>MCGT01000022.1:0-455184 GCA_002104935.1 Hesseltinella vesiculosa | reverse complement strand
GTTGAGTGGGCCACTTTTTTTTTTTTTTTTTTTAAAAAAAAGGTTGAGTTAGCCATCCCAGATTCACCCTCAGCATCGCTCTTTTTTAAAGAGGCCTTACATTTCCACAAAGCATAAGCGCTAGAAATCGGATGTACGACTTGAATTTGGCCTCAAAGTGTTCATTCGTAGATTCGTTGTAGCCGGTTGCCATATGGTCCAAGGCGCATTTGATTGTATTTGCATCAATAGAACCAGGGGGGCGGCGCGAACAGCAGAGACGGGGAACCAGGTTCTGCAGCCAATGCAGCTTGGAGGGAACCAAATGGCCAAGGAGTTCGGGTGGGAGCTGCCCTGCAAATCCTCCCACGTTTTGGTCACCACGTAAGAGCATGTATACCTTGTATAGTCCATTGCCATTCATGACAGTTCGCACGAGTTGCTGAGGATAGGTCAGGATAAAGTGGTTGACAAACAACCCAACGCGTAGGATGAGCTGACGTAACTGTTGGCTAGCGTCAGTCACATTTTGTTGAAGAGTCAGCATGTGATCAGGTCGCACGGCTAAGTCAAAAGAGAGTTTTCTTGTATATTCCTCACGATTTGGCAAGACATCGTCGTAATACTGCTTTTTCGTTGGCCGCATGTGTGATCTGGGTGTGGCATCAGGGTTGGCAGTTTCAAGCTTGCGTTTTCGACGGCCTTCTTTCTTATCTTTTCAATATTGGCTTGTTCATCACGATTAGCTGACTTGGTGGATGTCGATGCTTAAAAAAAAACCAGAGTGAGCCACTTTCCAGAAGGACACTGGAAGTGCCTTTGGAAACTTACGTCCAGCTTCTTGGTAATGTTCGCAGGCAGCACTCTTTTTTGTAGCGTGACCTTCTCTTCCACAGCTATTACAAAACACAAGACCTACTCCAACAAAAGCGAAGCATTCATTTTTGCTGGTTTTTTTTTTTTTTTTTTTTTTGAAAACAGAACGTACTTCGTCGGTTGGCTGCCAATTGAGTCATCAGGATAATTCGATCTGTGGGGTCCAGATCCAGGTGATCCATGTTGTCCAAAAGATCTTGCTCAGTATCGTATGTGAATGACGACACTATGTTTGTAAAAAGATCTTTTGAAATCATGATGAAAAGAGGAAAGAAAAGGTCGAAAATGATCAAACTCCTCTCCAAATTTAAAGGGAAAAATCTTTTGAAACTGCGGTCATTCCATTTTTAAATGAAAACAAGAAATGAACAAGCCTAGCTGTCTTATTGAACAACATATAAACAAGGGATTGTTTTATTTCAGATTGTTTTTTATAATAGAGTTGCCACAGAAGAATGGAGAGGGGGGGGAAGCTTGAGATGGGAGACATGCACACTTTTCAGATCCTTGGAACCTTTCCACATTTCCAAGGTCAACCAGGTCGAAAACAGGGTGGCATCAGGTTGGCAGCTTCAAGTTTATATTTTCGACGGTCGGCTTGCTTACCATTTCAATATTGGCTTGTTAATCAAAATCAGTTGACCTAGAGGATGGCCGATGATTTTTTTTTTTAAAAAAAAAGTGAGCCGCTTTCAGAAGGACGATGGAAGGTAACTTGGGAACTTACGTCCAGTTTCAAGATGAAGGTTACAAGCACGACTCTTCTTTGCAGCATAACCATCTCCTCCACAGATATTACAAAACAAGAGAATATCAACATCAATAAATGTTTCGCTGTTATAGGAGAATAGCTTACCTGCCTAGCTGGCCACAAATTGAGTCATGAGGATAATTCGATCCGCGGGATCCAGATCCAGGCAACCCTTGTAACCCACTAAGTCATGTTCAGTATCATATGTGAACGACGATACTATGCTTGTAAAAAGGTCTTTTGAAATCATGATGATGACAGGAAAGAAACCGGTCGCAAAAGATTAAAGCTCCCTTCCATTTTGGACGGTCGGCACCTGAAACAAAAGAGGGTCGCATGAAATCAGGTTCTGACGCCTCTTTTTTATTTAAAAACAAATGTCTTTACGTGAGTAATGCATGAGTAAGACTAGTAAGACGTCTAATCTTTCAAACCATAGCAAACAAGCGATCTTCAAGTTTAAACCGAAAGAATATCTCATCGAGTGACTGGCCTGAAGGTAAGCATTGTATTAAACCAACAAAAAAATCAAGATCCGTTTGTTATTAATTGGTTCTCAATCCCAAGAACCAGTTTTCAATGGCAATGATCCTCTTGTAAAAAGCAGGAAGCGCTAGATCTTGCTTCCTCCTCCTCTCAGTCATTGCAGCAATTTAACTTTTTTTTTTCTTTTTAATTCAGCCAAGGATATCATTGCCATTCATGGCGATAGTTCAGATGAGGGCGATATATATAACTTTGAACTGCAGGCCAAGCGTAAGCTCCGTGTGCCTCGAAAAAGAGAGATCACATGTCCGCATGGAATCTGGATCTCACCGCGCCTGCCTGTCTCGTAGGAAAGAAACGCAAATGTCTCTCTCTCAAGAAAACTGGTGCCAAGGGTAAGGTGGATTGGAGCAATTTGACAGCAAGGCAGTCTGGTTATCTTTTTTTTTTTTCACAGAGCCCGACGAAAAAGAAGCTTTTTCTTTCACAGATCCTGGCGAGAATGATTGGAGGGTTGCCATTCTCAAAGATGCTCCTAAATTATTGGCCAAAGAAAAAGCCGGAGTACTCAAAAGTAATCATGGTGGACAAACCTTGAATTGGTCAGAGCATGTTGATGTAGCTAACCAATTTGACTAGCACCCGATATTACCTCTTATCAACTGTCTGTTCGGGGGGAATTTGGACTGGTTCAAAGTAAGCAACAGCATACAATGACTACGTTTTTAAAGGATAAAATAGATGAGGAAAGAAGCAGCAAGGGCTTGCCATTTTTTCGTACAAATTCGAAAGTCCTCCAGTCCAGCGGCGGCCCCGCATGTTTGCCTTCCTCACAGAGTAAGTGCCATAACCCCACGAAAGCCGAAAAAAAAAAGGCATGGCAAAGTCTAAGTAATATGTTTAGAAGAATCTCTCCCACCACTGAAGCGTTCATGTATACCCTCAGCCAACAATCAAGGTACTTGGTCAATTTGTCGATTCTGATTTTTTTATACTTCTCATTTCTCTAGCCCTGATGGATACAATGACTCGAAAACCCATCCAGATTCAACGCGCCATTCTGAGAAACCTGCTTCGCCAACACCCAGACAACACTACCCTACTGAATCAAGCCATTAGCCTTGAGGAAACCGATGTCAAGGAGCGGCCAATCGCTATCAGTCTTTTAGTAAAGCATAGCAGCAATCAAAAATTAAAAAAATGAATGTCCTCTATGCCAAACATCCTCTTACTCAAGACCATAAACAAGTTGGTACCCACCAATGGTTCTTTTTTATTTTAGAGTGGGTTCTCAAACCACTTAAAATTTCATATCCATACTCCGCTTCAGCACAGTAGTGCCTGGTTTTGGTCGATTGAGATTTTAATTGGTCAGCGCTATTAAAGTCACCGACGTCGTTCCAAAAGCGGATCGGCATGCGACTTTTGTGATTGCGACATGTTTTGCCTAAGCATCTCCATTGATTGACATCAAACTTTGCGTGCAAAAAAAAAAAAAAAAAAAATGTCATTGGTAAAATAACAGGCGCTTCAGTTATGTCGCGCCAGGCTGGAAACATGAAAAATTTGGTCCCCCAGTTACATTGCCAGGATGACTCCCTTCTATTGGTAGCCTTAGTTCCACAGCATCTGGCGGCGAGCCTTCTTCCCTGCCTATTGTTTTTTTTACCACCAAGCTCTTGAACGTTTCATATTTATATCTAATGCAGATTCGTCGAGAAACACACAATTCGTCAAGAAAACCATATGACCATATCTGAATTTTCCCATTTACTGTACAAACCCAGTTGGACCGTTCTCAATCTTTGCTGAACTGTTTTTTTTTTTCGATGGAATGGAAATCTGCTTTTTTCAACGAAAGGTTGCATTCTTTTGTCATGAAGTTATGAACAGTACTGCGTGAAACCTTGAGGTCATTTATCAGACTGGCTCTAGCCTCGAGTATTAGCAGTAGGTTTATTAGACGTAACATAAATACGACAATTGCTTAGCACATGCATCTTGGAATCCCAGAGAATCATTCTAAAAAAAAAAAAGGTTCTTCACTTTTTTTCTTTCCTGCAGGAATATTAAAAAGCAAAAAAACTCTCAGACGGGGAATTGAACCCCGGTCTCCCGCGTGACAGGCGGGGATACTCACCACTATACTATCTGAGACAGATATTTTGGAAACCGCCGAGACAATCGTGCTGTGAAATCGGTATTTCGGGCCGAAGCGGCCGCCGAATAACCGGAAAGTCCTGATTGGTCCAATACTCTTTCTTTTCCAAGCTACTAGGGTGCAGGTGGGGGTTGACAATTAGTTATGGTATTCTTCAAGTAATATGTGTTGAAAGAGAGCGATGGATTACCAAAGAGGGGATGCAACGGAGTGATAGAGAGCGAAAAAAAAACCACCTCACTCGTTTGCTCCAACGCGAGCCAAAAATGGAAAGTGTTGGAGTTAACATGTATCGGAAATGTGAAACAGGTCAAAATAAAAAAAAAATAAAAACGACAGGTGAAAAGGCTCAAGAAGAAAAAAAGTGCAGGTGAATGGGCTCAAAGTAATAATATTACATGTTATGTGTCATCGTAAAAAAAATAAATGACAAGTGAATGAGTTAAGGGTCTCCTGGTGGGTATGGATTATTTAGCTGGGGAACCGGAGTTGCCAAACGAAACTGATCATAAGTTGGCTGGTCAACCTTCACCAATCGATGTGATTTTTTTAGTACCATCATCGATCATGCATTTGTGCACTTCTGCAAATTTTCAGATCGCTCCGGTCGCTCAAACGTGCTGTACAGCGATGGTGTTTTTTTTTCAAAATGATGAAATAATTTGGATGGCCATATTCAGCTTCTGCGAAGTCATTTGTAAGTGTTGCTGATTTTGATTGATATCTCTCTTTTGCCAGTGGCCATGGCAGGTGCCGGCAATGTGCACGAATGCAAATAGGCAACCTGAAAAAAAAAAGAAACAGCCCCTGCTGAGAAAAACAAGATGATCCGCAAAAAAAGGAGCCTGGCTGGTGCGGTGTTCTTTTTCTATTTTGTTTTCCCACCCTTTCTATATGTATTATTGTTTTTTTTCCTTGTCAATTGATAGCATTTATTATTAGCGACCAACAATTTTTTTTATTTCGATTCCAATTAAAGAAAAGAAGGTTACACACAGCTTAGCGAGCTTCACATAATATTATGCAGTAATAAAAGCTGTTGAAAAAAAAAATTCAGCCTCCACGAAAGTCTCCCTCATCCGCCACTGCTCACGCCCGGAAGTCGATCTCCTCATCCTCACCGAAACCCATCTCACCCAAGGTCGCTTCACCACCCCATGGCAGCGGCAGCTAGATTTCCTTTCTGGAACGTTTGGGAATTAAAATCAAGTGCACAGAAACTTGTGCTCACCCACACAGTCGAAGGTGACAAGGTTCAAAGAATTCAACAATTGGCCCTGAAGTATGATGAATCAACTGCATCTGCCATCGCCGCGCAACCATCACGTCTACGCATGCCTTCGCTGCGCACACCACCGACACTCCTCTGCCAAAAAGAAAGTTGGTGTTTGCAGCCTGCATTTAAAAGTGAGTGCAAAAAAAAAAAAAAAAAAAAAAAAAACGTTAGATCTCGTCAGGAGAGCTATGGTTTATTTAGGTTATTCGTTCAGAAAGTTCAAGGGCAAAAAGAAAAGACCAAAGACTTGACAGGCTAACTCGCAAACGGTATCTACAGCAGAGCGCCACCAGCTGATCAGTTCCTTGGTTTTTGGGATTTTGAATGGATGTGCTTCGGTGTTAAAGACCCATTCATCAAAGGGGAAGCGCGGTTGGTCGTCCCAAATCAGATAAAGGTATTTGAATGTCTCTGCAAACATGAAGCTTTCCTGGCGGTCGTCCCATTTAGGGAAGAACGAGTCCACGTTGTCCAGGCCAGAGAAACCGCTGTTTGCGCGGCAGTATGTATGGATGGCGTTGAAAATCTCCCAAGCCATGTCTTGGTAGACCTCTTCGCCAGTATACTGATGGAAGTAGAAAAGCGATTCCAACGTTTCTACGTGAAAAAAAAAAAGTCGGCGCCAGTTTTTTTTTCTCGGCATTACCTGGGCGAAGGATGTAACTTGGATACACAGGGAATGCGCCGAAAGCTTTTGCCAATTCACGCTGTCGTTTTGACAGGTTGGCATATGACCGACCATCTTTGTCTATATAGCCAAACACTTCGGGTGCTATGCCAGTCCTTGTCGATTGCCAGGCATAAAAACACCCCTGCATCATGCCGGAGGCAATGGCGTCCATGTCTTGCAGCTCATCGATCCAGTGGCTTGCCAATAAAATCGTACCTGGGGCAAAGCATGCCTATGTCGAAATAGATAAAAAAAAATGTCGATGACAATCTATTTCTATTTCATCCGACTATTCAATGTCTTGCTTACCAATTCATCCATGACTTGATTGGGCACGCCGTCGTTTTTGTTGACAAGGTAAATCAGGTCGTCGTGATCTTTTGGCACTTGCAGTAAATGCTGTTCCATGGCCCGATAGGTCTCGATCACCATGTCTTTCATGAATTGATTTTTGCCGTCAGAGAGAACATATTGCTTAATCAGGTATTCGTAAAAACTGTCGCCCATGCCTCCCCACGTCACGTAGGAGCCAACAGGCCGGCCAGTGTCTGCATTGATCAAATGTGGGTATAAGCCAGGGTCCGTCACCTTCATCTTGTGGAAAGCGCTGTAGACTTTATTGCCCTAGGAGAAAAAAAAAAGTGGATCAGAGTGATGATCAGTGGATCGTTGCCTAGTGCTTACGGTATCATGATAAGTCCAGTTGCCAGTGATTTGCGATAAACGAGTAAATTCCAGCTGCACGGTTCCAATTTCAGCCAGGCAAGAGGCACCTTCCGGGAAGCCAGACTTGACGCCTCGACCGCTAAAAAAAAAAAAAGAAAATCAGTGCCTGACCAGAAGCTGGCAAGCGACCGGTTCACTTACGATTTGAAATTGATATATTGATAAGGAATACCAGTGGGGGTATCAAAGGCTGGAAGCAGCCGATCGACCAATTCGACGGTTTTTTCGACAAACACCAAATCCCCAGACAAGTCGTAGGCTGATAAAAGGCCGCCCACATACCGGATGGTTGTTTCAAACACTTGCACCAGGTTGTCGGCCTGGCTCCAATCGATGTTGGCTACAAAGTCTCTAGCTTCTTGGAATTCGTCCTTCAACCCCATAATATACAGCGTGTCTAGAGCATCCACTATCGTGGCCCCCCAGCCATTCCTAGACAGAAAGACAAGACGCAGTGAGGAGTCATAACAAAGAAAAAAAAAAGTGGCCTATACCTTGTGTTGACGGGTTGGTTGGTCACTGGGCGGTTTTCATCGTAACCCCAACTGTGTTTTCGGTAGCCTTCCCAGGCAAACACAAAAGCATCCTTTACAGCTTGTTGTTTTTCTTGATTCGTCAGCTCATGCGCAAAAGGCAAAGGCGAGCGGTAATGAGCCTCATGGAACACGGGTGAGGCTTGGCCAAGCACTTGCTGCTGCTGTTGCATTTGCTGCCACGTGTACCCTCCTGCCACCCATTCAATACAAAGCAAATAAATAACCTGAACAAATAAAAGAAGAGCCATGAGAAAAAAAGAAAAGGAAGAAAAAGGAAAACCTGGCGGGGTGGGCTATTTTTTTTTTTGTGACATCATTTGTGGGCGTCTGCATGACCTCCATTTCAAACTCCACCCAATCTGTCGGGGGAGGGGGGGTTTGGTGATCTGCGCACTGCACACAAGCTTACACGTGCGGTAGGTACTCTCACTTTGTATGTAATGCAAAGTCATCCGTTTGTGGAGCTATTTTAACGACTCACGTTTTTTTTTTTTTTTTTTTTTTGAAAACAATAGCCCGAGGCTCTATCCAGACGATCCAAATCCGCAAGGTGCGTCGGCTGCTGTTTTAAGCAGTGTCCAATTTACTGTAGAAAAACAAAGATGGGGGGTGTCTAAATGCAAAAAGGGGATGAAAAAGGGAATGGTGCTCTAGAAGTGGTAGTATGAGCGGCCTGCCAGGATATCGATGAGTTTACGATCTTGTGACCAAGCGTCTTTGGTGGGTCGGCGGTTCTTGAGGTCAGTATCCTTGAGCAGGTCGCTGACGGGGGTGTAGTTGATGGCGGTTCCAGCAAGCCCGATCACGGCGATGGAGGAGGCACTGTCGGTCAGTTCCACAGGGGGTTCTTGGTTGTTCTTGTGGGCGTGGTTAAGGGCGGCAGCGGCATGGAGCTCGATGAAGTCAACGGCGTGGACGGCCACGCGTGTGCCACGGATGCGGTCCAAGGGAGACGGGGCACCTCCTTGCTGGATGTGGCCCAAGACGGCAGTGCGTGAATCGAAACGGGCACCGCCTTCGTCTTCAAGAATTTTGGAGATGACTTCGGTGGTGTAGGTGCTGCTGACGCCTTCGGTGCGAAGGATGACACGGCCTTCAGACTTTTCAGGGTCGTCTGTTTCGTACAGGCCTTTGAGGAATTGCACGTCGCCTTGGAGTCGTGGCAGATGGATGCCTTCTTCTGGGATATAGACGGCGCAAGCGCCCACGGCAAGGCCACCATGGACGGCCAGGTAGCCAGTGCGGCCACCTTGGACTTCGACCACAAACACACGGCGGCGGGATGAATGGGCGGACTGGGTGATCGCATCGCAAGACTCAACAATGGCATTCAACGAGGTGTCGCAGCCAAGGGAGAAGTCAGTGCCAGGGACATTGTTGGATACGGTGGCAGGGATAAGTGACAACGGGATACACAGAGACGGATATTCGGCACGGGCCTTTTCCAAAGCCAAGAGCGAGGTATAGCCTTCGAATCCACCAATCACGATCAAGGCTTGGACGCGTTTTTGCTGGAGTTGATAGGCGATCATGCCGATGTCCACATCCTTGCCGGGAACGGCTCGGTTGGTGCCCAGGAAGCTGCCACCAGAGGCTACCCATCCATCCACGTCCATCCAGGATAGTTGCTCAAAGGAACCTCGAGCAAGGCCACGAAAGCCATTGGCTACGGCAAAGATGTCGTGTCCTCGGTTGATGGCGTAGCGCACAGCCGCTCGGGTCGCTACATTCATACCACCTGCTGGGGCACCCACATGCAGGATGGCTATGCGCATTTGTTGGTGAGCCGGAAGGGACATGCTGTGATCATCCAAGATGGTTGTGGCGGTGAAGACGCGTAGTTCATCTACGCAAATAATAAAAAAAGTCAGGGCCGGCTTCCACTTTTTTTTTTTTTTGATTGATTACCCAAGAATTGATTGTCACGCAAGGAGATGGCTTTCGCAAAATCTTTGGTTTCGATGGCTTGGGCGACCTGTTGGGTTTTTTCCACGGACGCCATGAGTGGTTGGATCGTGGTTCTGTTTTCGTTCATGCAGATAAGAGGCGAAGGCGAGTCGGGGGTGGCAGCCAGCACAGCATCGACAGCAGCAATGGCTTGGGTGGTCGCCAGGATACGGTCAAAGGCACAGGGTGAGCCACCACGCTGGGTGTGGCCCAAAACGGTGACACGGGTGTCTAGGCCCAAGCGATCCGTGAGGATATCCTTGATGTCATTGACCTTGATGGGCTTGAGATGTTTATCCAAGGCGCCTTCGGCTACAACAATAATGGTCTTGCGCTTGCCCAGGTCACGATGGCGCTTGACCACATTACACATGGCCGACTCCCAGTCGTCTTCAGCTGGAGGGCGTTCCGGGATAAAAATAAAATCCGCCCCAGAAGCCATGCCGGAAGCAAGGGTCAGCCAACCACAGTGGCGGCCCATGGCTATGGCAGAGAGAGAGAGAGATCATGGTCAGACGTATGTTTTTTATAACACGGGGTTACCTTCAATGACAAAAGCGCGCGAGTGAGACAACGCTGTGGTGTTGACGGCATCGATGGCTTCACAAATTCGGTGGACCGAGGTGACGGCGCCAATGGTGATGTCGGTGCCAGACATGTCATTGTCGATGGAGCCAACAAGGCCCACGATGGACATGTTCTTGTGCAGCTTTTCTTGTTCTTCGCTGATCTCGCCAGTTTTGCGCAATTCTTCCAAGAGGCTTGGCCATTCACTGCGGAAGAGGTTGGCGCCACTTAAAGAGCCATCGCCACCACAGATGATCAAGGAGTCCACACCTGTTTTCACCAGGTTGTGAGCAGCTTTCAGGCGACCAGGGCGCTCACGGAAGGCCATGCATCGAGCTGTACCAATAGATGTGCCACCTACACTTAGAAAGCCACGTACACTATGAGAATCCATCTTGCGGATTTGATGGCCGCCATCCACTAAGCCTACGTGACACCATAGAAGTAAGTGATCATGCTAAAGAATGTCCGCTCACCCCCAACAAGTCAACATGAAACTAAAAAAAAAAAATATCTTTTTACCTTGATAACCTTCATAGACAGCATACACATCGCAGCCTTTGCTAGTGCCATATAACACAACGGCACGTACAACAGCATTCATACCTAAGATACGTTCGTCAGTCATCGTTTAAGCAAATCGTCATTAGAAGACGTGGTTCGAGCGTATTTACCACTGCTGTCGCCACCTGAGGTCATGACACATATTTTGCGGCAGCTTGTATGACCTGGAGCACGGGTGCTAGCGGCTTCATTGAGTGGGTTTCTTTGGGTGGTGAGAATGACGATGTTGCTGTTAGGATCGGCCGTCAAAAGCGATTCGTCGGTTTCTTGGAATGGAATGTCGTGTTCCGTAAGGACAGCCTTGATGGCGGCGATGCTGTCGATTTTGATAATAACCATGCTGTCTTGGTAGCGGTTAGGCAGGTCGGGTTGACGTTCTTTTGGTCGAGCTGCAGCTGCCTTGACATCGAGGACGATTTTGAGCAGCATGGGCGCTGTTTTTGAAGCGCCTGTGTCGAATCGTAACCAGGTTTGGCGGGTGGTGGTCAAGTCTTCATGATTGCCCTTGACCTGGCGGTAACCAAGCAGCTGGTAAAATTTGAGGCTTACTTCAAACTTGAGTTCAGAAGAACAAGCAATGGTGACATGTGATAATCCAAGAATGCTGGCCATCCTGTGACTCAATGAAATACAAACGAAAAGAGATGGTGAAAGAGCAAAAAAAAAGAGAAAAAAAAACTTTGCTGGCCCGCGGTATCAGCGGGGTTTGATGGGCAGGCGGGAAGCTTGGGTGCATGATTTTCAAAAAAAAAAAAAAAAAAAAGACATGGGTTTTGGTTTACTTTTGGTTATTGCACGTAGAATCCTTGACTTTCCAGAATAGCGCGCTCTAGTAACAATTGGAGCCGTTGTTGGCTGTGATATCGATAAAGAACAAGCTGGTTAAAGCAAGTGTGTGCGGAAGGCAGCCGCCCAGTGTCATCGCCACCGCAGGTGATGTTCCATTTGAGCTGACTAGATCCCGTGGCAGGGATGCGATCGCACCCAGTGACAAACATCATCAATTTTCTCTGCATGTCTGTTGCCATGGTTTCAAAGACCTTCCAAAAATGTCTACATCATTGAAAAAAATGAGTGTTTTTTTTTTGTCGGTCCTTCTCTCGGCGCCTTTACTTGACGGTGATGTCTGTTGGAGTAAACCCGTGGTATTCCGTTTGGCTTTGTAACAATGGGATGTCAAGGGCTTCGTCGCTTCCTCGGACAAGCAATTCGATTTCTTCAGGGCGAAAAAGCTGCAAGGGAAGTTAATATAAAGTGGGGTTGTTGTTAGGGAGTTACCGATAGAGCATTGCCTCCACACATTTGATAGAAACCTCGGCGAAAGGCATCAAACTGAGGCTTCACAGACTTGTTGAGAATGTAGTCCACATAGAGGTCGACGAACCGCTGGCGATTGAGGTTGGTCACAGCGACTTGGTCACCATTGGGCATAAGCGGGATTTCATGGTGCTCGTCAAAACGATCAATGTCAATGACGAACGTGCGACAAAAGGTAGAGGCCACGTCCCCCGAGAAGGACAACAACTGCTGCAGGCCATGATAGAGGGACGGCTGAAGGACTCGCAGATCGTCCAGATCGACTGGATGGTCTAGCAATTTCTTGTAGCAAGCCAGCGGCAGTGGGATGTCGAGGATGGTTGAGTTGTAGATGGCCAAGCCCAGGATAAGCCCTACCAAATAGAATTGGTCTTCGTTTTCAAATGAGCTGGGGTTAAACCAGCACAGATTGGAGTCTTCGTCAAAAGTGAACATGCCGTATTGCGGATCAAATAACGATCGTACCAGCAACAGGAACCATTCTTTCCTCAGCCCGCCAGCATCCACCCCTTCTTCACCATCAAACTGCACGCGGATTGATTTCTTTAGCTCGTGTTTGAGTTGGACCAGCTAAACCAAAAAAAAAAAAAAAAAAAAGATGATACAGTGTTCTTTGCTGAGATTTGATTTTTTTTTTACCTGTCGCAGAGAGTCTTCGATGAGGTGGGGTCGGCGGATGGACAGAATGACATGGGGCGAGGAAGCTTGCTGGTGGAAGAGCATGTTGAAAAAGGCTTCACGACGTTTGAGTTCCATTTGCTGCTTGGCGTCATTATCGAGGATTTTCATCTTGGATCCCATACTTATCAAAAAAGGGTATTGGCAAAAGGCAAACTGACTAGGAAAAAAATGACGGCTGTCAACGTCCGTGTTTTTTTCCTTTCGAAGTTACCTTGACCGAGACTGCCATGATAGGTAATCACCCATCAAATCAATGTAGTCGACCATGGTGTTGTAGAAGGACGAGAGAGGAACATGCTTGGACTGTTGGTTGGATGCAACTAGCCCATAACAAAAGATGAGGTCGGCCACCTTGTTCATTCTTTACCTACATAATAAAGCCATGACCCGTGAAGCACTGATGATTTTCCAGTCGGAACCATAGGCAACAGATGGTTCACGGTGGTTCTTCATGGATCGGCCAACACGATAGGAAAGGAATTTGTGGACCAGTTCGACTTGCTTAAGAAATACGTCCGAGGGGTATCTTTCCAAAAGGAGCAGTGGAGTTAGGCTTTTTTTTTTATCCTGCTGTTCCATAATGCTTACAGAGTTAACCAATTGACAAGAGCATGGTGACATTCATTGTTCAAACAGCTGATAAGGCCATAAACATGTTGCAATAAATTGTTGTGGTATTTTGTTTCTGCAGGAAAATTATGCTGGGCAAGCAGGGGGTTCTACAAGAAAAAAAAAAAAAAAAAAAGGTCAGCTGCGCAGTGAGTCGCCTGACACGAGTTTCTACCTCCAGTATGATCAACAGGAAGCGGATGTCACTTAGCCTTCGTAGAGGCACATTTGGTCGCTTCAAAATCTTGTCGATTGCTTTCATCAAGGATCGGATGACGTTGACAGGCTGAGAAAACATCAGTTCTCTGGTTTTTCTTTTTCGGTTGACTTACCATTTGCAACAGGATCCGAAAAGCTTTTCGAACATCGTCGAGAGCCACGCCTGATTCTTCCAGTGTCGTTGACTTTCCCTGGATAAAAAAAATAGGTGTGTTACTTGTAGGCCCCGTTTTAGTTTTGTCCTTGTCACTGACATTGGAGAAGCTGGCATTTAAACACATCCAGTTACAAAATACCGTGTCCACCAGGGCTTCGACTGGCTCATAGAATACTTCGCTGTTGACCCCGGCTATGCGTTCGTTTTCTTTGCAGTCGTTGACCACATCCCTGAGCTTGCGTAGCGTCAAAGGTGGGCAGGACCGTAATTTGTCCAGTGACGGCTTCAAGTCATTCACTGTTTCACAGGTAGGACAGCGATACCGAGCTGCCAATTCTGGGTATTGTAGTTCACTAGCAAAAGCCAAGAAAAAAAATGGTTGGCAACTTTCTCTCCTTTTTCATATTTCTGAAACGTGATTACCAATGGCAGCACATGCACCGGCCAGTCACCTACGGAATGGACAAAGCATGAGTTGCCCACATCGCTTTCTCGATAGCCACAACCGGCCTTACCATGTCACAAGTAGGAGAGGACTGGGCGGCACCGTTCGTGAGTGCTGCTGCACTTTCTACCGATACTGTTCGTGTTTTGGTGTCATTCAAACGAGATGGAGCGGCAAATGATTGCTTTTCATGTCCAGGGATATGATTCATCGATAAAAATACATGCACAGCAACCCCCAACGGCAAAAAAATAGGGCAAAGTAAATAAAAAAAAAAGAAAAAGGCGAATGCTCCTTTTTTGCAGACAACTCCGCGAGTTTTGTGTCTTTCCCAGATGCTTAACACGAGGTACCAAACGAAACCGATCCAGCCAAGGCTGGGAAGCCTTTACAAACCAGCCTGATTTTTTCATCATCCATGCATTTGCGCACTCTTGAAAAACTTCACAGCGATCCACTCACTCAAAGAGTGCTTTGTGGCATTTCTTATGAAAACTGGGTGGCCAGATTCAATCTCCGAGCCGTGCCTTTTTTGGTGCCTGGCTGAATTGATGAAGATGTCAAAAACAGCGGCCAGCCTTCAATGAAGGGCCAGATTGAAGAATTGGTTAAAAAAAATTGCAAGAAGCGAATACCATCTCGCCTGTGCTTGTTACAGGGAACGACACCCATCCCATGGTGCTGAAACGCTGAAACAGTACCTGCCTGAAGCAGTTGAAAACGAGTGTCTTCAGCTTTGACTGGCTTGCCCAAACGCCGCAAGTAATACATCTACTACCGGTACTAAGTGCAGCATTTTTTAATGCATGCACAGGCGCGAACAGCTGCTGACGGACCAAGATGCTCTGGCCTAATTTAACTGTCGCACGGCTGCCGTGCCGAGAAAAGTAAGATATACCCAATCCTACTGCGAGATATGTTCATCGCATCCTTCTCTAATCAGTCAAGATGATCTGTTAAACTGCCAACAACAAAACCAACCATATCCTCATGCCGGGCAAAGTGATGTCACATTGTTGTTTATTTGCCATCATTGATCCCAGTGCCACTGCTATAGCTGAAAAAGACGGACGGATGATCGGTTAATTGCGTTTTGGGAGCCAACATTGGTGCAGTTTGGTCAGTCAGATAACACACATCGTATTGCTCGTCCATCTCAGCTAGCTTTTCTTTCGCCAATTGAACGTTTTTTTTAGTGAATTTAAGTTCATAGAAAATGCACAACGCCTGATCTCTTGTCATCTTCATCCTGGTTGACGAGTGAGCAAGGAAAAAGAAAGGCGTTTTCTTTTTTTATGGAAAATAGAAAATCATCATCCAATCAAATTGCTGCTTTCCCGTATCCTAACCAAACAATTTTTTTACCTGCACTAAACCGTGGGACAAGCGATAACCATTCTGAATGGTTGCTCTATCTAAAACAAATAAAACATGCCTAAAACTAGGGGGATGGAGGGCGAGGGCGGGGGCAAAAGGCAAGGAGCCGATGGCGGTGATCAAAGAAGTGACGAGCAATACTTGAAAAGGCAAAAACTTTCCTATTCCGTGTATCAATCTGCGAGTCAAGAATAAAAGCAAGCATCGCAGCAAGCTTCTCAAATTGACGTTGTCCTCATTTAAGAAAGCCTTGCTCCTGATTTCGAGTTTTCTTGTGGTTTGCATAATAAATGAGGATGGACAAATCCAGTGGGTTTGTCTCCAATGAATGAGTGATTTAGTGAGTTTAATGACAATCGCCATCCTGACTGGTTGCGCTATTTTTTTTGCATCGTTTTTCCTGAGCTGTGAAAAATGGGCCAATCAGGACGGGTCACTGAATCATTTTCAGAAGCAAAATCGTTTCTAGCACATGTCTCCCACTCTCTAGCCCTTCATTCGGCTATCCAAGAGAGCTGTGATTTGAATCAATGCCGTTTCTCATCATTTTGTGCTCGTATGCAATATTTGGAGCGAATTGACTTGTGCTATTTTGCACTGTGATGTTTTATCAGATCACCTGGGGGTCTCCTGGCGAAAATGGCTGATTTTTTCATTTTTTTAGCGGAAGAATCAGAGGTGTCAAAACGAAAAGGGTCAGGCGTTGGCTGGGGGGCCTTCGTCAATATCCCTGATATTTTCAGCACTATCGTCAATCGTGTATATACGCACTTGTGCTAAATTCCACTTCGGTCCTATCACTCTAAAGTGCTGTGCATCTTTGCTTTTTTTATCTCTGAGGCCAACTTAGCAGACCAAATTTTTTAATTTTTTTATTTGCCGAAAACAGAAGGTTGGAAAGGACTTAAACATGTGTCTAGTATTGTATTACAAGAAAAAAGTCAGAACACTCTATTTTTTATGTGCCCATGCTATTTTTTTATATGCCCATGCTTTTATGTGGATTATATGCACATCACATCGTTGATTGGTTACGAGAGGCGTCTACCAAATCTTCTTGTCCAAGAGGGTTTCGTAGATTGTGGGATGGTTGAGCAGGAGGGAGGACGAATCGATTTCCAAGAGAGTGAATCTGAGCCAAAGCAATTGGCGACTCTTAAGCCCTCAGTACTAATGTATACAGGAAGGAGAAACTCACTGTCCTACTAGGTGTATGACCAGCGTTGGTTTACTCTCACTCCCATGCCCCCGAATAAAAAAAAATGAAAAGTTTTAATCAAGGTATCTAAAAATCTAGTCTAACAAGTTGCGAGGTGTCATACAAATGACATCGAAAAGTCTATGAGCCAAAGTGCTGAGTCAAGAGTTCCTAGCATCGAGTAGAAAAAAAGATATCAGGTTAGGTTTGTGTATGCAAGAGGTGTAGCTACTTGCATAAGTCAAAAAGATCACGGCATTGGTGGGTGCGCTGCGGAAGGCTGTGATGCCGCATCCTCGATAAAATCCTCGGACGCCCCCTTCCTGGTAAATGGAGCGGGCCACCTGGGCAAAGGATCTCTTTGGTGCTCCAGGCCGCAGTTCTTCTTCCGTTTGCATGTGTGATTTGACGCTGTCGATGGGAAAGAGACTGACGTTGTAGCCAATGCCGCCCATGGCGCCGGCGAGCATCAATTCGAGAGGCGAGAGATCTTTCTTGGATTGACTGTGTCTGCGTTGTAAGAACAGGTGGCAGGTGTATTCATAGAGCCCAAACCAAAACACAGCCCCGCCTGTTTCGCGGATGAGCGTGGGCAAGAAGCCCCGATAAAAGCCTAGTGGTCCATGCTGGTGCAAGACGTGCTGGATCACGTGTTTTGGGCCTTGGTATCGTTGGAGCAGGCTGTCATTGGTGTTCTGGATCTGGAGTTTGCATTTGACCAGTTCCACCGGCGTCAGGACAAGCGATGCCAACGACCCAGCGCCAGCGCCAGCCAGAACAAGTTGGCCCATAGGCAAGGGCTGAGACTCGTCGAGGTTGTCCGTGGCCAGTCGGATCACTCGTTGGATCTGTCGGTAGCCTACAAAGAGAGTTGCATTCTCGACCATCGCCCCAGCCATCGGCAGCGACATGCCCTTGTACAAGCTGAAAAAGCCTTCGTGTTGAATCGTTGCCTTTAGACAGTGCCATGGTCCTTTGTAATATGGCCGATCGAGCGGTTGGGTTTGAAGTCGCACCTTGACTTTGGGACACAGTAAAAAAAAATAGAATGGTTAGACCATTGGTTTCTCCATATTTATAAATGTACCTAAATCAAAAGGGTATTCCACCACCTTGCCGACCATGCCTGCAATCTATATTTTAAGAAAAAAAGGGGAGTGGCCGTTGATCGATGAGTCATAGCTGTCATATTTGCGCCCATTTCTTTTCTATTCAATGAAATTACAGATCCAAAGGCAAGGTCTTCAATTTCATGCCTGAAATTGCGCTTCTTGTTGCGAATGTCCTCGGCCATAAGTGTCCAATGTCAAGTAACAGTAAAAAAAAAAAAAGAGAAAGAAAAAACCAAAACCCTGGGGTCGTGGGCATTTTTCATTTTTTGAAAGCCCGATACACAGCCAAAGTTTTGGAGCAGCTCTGTTTTTTTTTGGTGTCCTTTTTTTTTTTTTTTTTTTTAGAACGACGATGAAGCAGCTCGATCCTGTCACGGTAAGGGAATGGGGATCATTGCTATTCCTTGTGCTTCCATATCGCCTGTTCTCATCTTAATGTATCGGATCAGTTTACTGTTGAATTAGGGAAGCTCTATGAACAAAGCAAGGAAAAGGGCCAAGTGTCGGTGACGATGAAGCGAAGTAAGTTTTTAGATGATGATCAGTCTCGGCCAGCATTCTCTTCCTAACCATTGGATTTTCATTCTGTGCCCTTTGCTAGTGAATGCTCGACGCCTGCGACTGGCCAATGCTGTACAGAAATCGCTGCCAAAAGGTGGCGAGCAGGTTATCGACGGCACATCTGATCAATACCCAACAATCGTGCGAGCTACTTATAAGAATACAAAATTCAGCACCACCGTAAGAGCAGAATGAGACCATCATCATGACATTGTCGGGATCTCACACTCAGATTTTCTTCTCTTTTTGCGACGGTAGGTGGCCGCTGACGACTTCCATAAATTCCAAAACGCCTATGCCACAGTGATTCGTGCCTACATGGATACCTTGAAGAAGAAGGACCGATCAAAAAAGGCCAAAAAGACAAAGTCCTCAAAATAAAGTAAACAATGGCGATCGTTTTAATATTATTTTATTTACAGAGTACAGAATAATGAGATTCGAAGAAGATAAAAGATAAAATAGATGTGCAAATCAAGCACCGAATCAACTTTCCCAGCTGTTCCTGCTGCCTGTGTTTGTGGGTCCTCGGTGCTGTTGAGAAGATCGGAGACACGAGTGACGCCTTGTTGGGATTCTTTGGGTGGAGGTCGTGCGCGGTGGTAAGGGTCGGCATGTGGAGGCATGGTTGGAGCAGATGGACGGTGGGATGGATGGTCTTGGGGTTGTCCATAGGGATAGCGAGGAGGACGGTCGTTGTAGGTTGGAAAGTAGCCTGGCTGAGGGCCATAGGCAGCATGAGGAGAGTCAACAGCAGCAGGAGGGGCGCCATACATCGCGGGCGGCACAGCAGCAGCAGCAGCAGCAGCAGGATAGGCAGGAGGAGGAGGCGTTTGCCGGTGTGGGTGATGGGGATGGGCATGGACATTGGGGCTGTCAAAGGCGGTGCCCATGGGCGGCATGGGTTGGGAGCGAGATGGAGGAGGAGGAGGAGGAGGAGGAGGAGGAGGAGGGGTGTGCTGTTGGGGCAACACTGGAGCAGCACGACCGGAGGCTGGACCATGCTGTTGGTCAAGGGCACGTTCTTGCAAGACCCGATCAAGATGGAGCTTTTCTTCGTTGTTGGTGTAAAACCTGTGCACCTGGATCAGGGTCTCGGATTTCATATCGCTGGCAATCTTGGCCCAGTCACGGCCATGGCGGCGCAGGCTCTGCATAAAGTCTTGTTTCTCGGCAACGGTCCAGCAACTGTTACCATGTCACAAGTAGGAGAGGACTGGGCGGCACCGTTCGTGAGTGCTACTTTCAACTGACACTGTTCGTGTTTTGGTGTCATTCAAACGAGATGGAGCGGCAAATGATTGCTTTTCCTTTCCAGGGATATGGTTCATCGATAAAAATACATGCACAACAACCCCCAACGGCAAATTTGGGCAATGTGAATAAGACAAAGAAGGGAATGCTCCCTTTTTTTTTTGTTGTTGCAAACTCCGCGAGCATTGCATCTGAGGTCCTAAAACAAAGCTGATCAAACGTTGCTAGGTAACCTTGACCAACAGAACTTGATTTTTTCACTATCATTTACAGGGTTTTCAGTGACGAATGATTACGTGCAGGATATTTTTTTTAGTAGGCAAAAGAGAACCCATTTCACAGGAAAAATAAATTTGATTGCACGCAAACCAGGTCTGATATGCACGCAAAACAATTCCAGTGCACGTGAACCTAATTTCCAGCTCACGCTAGGCTGATCACCACCTCCCGCAAACCTTTACCTCCAGTGCAGGCAGAACCATTTTTTTTTTTTTCAAAAAAAAAGTCTCCAAATACCTCTTGTAGCCATTTAGTTTTGATAGTCAGCATTATGTCCTCTCCTGCCAGATTTTGGCTGGGGAAGCATATTGTTATGCAACTGTTGGTCACCGGGAAGCAGCAGTGATGCAAAATCTGGTGACGATTGGTGGCAACTTTTCCTTTTTATTGAGAGGCCCACTCTTTTTTATTGAGAAGCCCACTCTTTTTTATTGAGAAGCCCACTCTTTTTTATTGAGAGGCCCACTCTTTTTTATTGAGAAGCCCACTCTTTTTTATTGAGAGGCCCACTCTTTTTTATTGGCCCACTCTTTTTTAAAGAGAGGCCCACTCTTTTTTATTGAGAGGCCCGCTCTTTTTTAAAGAGTGGTCCACTCTTTTTTATTGAGAGGCCCACTCTTTTTTATTGAGAGGCCCACTCTTTTTTATTGAGAGGCCCGCTCTTTTTTAAAGAGTGGTCCACTCTTTTTTATTGAGAGGCCCGCTCTTTTTTAAAGAGTGGTCCACTCTTTTTTAAAGAGTGGTCCACTCTTTTTTATTGAGAGGCCCACTCTTTTTTATTGAGAAGCCCACTCTTTTTTAAAGAGTGGTCCACTCTTTTTTATTGAGAGGCCCACTCTTTTTTTTTATTGAGAGGCCCACTCTTTTTTATTGAGAGGCCCACTCTTTTTTATTGAGAAGCCCACTCTTTTTTATTGGGAAGCCCACTCTTTTTTATTGAGAGGCCCACTCTTTTTTATTGAGAAGCCCACTCTTTTTTATTGAGAAGCCCACTCTTTTTTAAAGAGAGGCCCACTCTTTTTTATTGAGAAGCCCACTCTTTTTTAAAGAGTGGTCCACTCTTTTTTATGAGAGGCCCAATCTTTTTTTTTATTGAGAGGCCCACTCTTTTTTATTGAGAGGCCCACTCTTTTTTATTGAGAAGCCCACTCTTTTTTATTGAGAATGGCCCACTCTTTTTTATTGAGAAGAGCCCACTCTTTTTTATTGAGAGAGCCCACTCTTTTTTATTGAGAAGGCCCACTCTTTTTTATTGAGAGGCCCACTCTTTTTTATTGAGAGGCCCACTCTTTTTTATTGAGAGGAGGCCCACTCTTTTTTATTGAGAGGCCCGCTCTTTTTTAAGAGTGGTCCACTCTTTTTTTATTGAGAGGCCCACTCTTTTTTAAAGAGTAGGCCCACTCTTTTTTATTGAGAGGCCCACTCTTTTTTATTGAGAGGCCCACTCTTTTTTAAAGAGTGGTCCACTCTTTTTTATTGAGAGCCCACTCTTTTTTATTGAGAAGGCCCACTCTTTTTTTTATTGAGAAGCCCACTCTTTTTTATTGAGAAGCCCACTCTTTTTTATTGAGAGGCCCACTCTTTTTTATTGAGAGGCCCACTCTTTTTTAAAGAGAGGCCCACTCTTTTTTATTGAGAGGAGGCCCACTCTTTTTTATTGAGAGGCCCGCTCTTTTTTAAAGAGTGGTCCACTCTTTTTTATTGAGAGGCCCGCTCTTTTTTAAAGAGTGGTCCACTCTTTTTTATTGAGAAGCCCACTCTTTTTAAAGAGTGGTCCACTCTTTTTTATTGAGAGGCCCACTCTTTTTTATTGAGAGGCCCGCTCTTTTTTAAAGAGTGGTCCACTCTTTTTTATTGGCCCACACTTTTTTATTGAGAAGCCCACACTTTTTTATCGAGAAGCCCACACTTTTTTAAAGAGTGGTCCACTCTTTTTTATTGAGAGGCCCGCTCTTTTTTAAAGAGTGGTCCACTCTTTTTTATTGAGAGGCCCACTCTTTTTTATTGAGAGGCCCACTCTTTTTTATTGAGAAGCCCGCTCTTTTTTATTGAGAGGCCCACTCTTTTTTATCGAGAGGCCCATTCTTTTTTAGAGTGGCCCACTCAAACATTCTTATTTTTTTACTCTGCGCTAAAGTCAAGGTGCGACTTCAAACCCAACCGCTCGATCGGCCATATTACAAAGGACCATGGCACTGTCTAAAGGCAACGATTCAACACGAAGGCTTTTTCAGCTTGTACAAGGGCATGTCGCTGCCGATGGCTGGGGCGATGGTCGAGAATGCAACTCTCTTTGTAGGCTACCGACAGATCCAACGAGTGATCCGACTGGCCACGGACAACCTCGACGAGTCTCAGCCCTTGCCTATGGGCCAACTTGTTCTGGCTGGCGCTGGCGCTGGGTCGTTGGCATCGCTTGTCCTGACGCCGGTGGAACTGGTCAAATGCAAACTCCAGATCCAGAACACCAATGACAGCCTGCTCCAACGATACCAAGGCCCAAAACACGTGATCCAGCACGTCTTGCACCAGCATGGACCACTAGGCTTTTATCGGGGCTTCTTGCCCACGCTCATCCGCGAAACAGGCGGGGCTGTGTTTTGGTTTGGACTCTATGAATACACCTGCCACCTATTCTTGCAACGCAGACACAGTCAATCCAAGAAAGATCTCTCGCCTCTCGAATTGATGCTCGCCGGCGCCATGGGCGGCATTGGATACAACGTCAGTCTCTTTCCCATCGACAGCGTCAAATCACACATGCAAACCGAAGAAAAACTGCGGCCAAGGGTACCAACGGGATCCTTTGCCCAGGTATCCCGCTCCATTACCAGGAAGGGGGCGTCCGAGGATTTTATTGAGGACGCAGCATCACAGCCTTCCGCAGCGCACCCACCAATGCCTTGATCTTTACCGTGACTTTGCCTCTTGCACACATAAACCTAACCTTATTTCTTTTTTCTACTCGACGCAGGAACTCTTGAAACCTTTTATTTTTTTTATTCGGGGGAATGGGACTGAGAGTCAGCCAATGCTGACTATAAGCCTAGTTCGACAGTGAGCTTCTCCTTCCTGTGTTTATCAATACTGAGGGCTTAAGAGTCGCCAATTGCTTCGGCTCAGATTCACTCTCTTGGAAATCGATTCGACCTCCCTCCTGCCTAACCATCCCACCATCAACGAAACCCCTTGGACAAGAAGATTTTGCAGACACGTCTCGTAACCGCTCAACTTTGTGCATAATTTTCAACAAAAGAGTATGGACATAGGAAAAAAATATTGGCATAATGGGGTGCCTAGAGACGGCATGTGCCTATACAGTTGATCCACGAAGACATGGCTTTCTGCATGCAAACTTGCCTATAACACCATCCACATGCAAAAGTTCACGTCTTGTAATGAGCTCTGGATGATCGCCATGATCGATGATGATCCTTTTAACCTTTTTGGCCATCCTACATGAAATAAGTCTCGGTTAATAGGCACATAAAAAAAGGTAGCTCACGCCTATATTACTTCAGAAAACTATGCAGATCGTCGGGGCTTGTTGTGAGCCCTGCGTAATCAATCGCGACAATTGTCACATTTTTTGTGGTGCTCGTAACCAACTCCACCATGTCTATAATAAAGAGTAAGCAGACAGGTCATTGGTAGGGTGGGGGTGGGGTTTGCCTAACCTTGCGTTGAGCCATCGACACCAACCAATTCAGGTAGCGGTTCATGATCCCGATCGATCATAGAGGAGGACGCACTGGACGACCACGATGCATATACAGATCTGCACAACATCTTGAGCTTGAGCTTGTGCGCCATTAGTTCCAAAAGGCCTTTCCTCGTTTCGTTTGTAATCTTGGTATCTTCTGACTTTCGAACGTATCCAATAGTTAGCCACAGGTCCTGCTCAGCGCGTAATTGTTCCCTGACCGCCTTGTATGAAACTGCATGATCGATGGTAAAATCTGGTTGTAAAAAAAAAAATGAAGCTCTTAATGAATGCCAAAAAGTCCTCCCATCTACTCTTTTTTCTAGCATACCGCGGTAACAGTTTTTGACGACGTGTAATGGCCGGCCTCGCTCCCGTTTGCCGTTGACCCATCGGCGTTTGATGGGGCCAAAACTGCCATCCTTACCGACCCAGTCGCCAACTTTATCCTTGGTGATGACAGAATCTGGTGGGAGGTATGGGCTGATGATGTTGAAGAGCAACCCCTCGGTTACAAATTCAGGGTTTGTGATATCTCCCAAAGGCTTTTTGTGAAGCAACAATTTCAGGGTAGTCATAACAGATCTTTGCGATGGAAGAACTAGAAATTAAACATCAAAGTATTAGAAGAAGACTTACATAATGAGAGACTGTGAGATCCAGATACCTGTTAATTCAGCGTCTTCAGTTGATTCTGAATCTTCTGATTCTCCAAGTGCTACTGGAAAGAAGACAACAAAGATCAGCCTTTTGAATCAATCTACAAAAGTACTTACAAGATTCAGGTTCCAAGTTTTCAATGCTTCGTTTTCCCCCGAGGATCGGTGAAAGGGGAAAAGTATTATACTTCCAAGGACGTTTCGCGACGGCGTCAACACTAGCAAAGGTGACATCTTCTGGGGCATGGCCTCCTTGAGTAAGAGTAACTGGGATCAGTCCTGCCGCTTCTAATCGATTCTTGGTCATCAGCTTGTTGTCTTCTGTCGGTGCAAGGTCATATCCAATACAGGCTGCAGTGCCAAAGCTAAACATGTCCTGAATATCAATTTTGGAGGCGGAAAAAATAAAGAACAGGAAAGAAAGATCAAGCGGCGCAAAAGCGGGAATCAGGTTTTTTCGAACGACGATGAAGCAGCTCGATGCTGTCACGATAAGGGAATGGGGATCATTGCTATTCCTTGTGCTTCCATATGACCTATTCTCATCTTAATGTATCGGATTAGTTTACTGTTGAATTAGGGAAGCTCTATGAACAAAGCAAGGAAAAGGGCCATTTGCCACAGTGATTCGTGCCTACATGGATACCTTGAAGAAGGACCGATCAAAAAAGGCCAAAAAGACAAAGTCCTCAAAATAAAGTAAACAATGGCGATCGTTTTAATATTATTTTATTTACAGAGTACAGAATAATGAGATTCGAAGAAGACAAAAGATAAAAAAAAAGATGTACAAATCAAGCACCAAACCAAGTTTCCCAGCTGTTCTTACTACCTGTGTTTGTGGGTTCTTCGGTGCTGTTGAGAAGATCGGAGACACGGGTGACGCCTTGTTGGGATTCTTTGGGTGGAGGTCGTGCGCGGTGGTAAGGGTCGGCATGTGGAGGCATGGTTGGAGCAGATGGACGGTGGGATGGATGGTCTTGGGGTTGTCCATAGGGATAGCGAGGAGGACGGTCGTTGTAGGTTGGAAAGTAGCCTGGCTGAGGGCCATAGACAGCATGAGGAGAGTCAACAGCAGCAGGAGGGGCGCCATACATCGCGGGCGGCACAGCAGCAGCAGCAGCAGCAGCAGCAGGATAGGCAGGAGGAGGAGGTGTTTGCTGGTGTGGGTGATGGGGATGGGGATGGACATTGGGGCTGTCAAAGGCGGTGCCCATGGGCGGCATGGGTTGGGAGCGAGATGGAGGAGGAGGAGGAGGAGGAGGGGTGTGCTGTTGGGGCAACACTGGAGCAGCACGACCGGAGGCTGGACCATGCTGTTGGTCAAGGGCACGTTCTTGCAAGACCCGATCAAGATGGAGCTTTTCTTCGTTGTTGGTGTAAAAGTTGCGGACCTGGATCAGGGTCTTGGATTTCATATCGCTGGCAATCTTGGCCCAGTCACGGCCATGGCGGCGCAGGCTCTGCATAAAGTCTTGTTTCTCGGCGACGGTCCAGTAAGAGGAGTTGGCGCCGCGTTTGATGGGTGGCGTGGCCGATGAAGCAGCGGCGGGCAAGGCGCGAGGCTTGTCGTCATCCCATTCATCGCTTTGGTCGGTCATGCCGGAGATGGTGCGAGCACGTTGGCGAGAAGGTGAGGAGGAGGGCGGCGAGGCTTCAGACACAGGTGAGGCAGCAGCGCCCATTTGGAACATACCGGCCAGGGTTGCTGCTGCATCCTTTTCTTCCTCCTTGAGTGAGACTGTCTGGGTAGGGCGGGGCACTTTGGAGGGGGCGGACAGGATCAAATTGCCATCGTCGTCATACTGTTCACCAAAGATGTCGGGGCCGAACTTGCGCTTGTGGTTGAAATAAAAGTTGCGGCACTGGCCTTCGTTCTTGGAGCCAAGGAGGGAGGCCACACGGACAAAGTCGGTGCCGTGGGCGCGGAAAGCGTCGGTGGCCAGTTCTTTTTCTTGGTCAGACCAGGTCTTGGTCAGAGTGGTGACGTCGTCGTCCGTGGTGTTCAGCTGGGCCAGGTTGGGGGTGGCAGCAGCGGAGGTAGAAGAGGAGGAGGAGGGTCGAGGCGAGCGACCTTTGTTGGCTCGTTTGGCAGCGGCGGTGGCTTTACGTTTGGCGGGTGGAGGGGTGGCAGCTGCGCTGGTGGAAGTGGAGGCGAGGTCGGTGTCCTTCAGACCGGAGGAGGCGGAGGAAGAGGGGGAGGTAGTGGCAGGCAGGGCAAGGCTGGTGGTGCTGGCTGGGCGTTTGGCGGTTTTGCGGCCGGAAGAGGTGGTGGTCAGGGCAGGTAGGCCGAGGTCAGGCGAGGTTTCTCTTTCGACTTGTTTTTCCTTTGCTTTCCGAGATACCTGGGCTTTCCCGATGTCGGCCATGAGGGCCGAGCCCTTGGACTTGGCACGGCGAGGGCTGGCGGTGCCATCGGTGGCGCGGCGAAGAGCCAGGGCGACTCTGTCCTTCTTTTTCTTGCCACGACGGCCGCGACGCAGCAGGTTCTTGAAGTCGATTTTGGTTTTTTTGCGGTAATAGAACAGCACACATTGGGAGGCGGTCTTGGTTTTGATGGCGGCTGCGATCTTGCCAAACTGCTTGGGGTATTGCATGTAGCTTTCCATGAAGGCGGTCATTTCCTGCTGATTCCAGACGTCCTCCGTCTCTTGGCCGGTGTGGTAGTAGACCAGGGGATTTTCAACCAGGCCGCTGCGGTCGTTGTAGGTCAAGGCGCGTTCTTTGGCATCGAGGATCATGGTTGGGATGGTGGCGGTGGTTTTGGCGGCACGCAGCTCCGGGTTGCGCATTTCGGCATTTTCCAGCGACTGGATGATTTCGAGCAGTTCGGCTTCGGATCGCACAGCGTCAGAGGTCCAGGCACCTTTGCCATAGGGGGTGGCAGCGCCGTCACCATCGCCAAAGCGAAGGGCAGAGTCGTTATTGCCGGTGAAGATCACGCCATCCACATAGTCGGCAAGGTCATCAGAGGCAGCCGTGGCGGTGATGGTGGTGGTGGTGGAGGTCGGTGCGCTGGGGCTGAGGAAGGTACTGGCGCTTGTGGTGCTGGTGCTGCTTGGTCCTCGGCGAGACCGGTAGCCACCGCCGGAAGGGTGGCGCCTTCGTTCCTGGTCGTGGATGCGGTCGATGGTGAGGTTTTTGGTTTTCCAGCTTTCGTAGATGGCTTTGTATTCGCGTTTGAGGCGGCGTTCCTTTTTGGCGTGGCGGCGGTGGGTGCCAGCGAGATAGGCAGCGACTTTTTGGCGTTGTTGTCGAAGCAGTCGTTTGTTTTCTTGGACGCAGGGGTATTCGTCCAGGTGGCTGTACAGTGGCTTACACCAGGCGGCTTCGTCGTCCCAGCGATCGTCGTCGCAGCCTTGCCAGCCGTAGAGCAGCCCAGCGTTCTCTTTGGCGAGGGCGCGGTTTTCGTCCAGGATGGTTTGCGGCAAGCTTTCGTGGTCGTGGTCGTGATTGCGGATCTGCTCGATGAGCAGCTGGGGTCGGCGGCGCACGAGGAGACCGTCATCTTCAGACAGGTTCTGGATGTCGGTCATGGGTTGGCCGTCCTGACTGATGACTTGCAGTGCTTCTTGCTTTGCTTGTTCTTGTTCCTGGTCATCGACGTCGTCCATATCATCCTCGTCGTCTTTGGCTTCGACCGAGCTTTGGCGGGTGGGTGGCCGTTGTTGCAGATGGGCTTCTTGTTCCCGTTTGGTGGCCTGCTCCAAGAGCTCCTCGTACATGGAAATGTCGTTTTCGATTTCATCGATGCGGGAGACGATCTGCTGTTGGGACATGGTAGGTGGCTGGTCGTCTTCGGGTGGGGCAGGTTCTCCGATGGGAGCGGGCCCAGGCTGGGATTCTTCCTTGACGATGATTTCCGTGGGTTTGGTAACAGGGGGTGGTTGGAAGGCAGACGGGAGAGCGATGGAGGTTGTTGGTGAGGGTCGGGAAGGGGCCGTGGTGATGGCTGGGGCTAAAGGTGGAGAGGCCGAAGCAGTACGGCTGGAAGGAAGTCCTTGAGAGGTGGTGGGGAACACCAAGGACAGGGTGGATTGTGATGAAGCTGGGGTGGACAAGGACATGGGTGATGAGGCATTGTCGTCGATGGGTGATGGTTGTGATCGGGTGACGTCAATGTTGAGCGGTGTGCGTTTTGGTACTGATGAAGGTGAAGGGCCTAAGAAAGCAAGACAGTTGAAATTGAGATGTGTGTGTGTGTATGTGTGAGCGAGCAGGAGGGGGGGGGATCCTGAAGAAAGACTTACGCAAAGAGCCACTGCTGGAGCCTTCCTTGGTATTCATGCTCATGAGTTTGTTATCTAGCAATAAATAAAAAATGAGCCATTTGATTTTGTTATGGTCATTTTACCTTGGGTGCGATCCATGTCGATGTCGTCTGACGGTTTGAGAGAGTCTTGCCGGTCGTCATCACGGTGCATACCAGAGGAATAGGAGGGACGGCCATCACGGTCAAAGTCTCGGGAGTCGGATCGCCAGGCGTTGCCTGGGCGAGTAGGTCGGCGATAACGATCCATGTCCATTGAGCCACCTCGGGCGATGGGTCGATAGTAATCACGTTCATCGAAACGATCTCGGGTGTCACGGTCATAGTAATAGGCTCCTGGTGAGGCTGGTTCACGATCTCGATTGCTGCCTGGGCGGTAGGAGTCGCCACCATAATAAGGGCCATAGCCTGTAGGAGGAGGAGGTCCATAGCCGCCGGGAGGGCCATCATACCTTGAATAGCTACGGCAAGAGGAAAGAGGTGAGCCATGGGAAGAGTTTGGCTGGGAGGGGTTACCCATCGCGGCCGCGTCGGTCAAAGTCTCTTCGTCGATCATCGTCACGATACCGTCGTTCTCGCCAGTCATTGTATCTTGCTGGGGGGTAGGGATCGGTAGGTGTGGAAGGTTTGCTATCGTCTTTGGCTTTGCCTGAGAGGGGTGGCCGATCTACTAACAGGAAAAGAGTTAATGAAATGAAGAAAGCCATGGTGTGGTACCTTCTTGGCGTGGAGGAGGGGCTGGTCTGGGTCCATTGGAGGATGAAGGGTAGTCATCTCGATAAAAGGCAGGATAGCGATCATCCCTGTCTCTTCATAATAAAAGAGTTAAAAGTCATTTTCACACGAGCGGTTTTTTTACCTTGGGCGAGGGAAGCGATCATCTCGCATCATATAACGATCACGATCTCTATCACGTTCACGGTCTCGTATTTCACGATAGTTGTCAATGTCGGCGGCCATGTTGTTGCGTGGTCGATAATTATTGTCATACCTTGGATACCTTGGATACCTTCCATCGTTGTTGTTGTTGTAAGGAGGGGGCGAGCCTGATCGAGATGGTGACCTGGAAGGTGGAGTCCCTTTGGACGATGTTGAACCACTCGCACTCATAGATTAGAAAAAAAAATAGAGTCAACTAAAGGAAAAAAAAAATAAAAAGAAAGAGAAAAAGAAAAACAAAAAAACTCTAAATGTGTCCCCGCTGATTTTATTTTTTTATGGACAAAAAAAGCAAATTCAATCATTTCTTCTTTTAAGAAAGTTTTGGCTATGTTTGAAGTTGGTATTTTCTTTTATATATTAGTTAAATACTACCAGCCGGTAGCCAAGCAATAAAAAAAAAGAGAGAAAGAGAGAGGGGGAGAAAAAAAAAGACGTCCAACGAGAGGCTTACAATTCTTCAAACTGAAAAAAAAAAAAGTGAGTAAAACACAAACACACGGCTTCGGCAACTTACTTGTCTTGCAAGCTCTTCCAATTCAGCCTTGGATGCATTCAATTTTTCAACCAATTCTTCATAATGGGCTTCCTTTTCTTCCAGCTCCTTTTCCAAGCTTGACACACGACGTTCAGCTTCTTCGGCCTTGAGATCAGCTTCATTGAAGCTATTTAAAAAAAATCAGTTTTTTCGATCACCACACGTCACCACGTTTCTCATTCTTTTTATCATGCCTCCTTCAAACAACCTTTGGCCTCGTGCAATTTTTTTTCCCGACAAAAAGGCCTTTATTGCCTCCCCTCCCCCCCAAAAAAAAGAAGTCGCTTACTTGGTAGATGTGGTCTTCAATTGAGTTTCAGTCTTTTCCAATTGTTCTTCCAAGTTCTTCACACGGATTTGGAGAGAAAGAAGTTCATGGTCCTTGGAGGTGTGTTCAGCTTCCAATTGCTTGACCTTGGATTCAAGTTCTTCAGCATTAGCAGTAGCTTCATCAGCTTCGGCGCGAAGAGCACTCAATTTCTAAACAAATAAAAGAGATTAGCATGAGCTTGCCAAGGATTTTAAAATAAAAAAAAAAAGGTGTCATGTGCCAAGATGAAAAAGAAACCACAAGACGAAAAAAGGTGCATGGCTGGCTCCTTGCCGCTTGCCCCTTTCTTGTCATCATGACCTTTTTCTTCACTCTATATTTCCGACACGTATGCAGCGACTTACTTCCTTGATCCTTTCCATGATGTAATGTAGATGAGAAATAAAAATAAAAAAAAGAAGATGCGAAAAAAAACGTAAACAGGGAAAAGAAAAAAAAAATTGGCTCTATTTTTAGGTTTGGTCGGACCTGGAATATGGTCTGGGCAGCCTCTTTTCCTCGTTTCTCACTTGAAAACCTTGTGCAAAGGCTACTTTCTTTTGACAAGTCTGCCTTTTTTAGCTGGCACAGAGCCATCAGCTGCTAAAAGGAAAATGATCAAGATAGGGCAACATCCTAATTATTGTACTCGATCATGAAAGAAGGATTTTCATAAAAAAAAGAGGTGGACGACTGAACCTCCTGCCACTCTTCCCTCTTACTTCAGTTATCAGTGATCCATTGTTCGTGTCAATGCAGAAATGTTTGTTTTATATTCAGGCAAGCTTGGTTTGTACCATCTGCACAAGAAGGGACGAGTATTTGTCAAGCATGGCTAGGGTGGCAGGGTCAGGCAAAGGGGCCACGGGTGTCAAAGCGTTGGAGATGCTGCCATGCATTGCCTGGAGCTTGGATTCGACTTGCGACAGAAAGGCTGGGTTTGGGCTTTGGGTCACTTGACGTCTCTCGGCCAGCTTTTTGTACGTCTCCAATACACTATCCAGCAAAATCTTGGCACCGTCCAGATCTGCAAGCAGGCCCTGCTCATCCAGATCGAGGCTTTCGATGGTCGATACCTTGGGTGGCGTTGGCGGGGCAACGTCAGGTGGCTCAGGCACTTCTCGGATGGGCACGTCGATTCGAGCTTCGTCTTGCTCTTCATCCTTTATAGAGCTGTCCTTCTTCTTGCCGAGCTCCTTGAAACTGGTCAGCACGCTGTCGAGTGATTCACGGTAATGATTCTTCTTGTCACGAGGACCAAATGTGGACAAGAAGCGGGCGGTGAGGCTCTGGCGTTTCTTGACATTCGACAATTTGCGATGCAGTTTCCAAAACGTAGCCGAGGACTGCCTTAGCGGGGTGGAAGGTGCCGACGTCGACGGTAGATCAAGGGAGCGGGGCGACGTGACGGAGAGGATATCCAGACTGAGGCGCTGGTGCGGCGCGCCGGCGTTCGAAGTGGATCGGCTGAGAGACGTCATCATACGAGGAGGGTCCCGCGAGAGGATGGCTTGCAGCAGCACTTCGTCTTCATCTACTTCGTCATCCTCCTCCTCCTCTTCACCGCCACAGGAACCATCACCAGTGTCGTCGGCTTCGGAGCCATCGTCTTCATGAGATTTGCCAGGCCGGCTCTTTTTCTTGCTGTGCGTGTGTTTTTCTTGCTCGGTGTCTCCACCGTCTTCACTCTCTAGCACTGGCGTCTTGGGGTGGTTGTCGTCGGTGCTGCTGCTGGTTTGGCTACTAAGGCTGGTGTGGCTGGACGTGCTGGTGCTGCCGATGTGCTCTTGGACTGCTTTGTCATAGCTGGACGCATCTACCGGCTTGCCAACATGATCGTCCACATCTCCAGGCTGTTGCAAAAAAATCACTTGTTCCTCGCCCTCTTGGTCCAGAGGTTCCGGTTCCTCGACAATAATAGCAGTATGCGTAGGGGACGTTACTCTAGCTGGCTGTTGATTGAGATCGGCAGGATGGCGAGCACTTGTAGGGGAAGTGGCGGGTGTCAAGTCCTAGAAGGAAAAAAAAAATGAGCATGATCATTCCACCTTTGTTTCGTCCTATTACCTTTTTGGAGCTGAGCCGAGGGTCAGAGTTGGGAGAGGCGTCCACGGACACAGGAGGCCGCTTGGAAATCGTCAGGGTATCGTAGCTTGTGCGCAGGCGAGGTTTCGACGGCGGCATGTAACCAGCACCCACGAGACTGTCTTTAGAAAATTTCTTTTTCAGAGCAGGAGTGATGCGGTGGCCGAGTTGCATGGGCGTCGAACGTTGTAAGTGGTTGGCTGTTCGGCTGGAGACAGCTCCGGAGGTGGGTAAGCCGTTGTAGAGCCGCTGCAGCTTGTCCATGTCCGACACCCGCTGGGGTGGGGCCGAGCCAAGGTTGAGGTGAGGGCTTGTGGGCGACGAGGCGGTGACAAGGCCAGCAGCCGAGGTGTCGTCGGACGGCTTGCGGGCCGATGGCTTTTTGTACAGGTCGTCGTATTTTTGCTCGGCTGGCGACATGGTGGAGAATGTCTTGCGTTCGCCCTGGCGGATCATCTGCGACAGTGTGGGTTTGACGACGACCGAGGCCGTCGAGACACGACGAAGACGTTGCTGCTGTTGCTGCTGTTGCACTTGCTGCTGCGAGGGGTGCATGGGACTGAATGACACGGCTGGTTTGCTGTGGTTGGTAGTGGCCACGGCGGTGGCAGGATGGCGCTTGGTCACCGGGTTGGCTGCCGGTGGTGCCGACGACCATTGGGGATCTGTGTCCTGACCTAGCAGGACAGCCTGCTTGAGCCGATGCTTGCTCTCGGCCGCGCGCGACTTCATGCGGGCAACAATATCTTTGCTGACGGCCCAGACCAAGACCGTTCCATCCGAGGAAGTGCTGACCATACGGAGACTGTGGCCACCTCGGCCGACGACAAACTTGACAGACGTGATCAATTCGGCATGCGCACAGACTTTTTCAATGCACTGACCCGACGCCAGGTCGAACAGGCGAATGCTGCGATCCGAGCCGCTGGTGACGCCAAAGGTGCCGGAGAATGGATCCAAGTCGATGTTGATCAGACTGCCGCCCGAATTTTCAGTCGATTGACCAGAGCTGATTTCCTCGGCAGTTTCCGGCTTGCAGGACATGAATGGTTTGCCAGACGACACGTGGAACAAAAACAAGCGCCGCTCGCCCGTCACTGCAGCAGCATAGCGTTGGGACACGTCCAAGGTCATGTCAAAGACAGAGCTGCGTCCAGAATGGTTGTGGTAGTTTAGGTAGGCTAGGGGCAAGGCGGTGGGCGGTGTAGACGCATTGGCTATGGTGGTGTCCAGCAGCGTGGGACTGGCAGTGGTCGAGAGGTGACGGAAGATGATGCCTTTATCAGCGCCGCAGCTGATCAGCTTTTCTGCATTTTCCGTAAATCGTACCGACGTGATGGAGGATGAGTGGTCGTCGAGACTTTGCACCAATTGATAGTTTTTCTGGGCATCAAAGACGTGGATAAACCGATCCCGGCTGCCTGTTGCAATGTAGCATGGTTTATCTGGTTTGAAAAGGCATCAAAAAGAAATGAGCCATCTTCAGTTCGTTCGTTTCCTGTTACCCTTTACCTTCGCCAAAAGGGTGGCTGATGTCAATGGAAAGAATTTCAGAGTCGTGTGCTTCTTGAAATGTGATTTGGTCCCAAGAGGTCATGTCGTGCACACGCAAATTGCCATTTCGATCGCCTGTCGCCATCAGCGAGCCGTCTGGTTTGATTTTCAGTGAGCGAATACCAAAATCAGGGCACTGGTCCTCGGCCAATTCTATGTGTATTTATAAAGGAGTCAGTCTCAGCTTGTTTTACTTTTTTTTTTTTTGTCATTTACCCATATCGCCTTTAAGTTTGGCATATTCGGCAGCATCAGGGTCGACATAGATCATCTTGACGAGGTCACGGGCATAAATGTTCTTGCGCCAAGGGCTAGGTGGTGAGGTATCAAGGGGATCCAGATTCCAGAATCGCACAGTGCCATCGGCAGAATAGGTTGCAAAGGAATTAGGTGGGATGGACTGCAAGACCGAAGGAGGGGTATCTTCAATGATTGGGTAAGGCTACAAAAAAAAATAGATGGGTGGTTGTCTCTTTCGGCGTTCTTCCTTACCTCCACGCCCCATACACAATCGCTATGAGCAAGGAAGCTTCGGTACTTTGCAATTTTGTCCAGGTGCTTGATGTCCCACATATAGAAACTGTGGTCAGAGTACACGACGGTCAGTTTTGCACTTGATTGGTCAAAGGTCAGGGCGGCGGCATCGGGATAAAACAACTCTTGACTTTGCTGTTCCAGCAGCATTTGAGGAGACTCTATTGAGGTCACATCCATACCCAGTGGATGTGGTTTGGGTAACATGCCACGGTACTTGAGCGTCCCAGGTTCAAACAGCCTGAGAGAAAAGGGCTTAGCCATGCTTAGAAAAAGCTGTCTCTTACCTGACAATGCCGTTTGAGGTTGCACAAATGACAATGGAAGACGACACTTGGATCGAAAAGGCACTTGTCACCTAGGAAAGAAAAGGAAAAAAACCGGTCATGCATCATCCACTGTAAAGGTGGCTTCGGCGCTTCTCCTTTTCTTACCTGCAGGTCGACCCATTTGTCGATGCAACGGCCTTCCTTGAATAAGCAGAGGATGCCGGAATCCGTCACCAGGTAGACATAGCCATCTGGAGCGCAGGCCACGTCCACGAAGTTGCATTCTCTCATCGCACCAAGCAGACCCGACCGACCATCCAACACTTGGGCTTCAGCGGATGCCAAGTTTCCCTACGAAAAACAGGTAAGACTGCGCATGCGATTCGTCGAGACCTACTTTTTTGGCCAGACGACCTTGGTCAGCCAAGTACCAGTACTTGACATGGCGTAAACCAGCCGTGACAAAATAAGAACTATCATTGGCAAACGAGAGCGCATTGACTTTGCTGGTGACTTTGTTGGTTGCCAATTTCATTCCTTTGCGCCAGTTCCAAACATAGAGGTAACCATCATGCTAACATGGCGATAAACAAATAAAAACCTTAACAAAAACATTTGTGTGTGCGTCGTTTTTTTTTTTTTTTTTTTTCTTCATGCCCCTGTCTACCTGGAAGCCCACGGAGACTAGATAACGCATGTTCGGAGAAAATGAGACGGAGAGGATTCCAAAACGATGAGCTCGCCATTGACAAATTAAAGCTTGATCCTTGACATTCCAGATCAAAATACGAGGTTGATGGCCCATCTAAAGAAAAAATGTCAACAGATTCCCATTTTTGGCTTTTTTTCTTCTTGCTCTTCAGTTGCCAAGGCCGATTTTACCTCTCCTGCAGCAAGGTACTGTCCATCAGGAGAGAACGCTAAGCAGCTGATTGGCTTGACACGGTTGCTAGCAGGTGTACTTTTCTTTTTTGAGTCCTGTTTCGGTAGAGCACAGGCCATCATAAGCATGGTATCGGGCTGGCCTAGCGGTGTGACCATGGTTCCCACAGTGCTAGCGTTGGGTGGGTTGGCGGCCGACACATTGTCGCTGGGACGAATAAGGAAGCCGACTTGTTTGTTAAGTTTGTGATTGTATAAGACAATAACTGCCCCGGCAGCATAGGCAATCAGATCTTGTGATTCAGCACTGGCTAAGAGATTAGACGATGCTGTCGTCAACCCGAGAATCCGCTCTAGTTTCAACTGTCAAAAAGAGAAAAAAAAAAAAAAAAGCGTTAAAAAAAACACCTATCCACATTCTATTTCATTTCGACATGGATACTATAAAACAATATTACCATTGCAGAAGTAGCTTTGGATTCTTTTTGTTTGCGACGTAGCCCGGGGCCTTGGACGGAGTGGATGGTGGTGGTGGGAGCATTTTGTTGCAAAGTAGCCAAGGTCAATTGATGAGGTAAAAGAGTAGAGGATTGTGAAGGGGGTATAGGGACGCTGCCATGGTTCACTGGGAATGCCTCTGCCATGGCGTGTATTAAGATGATGCTACTAAAAAAAAAACAACCGAGATCTTTAAAGGAAAAAGGAAAGGAAAAGACAACCTTTTTTTTTTTTTTTTTTTTTTTCTCTAGCGCGAAAAAAGGGCCAAAAACTCCGTTCTTTTGAATTAACTTGGTGGGCGTGCATTCAAGAAGTTTCTTTTTTTGGCTCATCGAGCATCCACACTGCAAGGTCCTCGGACTGCGGGTACTAATGCATCCACTACTCAAAACGCACCCAATTTTAATTATTCTCCAGGTCTTTTGCATAAGGCTCTAATAAACGGTGGCGACGGATGTTGTCCATGGTGGCCCTATCAGCTTGCAGTGTCAAATAGAGGTCATCGTCTGCAGATTTACGAGGTAGAGGCGTGGCTGTGGCTACGTGGCTGTCAGTTAAGCGGTTGCGAAGACACATCGCCCGGCCCCAACCAAAATCGGTGGGGATGTGGAAATGAGACCAATCTGACCACACGAGCCCACCGGGGGTTAATGAACGGACGGGACTCGATAACAGTAGTAAATCTTCCGCTTGATTGACATAGTCTTCCAATGTGTTCATGTAAGATATTGTCACATTGTCCACCTTGGATCGGATGTTCATTGCCGTTTGCGCCATGGATTCCTTGAGGTCCTTCATCTTGTACGCCGGGGTCCTACGCATCGGAGTAGAAAATGGAGTTTAAACATAGGCCGATTTTTTTTTTGGAGAGGTCTTTTACAAGATATAGTTACCAGCCAAGGGAGTAAGCAACCGTGGATCACCAGAACGGACACGCATGTCAACAGCAAAAGCCAAGGTGGGCGCGTAATCATGTAATGGTTCACGGGCAGTTTTCATTTGGTGGAGTACAAGAGCCTTCAAGGCGTCGTTCGTCGAGATCTTTGACTTGACGCCGGTGGGGTCCTCAGCTCTGATGTCATGCTTCAGTTGCTTGAGGCCACCTGAGGAAAATTTGAAAAGGGCACGAGAGGGAGATGATCGCCACTGCATGACTTGCTGTCTCCAACCAGCCAACTGTGCTTTGGTCAGGATGGGGTAGTCGGTTTGGACAGCCTGTAAATCTTGACTGCAGGCAAGGTCAGTTTTTTTTTTCATCCAATGCTCCCAGTCGATCAGAGGTTTGCGCGCCTGACGACCATAAGCATAGTCAGCCGCCGCTTGGAACAGACCAAAGACGGTGTGGGAATCACCCAGCTGGTGTTGCACCGACAGCGACAGACTGGCACCGCCGGGATGGTGCACCAGGTTGGCGACAAACAGCGGGTCGTTTTCGACCCCCTTAGTAGTCAGCACAGAGTAGAGGTCGTCATAATTCAGAGAAGAGTAGTTGAAGTGGTGTTTATTCAGCTCATCGATCGGTATGTTACATTCACTCTCGGTGAACAAGGCGCCGCGGTCAAAATGGCCCACGTCAAAAACTCCGCCGGCCCTGGGGATCAGTCGACCTGAGAACATCCAGTAATCTTGCAATGCTTTTTGAAAGGAGGTCTTGATAGCCTCTGCATTCATAAAGTCCTTGTCGCCTTGCTTGTTTTCATAAAACATAGTAAAATGCGTATAAATATGACCAATCAGGCCGTTCAGTCCTCGCACAGCTGCTACGGGAGGTTGTGACCTCGTTGTCATCGCTGTTTGGCTCAGTCTCTTTATTAGTGACATTCTTATTGATTGAATCTTCTTCAAAAGGCATGACAATGAAAAAGTTGGTTTTTATAGTTTGCTTCACGGCTTGGATCTCGGCTAAAAAAAAAATAGGGTGTGCTGACTTTTTGCAGCTTTTTTTTTTTATTTATGATGTTGACTCTCTATGGGCTCCACCGGTAAAACGCGCGGGCCTCGTCGTATGTTTCTACCCATTTTTTGTAAAGGGGGTAATACTCGGCTTGCTCGGTCTTATTGTTCCAATCGACATCCCATGGCTTGGACAAGATGTAATGAATGTTCTTGATGGCATCGAGATTCCACAGTTTGGCATGACACATGGACATGGGTTTCAGGGCATTGTATATATAGGGCAGCTCAGTCCACTGGTCGAAGAATTCTTCGTTCAGGAAGTCTTGGTCCGGAAATATGTAGCCATTCAAGTCCCCGACCTTGAATAGCCTGTCGATCATGCGCCGGAACACCGATCGGTCAGGTCGAAGAACGATCAGCCCGCTGTTGAAATAATGACGTGGCACTTGTCGTTCCAGCTGCGTGGTCGTCAGAAATGTGTATTCGCAATTGGACGGGATCCTACACCAAAAAAAAAAAAAGAGGTTTGCTCAGCGAGAAAGACTGTGGAAAGCGGGAGGGGCTCACCAGTCGGCAGGGTATTTTTTCATTTGTTGCGGGTTGCAGGTGCACGCATGGCTGGCTGCTACCCAGGTCTTCTGTGGGAACTCTAGCGTCATCAATTCGTCCATATTGGCCAGCGGTAGCATATCCGCGTCCACCATCACCAATCGGTCATAGTCCTCCTGGTCCCAAACGGCAAGTTTTGTCCACGTGTTTCTGAATCGTTCATGTGAATACTCGATAGGACCGGGTGGTACGATGGGATCGATGGGCCTGGTGAGGCAACCGACGGAGGTTAGCTTCTCCACGATAGCTGGCTGCACGTTGGGTGTATACAGCACAAGCAATGGATATTTGCTCGCAAGGACCTTGCTCAGCACGTATTGCAGCACCACAATCCCTTTAAGATAGTTGTTTTCTGATGTCAACACTACCGCCCACGCGCATTTTTTGGGCATCATGGTCATATCTACAAAATAAATAAATAAAAAACCACCAAAAGTGGAGAAGAAAGAAAAAAAAAATTGTTTTCAGGGCGGAATTATTAAAAAAAGGTGCAGAAAGGGCTGAACCTTAATTCATAAAAAGGCAACCCCTTCCCGCTTGTGCCGCGTGCTTTTCCCTTAGTAAGCAATTGAAGGGCTTAACGATTGTCACAAAAAACCAGCCCAAGGTAGAAAAAAATTAGATTTAATCACCCCTTCTTTAAACAGGGCCACTTGGCATTGAATGTGGCTAGAGTGGGTGTTTCTTCTCATTTTTGTCATCGAGTTTCGATGAACCGGCACGGTTTATTTTGGCTAGATCCTCGGGGAATCCCTTGGAGGGAGATGACGATCCAGATAAAAAAAAGTAAAGGCTACACAGAATGTTTGAGCCCACGAATCGCTGTGAAATTTTGCATCAGCCAACAAACTTACGGGTGGTGATGGAGAAAAAATCCGGTCGATCGGTGGAGGGAGCCCAGCCAGATGACAGCCAAATATGGTATGGTTTGATGCTTCCACCCAGCCAAATCAGTTTTCTGGTCGGTGGTCCAAAGTAAAGTAAACCGCAGCAGGTTTCTCGACAAGGAAACGCTGATGACACGGGTTAGTGAAGCCTCTAATAGCTTGAAAGTAAGTGATTTTGAAGGGATTGTCAGGCATTCTCATAAATGTTTGGACAAGCTCTCTGAAAATTTTCCATTCTACGGGAACTAGGGTATTTTTTATTGGGATAAAACACGGCAGAACAGACATTGACTTTTCACCTTTGACGACATCAGGTGACAAACATGTGCTCCTCATCCAAGCAACGCTCCTATGATATTCATCGCGGTGGCCTTTGATACGGTTCATGGTGCTGATGCGTTGTACAGTGTCGAGTATGATGCTACGGAGCTGCCATAGATGCTCAAAAGCGTTGGGAAGTAGGGCGATGTGCGATGGCGAACGTAGTAAGCTGAACTTTCCAAGATGCAGCATAACATAGGTGCCGTTGGCTGGAATACTCATTTCATAGGTAAAGCAGGAATAACTTGGACCAGAAGCCCGGCAACACGGGGATGCTCGACACCAGCCAGGAAAAGCGCATCCACCATTTCCTTCATTTCCTTGCCGATCTTGACAAAATCCGATTCCCCTTTGTTGCTGCTAGTGAGTGGCCCACAGAGACGACGACAGATGCGAAGGCGTCGGCATAGATAGAGGCGGCAGATGCAAAGGCATCGGCAGAGACAGAGGTGGTGGCATGATGATGGCGGGGACGGCAAGCCTCAAGCATCATTAAAGACCTTGAAGGTGGCAACGCGCTGATTCAGGTCGCTGATGGGGAATTGTCAATCCCGCTTTGACAGCTCCAAGTGCTTGATTGCTGTCAAACCGATATTGACAGACCCAACGCTTCTCTTTACAGAGGTGGCACTGGGGAAAGCAGCGACGTGACCGTACCCGGTTTCGACGACGGTGACGTGGGGCTAAGGGAAGAGGTAAAAATTAGATATGTTCATACGGTTCACCGATTCTTACCTTCCATGTCTTATGGGCTCGGGCAGGTGGGATCCAGGATCCTGTGTTGGTCATGGCCTCTTTGATTGACTCTACGGCTATGCGAGATAACGGTGAGCGATCCTCTGAACATTTCATTTTTCACGCCTGATTGGAGGTTTTTTTTTTTTTCATTCCAGGCAAGAGGTTGTTTACCGTAAAGAGGCCGCAGGAGATTGCCCTTAGACTTGTCCTTGGCAGGGGCGAGGATGACGCGAGGGCCTGCTATATGATGACATTAAAAAAATTAGCATGGATAACTAAATAAAAAGGGTATCAGCTCACCACAGCCTTGATATACCCTATTGCATGCATTTATTTTTGAGGGGAAGAATTTACCGTGTCCACAGAGCTTTTTCATGGCCAGCTCTTCGAGCGAGATGGGGATGGCGCTGGTGATGTTGTTTTCGTGAAATTTGCTCACGAAGAAGGCACTGTGCCACGTGAACACCAGCAGCGGTCGGAAGGTGCAAGTTACCAATGGTAACATGCAGTTGGTTGTAGGGAACAACACTCTCCCGGTTAAGGGAGGTGAAGAGAGGTTTCACGAGAGCACAGTAGCTCACTCGAAGGGCGAGGGAGTCGACACCCAAGAGAAGGCTATGGGTGGAGCCAACATCGAGGCGCAGGATGGCGGGATGCAGACTTGCGAACATAGCCTCCAGCAGCGGGTCGACTTCGCTGCATTGCTCCTAGATTACAATAGAAAAAAATAAAAAAATGAGAGAAAAATAAACAACATCGAAAAGAATATGAGCACCTGATCCAGCTGACACACCATCAAGATGGTCACATGCTACAAACAAAAGGATGGTCTTACCTGTTTCTTTATCGGTCGTCACTGTGGTGATATACAAAAAAAAAAAGAAGGTTAGAGTGGATATAAACCTTGAGACCGACAGACCCAATGCTACCCTTTACAGAGGCGGCACTAACCAACGATGTTACCACCCCAAGGTCTATTCGCTTTTTGGCATACCGTACTACGGTAGGTATAACGACGACAGTCGTCAAAGATTTGAGAACACAATTCACGGTTGGGAGCCAGAATCAAGACAAGAGGCTCAACACAGAAGGTGCGGTATTCATAGGGTTGAGGACGAGGTTTCGACGATGGTCATGTGTGGCTAACGGAAGAGGTAAAAATTAGACTTGTTCAACGCGTCCACCGATTCTTACCGTTCAGTTTTTTCCAGCAGGTGGGATACAGAAACCTGCTTTGGTCATAACCTCTTTCGATTGATCCTGCGGTTGTAAGAGATAAACATTTCATTTTTCACACCTGGTTGGAGTTTTTTCTGGGGTTGCTAACGGCTGAGAGGCAGCCGGGCTTTTTTTCCGACATATCCTTGGCAGGAGCGAAGACCACACGAGGGCCAGCTACAGTAAAAGGTGAGCACTGTAAAAAATAGAGACAGAGACGATGTGGAAGGCTGCACTAGTGACACATGTACAAACGTGAATGATGCGTACCCTCTGCAGCTCCTTGACCTTTGTATTCTCAACATTGTCTTGGTACAAGCGAGAATGAAAAGATGACATAAAAAAAACTAATAATGGGAAACAAAAAAAATGGGATCTCCTCTTACGTGCATTTTTTTCTCTTTTGCTCTTCAAGCAGGATGTTGTATGGCCACCAGGTCACCTTCCAGAGCGCGATTGCGGGTACGAGCATTGCACACAAAAACATCACTGTCGAGAGCATCGTAGGACACAAAGGCGTCGACGGGCTTCTTGGCATTGACCCGCAGCAGGCCATGGTACAGTTCACCGTGGGCCAAGGCCATTTCCACTCTGTCACGATCCATAAACCTCTCAAACTGACAGTGTTTTCCATGTGGGTAGTGGTCGTCAGGGTGCAGCCGCGAGGGCTGTTTTTGGTCAGGTCGACGCGCTTTTGGTGGCGAAGCATGCGCTCATTCTGTACGATCACTTGGCCAGGAGGTCGAGATGGAGGTCGGTATTGGCGCGATGGCATGTCAACATGGCCATGCCTATCAACGAATGAGAAGGACCGCTGGGCTTGCAGCGACGAAGCGTCTGTAGTAGGCAAGAGCTGTGGGAATGCGCTATGACGGAAGGGATGACCATGGGCAGAATCTGAATGAGGAGGTTCCATGTTGTGTGGAGGATGAGTAGCTTCAGGACCTGGCCTACGCCAATTGTTGTCCATGGTTCCTAGAATAAAATGAGCAAATAGTAAGCAACCTGCAGCTTTGTTCTGTGGCAAGCATCTTGACCGATCTTACTCTTTCGATTTGAAAATGACTAAACGTTTGACAAAAAAAAAAGAAGTAAACTAAACATTGCGTTGAATGACTTTCTGTGTTTCTTATCTTATCTCACTTACATTCTTCCCTCTTGTTTCTTCGCTAAAAGACATGCGTATAGGAAAGAGAGCAAGGGACCAAGGAAAAGAAAGCTGGGCCGAAGGGCGCATAAAAAAAGGTGGGAAGAAAGGCGGCAGGCAATCGGGATTTGAAATGACCATCGTTGGCTGGGGAACTTTTTTTTTTATCGTTTTTTTTAGCTGAGGAATCGGACGTCTCGATACGAACGACGCGACACGTTGGCTTGGCAACCTCCACTGACCCTATTTTTTTTCACCATCCATGCTATTTATGAGATTCTGCACCCATGCAAAAGTTTACATCATTTACATCGTCCGAAACTAATTTATGGCAGCTTCTTTTTTTACCAAAAGCAAAGGGAACCAACCCTTTTTGGCTAAAAATCAGAGGTTGGTCCAAAAAAATCGAATCATCCCAAATTTTGCATACAAGTACAATAGGACGACAAATTACCATGGTTAATAGCACAGACCTCCAGGTTAAGTTTGTGTAGAGATGGGGGCGAGTTTTCCCCACCATTCACGGTGCCGAAAAAGAGAGGCGCACCTTCTTCCATGGCAATTATTACTGTAAAAACCATTGTGCTCTTTTATTATCAGCTTTATCCAGCATTCGGAAATCCAGGGAGACCAAGTCAGTCCAAGAGTCCAACATGCGAGCTTTTTCTCACAGGGTTGTTGTTGATGAACGTTAAGCCAACTTTGACGTTACGAGAGGGATCGCTGAAGACTCGCGTAGGGTGGACTACTTTGAGCCTACTGGTAACCACCCTGCCAAAAGCGCCGCCATCAGCCCTAGTAACTGCTTACTGTAACCAGCCAGAGCATGACAGCACCTGCTCTGCACAACAACCCACTTCACAGCATATTTTATTCATAAAGGTCATCACTCAGCGGTTGTAAGCGGGTGCAGTAGTGCAGCAACATTGTCAAAATTGTCACGGGAAGTAGCAGGACGTAATCAATACAGACTTGAGCGCAGACACTTGCCCATCGGAAACGCAGGTAATTGACAGCTTGCCAAGCAGGACCAGAAAAGATTCCATGGCAGAAGAGATGGGCAAGAGGGCAAGTTTGCGGTCTTGAACAACTGCGTGAACATCAAATGCATCTTGACCTTCTGTTTGAAAGAAAAAAGTATGAGTGGATCACTAGAAAATCACCATGATCAAACCTGACCATGGTTTGCAGATGTGTAGTAAGGAACAGCATTGGCAACTATCGGTAGAGGCTAGTCGTAGTCATGGATAACTTAGGTGAAGAAGGGCATCTGCAATAAACAAATCATGATTAGCTTATCAACACCAGAACCAAAAGTGCTCGGATCCAGGGCGAAACCCTCTCGCAGCTTCTAAATGAAATGAAAAAAAAAAAAAAAAAAAACGGTATGAAATACCGGTACAATCTATCATGAGCCAGTAACTTACCAAGTTTTAAAAGTGTATTCTATCATGGAAAACGTGTTCGTTGCCGTGCCAACATCTTCAGGAGTTGTCACGTCAATCCACAGTCATACGCAGGAGAGCCGGCGTACCTGGTTCTTCCAAGCAACATCTTTGGGTAACGTGGATAAACCAGGTGTCTATATGCATCTGTAACAAATCCTGGTTGGTCTTGTCAACACCACGAGGTAAATGCCTTGCCACTGGTGAGCAGATTTGAAGGCCAGGCATTTGCAATGAGAACTTTCATAAAAAAAACTGCTCGTTGCCAGTATCCATTCACCTCTTCCTTTCTTTCCTCTTCCTATTAAAAACTATCATGTGTTTGCTTTTTAAAAACACATGCTTTTCATGCTTTTCATAAAACTAAATAAACCAATGACTTCTCTTGGTTGGTCAATTGAGCATCTCAAAAGATGAAGGTTACAAATAGAGACACTTCGCTCGAGCAACGAAGCAAAAAGGGGGTCTTGCTTGTAGAGGTTTTCTTTCTCTTATTTTATTATTATTTACTGGCTCTCACCTTTACAGTAGGCATGCCAAAGAGAAGAAATGGACTCTCCGGTAGTTCTCTTTCCCTTTGTTATAAAGAGAAACTGGAAATTGAAATCTTTTTCATTTTAACTTTTTAGGGGGGGGGGAGAAAAGTCAGTATAGGCAGGGAGTGACAATTGTCAGCTATTACGACACACACAGGTTTATCACCTGCATGAGACACTTAGGCGTTCCACCTAAAATGCCCAACACAAATCCTTCGTCTCTGCTTTTCTCCGGGGAAAAAAAAAAAAAGAAGAAACCTTCACGAAATCGTCTTGTATTTATACTTTTTCAAAATAATTTTTTTTTTGATTCGGGTCTTTAGCAGAGCCAATAGCAGACACCTCAGTCACTTTGTGACTCATTTTTTGTCATGTGATTTGCATGTGATATTTTAAGAAGGCTTACAGTATACCAGCTGGAGAGAGGGATGCTGCGGATTTGCAGTACTTGTCTTGATTTTGATTGGTTTGTTCTTTCAACAAAACGCGCGCATTCATTGTTTGACGCTTACCGGTATCTTTTTTCTTTGCCTTTCATCACTTGTACCGGTATCTGATGACTGAAATTTGCCACATCCCGTTGCCAACATCAATTGAAGATGCGCCTGCTTACCTAACAAGTGTATCCAAGCTGAAGAATACCATCAGCGTCTTTCAATCCAAGTGCGCAGTTGTACTGTTTCTCATCGATCTGGAGTGAAGCGCCGCAAGCACCAATGACTTGGATTTACAGTACTGTAGCTCACCAGAAGTCAACAAGCCGAAAGCATTGTAACGTTGTCAGCCACTATGCGTAATCATTGGATGACATTTGCTGCCAACATAACCGTGATTTGCCTCCAATCTTTTTTTTTCTTTCCATGCCGCTAATGACATCGCCCGACGCTATCCCCATCCACAAACGTCCACTTATACCCATGACTCCCCCTCCGCAAATGCATCCCAATCCCATTATGCATCTTCTCCCCCCCCCCCTTCCGCTCCATTCCCTATGCTCCATCGTGGACCACCCAACCACCCTCGGCCCCAGTAAAGCTTTTATTTTCCCACTGCTTGCAATGAAAACCAACGCCGCCTCTCTCTCTTTTTTTTGTGTGTGTGTGGTCAGAAGTTATGGATTTTGCAGACGATGAACTTCTAGCACCAAGACATAAAGTCAAGATCCTGTCTTTGAATCGAAAGCATGAAACTCACCGTCAGCCTTCACCTGATCCCTTTCTGACCAGCTCGACATTGCCTCGCGACTGGAACGATGCAGCAGAAACAACGGCTTCAATCTCCTGCATTCCTTCTCGATCTATTTCCCCACCAGCGCCTGCCCACCAACAGCAGCAACATTCGAAGAATATCAATGCCCCATATGCAACAAGGATCTGTCCCATTTGAAATCAAGCTTCGGCCGTCAACAACATGTTGACCATTGCCTCGCTGGCCACTCTTGCACCTCGCCCAACATCCATGGCGATGGCAACACCGACAATGACCTTGCACGCACCTGTCTCTTGCGCAAAGAATGTCCAGCACTTGAAAGGATCCCATCTGGAACATCACTATGAACGATGTTTGGCTCGCCTGGACAACGCTACAAGGGAGGAGCGCAACTCGACGTTTGCCGGTCAAGTATCCTTTTCGAAGCAACTGGCTGCTTGCCCTGTTTGCCACGACAGCCTTCCCTCTCGAAGCCTCCGCACCAACATGGCGCATATGAAACGTTGCGGGCGCGACCGTCAGTTGACCATGGTCCAGCTGATGCGCAAGATCCGTTTACCTCCATCGTCCTCACCTTTTTTCGACGCTCCCTTCTCTGCAAGCAGCTCTACCAATATACCTAAACAGTCCAAAAATGCCACTGTTCTCGACTGTGGGCTGGAGGAAAACAGCGATTTTAGCGATCAGGTGATTGTGTACCGGGTGGCCACCTCTTTACGATCCAAGCCGCGCTCCCCCTCCCCCGATGAAGAAGAGCAGCTGGCCATGGCTCTCTCCCTTTCGATGCATGAAGACGCTCACCAGCTCCCTATTCGGAGACGGAAGGCACCCATCAACGTCAATGCAGCAAACATCGTCACCATGGAAGAATCCAGGTCCCTGGCTTGCCTGTTCCTGGCTCGGTTGATAGAAAAGCATAGGCTCAAAGCAGTGCCCCTACGCGAGTCTTCATCGATCCCTCTGGTAACGTCAAAGTTGGCTTTACCGGTACATTCATCAACAACGACCCTGTGAGAAAAAGCTCGCATGTTGGACTCTTGGACTGACTTGGTCTCCCTGTATTTCCCGTTACCTTTTTTTACTAAATAGTTGATACCCCACCCTTCTTTTTATGTGCTCGAATGCTAGCTAAAGCTGATAATACTGTAAAAGAGCACAATGGTTTTTAATACAGTAATTGCCATGGAAGAAGGTGCAAAGGAAAAAGCGCCTCTCTTTTTCGGCACGGTGAATGGCGGGGAAGCCTCACCCCCATCTCTACACAAACTTAACCTGGAGGTCTGTGCTTTTAACCATGGAAATTTGTCGTCCTATTGTACTTGTATGCAAAATTTGGGATGATACGATTTTTTTGGACCAACCTCTGATTTTTAGCCAAAAAGGGTTGGTTCCCTTTGCTTTTGGTAAAAAAAGAAGCTGCCATAAATCAGTTTCGGACGATGTAATTGATGCAAACTTTTGCGTGGGTTCAGGGCCTCATAAAAAGCATGGATGGTGGAAAAATTGGGCCATCCAGTGGAGGTCACCCAGCCAACTTGTTGCGTCGCTCGTTTCGAGACGTCCCTTCCCTCAGCTAAAAAACGATGAAAAAAAATTTTTTTTTTTTTTTGAGGTCTGATTATCCGACCAAAAATTTTATTTGCCGATAGCGTACGAGCAAAAGTGACTGAAGAGGCTATGACAGGAGGTGGAGAGAGAACGACTACATCAAGTAGGTGGGAAGAGGGATGATTCGCGGTTGATGGAAATTATATTGCGGTGGATCGAGGCAACTACTTTCTGAGGGATGAAGGGAGAGGAGTCGAACACCGAAGCCCAATGGGCTCGCCATAGTCCAACGATGATCGCACTTGCCAGCAGGGAGGGAGGATTTAGGGTCAGGGGCTCGTGGAGATCAGGCCATGACTGGGTTACCAAGGCTGATTTGATAGAGTACCAGGACGGGGAAGTAACGTCAAAGAGCAGGCGCCAACATTCCTGCCACACGGCGAACCGAAGAGGGCAGGAGAAAAAAAAAGTGGTCGAGAGAGTCGGGCTCGAGCTGGCAGTGGCGACAAAGCGGGGAGGTGTGGTCGTTGGGGAACCTCTTGTGGAGTAAGGAGGCGTGGTAAATCTTCCCATGGACGTACCTGTACAGGACGGTGCGGCCAAGGTGGAGCATGGGAGCAGCCCACAAACGTGACCAGAAGGATGGTGGTGGGGGATTTCGATGTGGGTGCCACTGGGAGCGGTGGGTGGGAATGATCCAACTCCTTAGTCGTTTGGAAGACAGGAATTTGGAAGGATCGAAAAGTTGACACTGTGCAATCACGTCCAGCCAACAATAGTCAAGCGGGTTGAGCAGGGCGACTGGATGGTGACGACAGCTGGACCAAGAATCGAAGCAGAATGGGATCATGGCAGGGTTCAGCCAAGGAGGGGGGAGGCCAGAAGGGGGAGCCAAAGCGGACCAAAGTCGTTGTGCCATGAACGGGAACCGAAGTTCAGATCGAGGACGAAGTGCCAACAGTGGACCAGAGCGACCAGGGAAGAGATTGAACACGTCTTGGAAAGGGAGGGCACCGATGGCTTTTGCCGCCCGCGACAAGGATTTTGGGATTTTGGATCCATGCCAGAGGAGGGCAACCGGACAATCAATGAGAAGTGAGGGAGTGATGATGGTCTTGTGCCACGGCAATGGGATGAGATCAAACGCTTTGGCAACCCCAGCTGCAAAGGATGGGAATGAAGAACTAGCCCCCAAATTGCCTTGACGAAGTTGGGGAAATAAAAGCGGTGGGAGAGGATCGGTCAGGGGACAACCGAGATGGTTGGGCACACACCAGGACAGGATACGGTCGAAGGAGTGGAGGCGGGAGGAAGAGGAGTTGAGGAGGGGAGAGAGCCAGCGGGCTTGTAAAGCATGGGCTTGATGAGCAGCGTCGAGGAGGGCGAGGCCACCGAGTCGCCTAGGAGCACACATGGTAGCATAGGAGATAGGAGGGGAGATGTTCCTATTGATAAACCGGCGACACAAGCGTAGGACATGTGAATACAAAGGGGGAGGCAGTGGGTGGTGACGAAGGAAATACCACAGCTTGGACATGATGAGCGTGTTCCACACCGTGGTCCGTCCGAGAATGGAGAGATTGCGGGAGGAGTGGAGAGCACAGGCGCGTTCAATTTTACCCAGGAGTTCCGTTTGGAACCCAATAAGTTGTTGTGCGGAATGAGCAAGCGGGAGACCAAGGTAGACGAAGGCCGAAGGGCTAGACGAGGTTAGCACGTCGTCTGGGGCGATGTCATGGGCAGCGAGAGATGACGCCAGTGACTCAGGAAGCGGGTCGCCAGAGAGCGAGACCACCGCCGTCTTCTGTGGGTTGATCTTTGCGTTGGAGGCGCGGCCATAGCGTGCCAGAAGGGTAAAAAGTTCATCGACTTCAGTTGGAGACTGGGTGATAACGAGCAGGTCGTCCGCATATGCCAAGAACTTGATCGGTGGAGGAGGTGGAGGTACATGGGGTGGATGAGGGTCGTATGGGGTGGAGCAGGACCATTGATAGCCAGGCAAGTTAGGTGAACCCTGGATAGACCAGAGAAGTGGCTCCATTGCCAAGTTGAACAGCAGAGGGGACAGAGGATCGCCTTGGCGCAGACCTCGACGTTGGTCAACAGGATCAGAAAGTGAGCCATTGACATTGATCTTGATCTTGGTGGAACTGAAGAAACCTGTGACGGCTGCCACGAAGGAAGAAGGAAAGTGGAGGTGGTGAAGGACGGACGATAGGTAGGACAGGTGAACACGATCATACGCTTTCTCTTGGTCTAGGAGTAGAAGTGCACCATTGGCATGTGAAGATCGGGCATCGTCCATGACCATGCGGGCCAGCGCCCCATTTTCCCCTATGAACCTGTCCCGGATGAAACCAGATTGATTGGGATGGACCAGACGTTGACAGATGGGTTGGAGACGTGCGGCAAGGAGGCGGGTAAAAATCTTGGCGTCCGTGTTGATCAAGGAGATTGGGCGCCAATTGGACAATAGGGACAGGTTTCCTTTTTTGGGCAGCAGTGATAAGGCAGTGGTCGACCATGACGCAGGAAAGAGGCCCTCCAACAGAGCTTGGTTGTAGACTGTGGAGACTAGAGAGGCCAGCGGGGGATAGGCTAGCAACAAACGGAGTATGGAGTATGGTAAGCCATCAAGGCCGGGACAACTACGAGGAGGAGCGCGGTTAGCAGCAGAAATAACTTCGTCAATGTCAAACTGCTGAGTTAGGCGATGGGCTTCTAACATAGATACCCTGTTGTTCACAGGAATCGCATCGAGCAGGGATTGAGTAGCCTCAGCTTCAACGGGGTCGTCTTGGTATAGCGATGAGTAGAAGCTTGTTGCGGCGTTGGTCATGGTTGAGGGGGACGAGCACAAGTTGCCAGTGACCGGGTGGATTAGAGGAGGAAGGGTGGACTTTGCGCCACGTTCGGTTGCAGATCGTTTTATGTATCCAGGCGACCTCTCACCGTTTTCACGCCAGTGTCGCCGGGCTTTTAACGTCAATCCGAGGGCCATTTCTTCTTGGACGTGGGCGATTGAGGACTCTACTTGGAGGAGATCTGGTAGAAGTAGGGACCGGGACCGGGGGGATTCTTTGGACTGTCTCAAGAGTTGATTGCGTCGGGATTGTAGGTGGCGAAGGGATCGTTTTAGGAACGGTGTGCGTTTACGGCCGATTTGTTGAGCAACTTTTTTGGTGACCTCCTTAACATCATCCCATTGCTCCTGGGGTGAAACTGTGGTGGGCTCACTTCGGCTGGCGATCCAGCAGTCCAGCGCTTTGTATAGGTGGCTCTGAAAGGCAGGGAGGGCCGCTAGCTGAGGGCGGGCTCGCCAGTAGGGGCTGGTTCGCCGGGGCTTAGTGGTGAGGTGGATGGACAATAGGGCATGGTCGGTCCACGAGGCCGAGACATATTCAACGGATGCTCTAGAGATCAACGGTGCTAGATCGGGAGAGTAAAATATGAAATCGATCACTGAAGACGAAGAGCCGCGTCGGAAGGTGGGAAGGACTTGAACTTCGGGTCGGCACGCCAGAGTGTTGTAGAAGGAGGTTCCCAATCGAGTGAACCATGAACGTGACCGGGCTAAGTTGTCCAGGGACGGAACCGGTTGGTTAAAGTCGCCTAGAAGGAAGGATCGCCCTTGCTCCAGTAAGACTTCTACAGGAAAAATCTGTGTCAGTGAACTGAAGAAGGTTTTGCGAGGGGAGTATGCTGCTGGAGCATAGATCACAAAAACTTGAATAGGGTCAAACAGTTCGTCCTTGTGGGAAATGGTGGCTGCAAGTACCCGGCCATCTAGCTGGGAAGGCACTGTCATGGGGGTGAGTTGAATATTGGGATCGAACACGAGTAGCCCACAATGTTGAGACCACATGGAGGAAGTCGGTTGGAAGCACATGTCGAATGAGGAGATGACTGTGTCGGAGTTGGCATGTGTTTCTTGAAGAGCGAGGATGGAAAAATTGTGGTTGCGGAGGAATCGAATGAAGTGTTGTTGTGTGTCGGGTTTGGAGATTTTGGCCAGGCCACGGCAATTGAGGGTGCCCAGACGGAGAGAAGATTGTCTACTGGGCAATGAAGATGGGGAGGGGAGGAGAGTGGGAAGAGCAGACATGTGAGACTACACGGAAAAAAATAAATAAATAAATAAATCTAATGAACGGGAAATCTAACGGGGAGTAAATCTAGACGATGGAGGGAGGGGGGAGGGGCTAGATTATTGAGGGAGGTAATAGTGAGCGAGACTGAAGAGTTTAATACTCAACAGGTGTCTTGCTTTGGCTACGGGTCGTCATTCGGTGATTACGATTGGAAGAAACCAGTCTGGGTGTAGGCACCGTGGGAGGCAGGCAGTCGCTGTCCTCGGTCATGGAGTCCACGTCCATAGTGGCCAGGGTAGTATTTGTTGGGTTGATTGCACTGTCGGTGGAGGGGGAGACAGAAATGGAGCCGGGGTTATCTTCGTCCATGTGATCATCAGAGGATTCGTCCGAGAGTGAGGGGTCTGGAGTTGCAGTCGGAGCGTCATCTGCCCAACGAGAAGCAGCAGAGGAGTAGACCTCGGAACTCCTGTACTTCGACTTCTGGCTGGGAGTCCCTGCTTCGGGAGATGGAGTGACACGGGGAGGGTTGATGTTATCATCAGGAGTCGCTGTCCTGTTCGTGACCGAGGATCCTACCTGGAGCTGATTGGATCCGGACTCTAGGACGTTGGCAGGAGGGGGTGAGGGAGAGCGAGGCAGTTGCGGAAACGAGCGCTTGTTGATAGTGGGCGGGATGGGCGCCTCTAGATTGGGACGACGTGGGCGTTTGCGTTCAGCCAAACGGGCAGGGTGGGGACAGTTGGCACTGATGTGACCAATTTGTTGGCAGTTGAGGCAAGCAATCTTACTGACTTTCGATGGGCATTCGGCGATTGAGTGGCCGTCTCTCAAGCAGTAGCGGCAGTGCACGCCTTGCGATTTGAAGGTGCAGGTTACACGACGGGTGGGGTCGGTCCAGGGGAAGCGGAAAGGCAAGTCGGCCCAGGTGTGACTGGTTTCCAGGGGTTGGCGGTTGATAACAACAGTAGAGCGTCCTGAGTAAATTCGGCTGTTGGGGACAGAGTGGTGGATTATGGCTTCCACAACCCCGAATGGGACTGTTGCAGACTGGATCTGCTCTTCCAGTTCGGTCTTAGGGATGAGAGGCAGGTTATCCAAGTTGAGGTGTACGATCTCAGCAGCCATTGGTAGAGCAAGTTCAGGAAGACTGTTGCCTCGAATTAGTGGTAAAGGGGTGGAGCATGCAACGAGGCAGTCCTCGTGTGAGCCAAAGCCAACTTCCTTCAGGATCATTCTATTCTTGGCATTGCGGGGCCCAGTATATACCGTGCGACATCCAGTGGCTCGATGGTGGTGGATGGCGTCGAGTTGACGATCAAAGTCGAGGAGATCTTTTTTCGTAAAACCTGAAACGTTAAAGAAAACAGAGTGACGTTCGTTGCCGCGGATCCAGAGGGATCGAGTGGGTAGTGGGTTGATGTTCTGTGAAGGGGGAGGTGAGGCCGAAACCATTTGCGCAAAGGTGGGGGATTGAGGAGTGTCTTCTCCATCCGGAGGTGCCGGGGTGGGGGAGTGGGAAGACATGACGATGAAAAAAAAAAAGATCCCAGCCAACGATGGTCATTTCAAATCCCGATTGCCTGCCGCCTTTCTTCCCACCTTTTTTTATGCGCCCTTCGGCCCAGCTTTCTTTTCCTTGGTCCCTTGCTCTCTTTCCTATACGCATGTCTTTTAGCGAAGAAACAAGAGGGAAGCATGTAAGTGATATAAGATAAGAAACACAGTAAACCATTCAAAGTAATGTTTATTTTACGTTTTTTTTTTCTCCAAACGTTTAGTCATTGTCAAATCGAAAGAGTAAGATCGGACAAGATGCTTGCCACAGAACAAAGCAGCAGGTCGCTTACTATTTGCTCATTTTATTCTAGGAACATGGACGACAATTGGCGTAGGCCAGGTCCTGAACCTACTCATCCTCCACACAACATGGAGCCTCCTCATTCAGATTCTGCCCATGGTCATCCCTTCCGTCATAGCGCATTCCCACAGCTCTTGCCTACTACAGACGCTTCGTCGCTGCAAGCCCAGCGGTCCTTCTCATTCGTTGATAGGCATGGCCATGTTGACATGCCATCGCGCCAATACCGATCTCCATCTCGACCTCCTGGCCAAGTGATCGTACAGAATGAGCGCATGCTTCGCCACCAAAAGCGCGTCGACCTGACCAAAAACAGCCCTCGCGGCTGCACCCTGACGACCACTGCCCACATGGAAAACACCGTCAGTTTGAGAGGTTTATGGATCGTGACAGAGTGGAAAGGGCCTTGGCCCAAGGCGAACTGTACCAAGGCCTGCTGCGGATCAATGCCAAGAAGCCCCTCGACGCCTATGTGACCTGCGATGCTCTCGACAGTGTTGTTTTTGTGTGTAATGCTCCTACCCGCCATCATGCTCTGGTAGGTGACCTGGTGGCCATACAACATCCCGCTTGAAGAGCAAAAGAGAAAAAAATGCACGTAAGAGGAGATCCCTGTTTTTTGTTTCCCATGATTAGTTTTTTTTATGTCATCTTTTCATTCTCGCTTGTACCAAGACAGTGTTGAGAATACAAAGGTCAAGGAGCTGCAGAGGGTACGCATCATTCACGTTTGTACATGTGTCACTAGTGCAGCCTTCCACATCGTCTCTGTCTCTATTTTTTACAGTGCTCATCTTTTACTGTAGCTGGCCCTCGTGTGGTCTTCGCTCCTGCCAAGGATATGTCGGATAAAAATGCCCGGCTGCCTCTCTGCCGTAAGCAACCCCAGAAAAAACTCCAATCAGGCGTGAAAAATGAAATGTTTATCTGTTACAACCGTAGGATCAATCGAAAGAGGTTATGACCAAAGCAGGTTTCTGGATCCCACCCGCCAGAAAAAAAATGGACGGTTAGAATCAGTGAACCCTTTGAAAATGTCTAATTTTTACCTTTCCGTTAGCCCCACATGACCATCGTCGAAACCCGGTACGGTAAGCCAAAAAGCGAATAGGCCTTGGTGTGGTAACATCGTTGGTTAGTGCCGCCTCTGTAAAGGGCAGCATTGGGTCTGTCGACCTCAAGGTTTATAATGATGCTTGATGCTTGCCTTCCCCGCCTTCTTTACCCCGCCTTTTTTTTATATATATTTTGTCGTTCTTTATTCCCATTCCCATTTGTACCCCCATATGTTTTATTAAACAGGAGCGTTTGGTTGCCATTAAATGGAAGCGACCGGCTGTTTCCCTTTTCTGCTGCGTAAGGATCGGGTTACAATGGGAGCGGCTGGGGCTGTCTTGGAGGGAGGCTTTCGCTTAAACGGCAGTGGTTTAGTCGCGAATATAAAAAAGGGGGTGGCCTGTTTTTCTCTTCTTTTCTTTACTTTTTCGAAAACCCTTACATTGCTCCTATAGTAAGTATTGAACTGTCAAGAAATGAAATGTGACCCCTTAATATATTTGTGTGTTGCCGTTACCTCATCCACTCTAACCTTTTTATTATTATTTTTTTTTTTTTGTATATCACCACAGTGCCTAAAGTTAAGAAAAATACCAAGAAACAGGTAAGATCATCCTTTTGTAACATGTGCCCATCTTGATGGTGTATTAGCAGAATCAGGTGATCACATTCTATTCGATGTGTATATTTTTCTCTCATTTTTTATTTCCATTGTAATCTAGGAGCAAAGTCGACGTGCTGCTGGAGGCTCTGCTGCCTCCCACCAACCTCTGCGCCACAACGTTGGCTCCACCCATTCCCTTCTCTTACGTGTCGACTCCCCCGCCCTTCGAGTGAGCCACTGTGCTCTCGTGAAGCAGCCTCTCTTCTCCTCCCTTGACCGGGAGAGTATCGTCCCATACAACCAACTGCATGTTACCATTGGTAACTTGCAGCTTCCGACCCCCTCTGCTGCTCACGTGGCACAGCGCCTTCTTGGTGAGCAAATTTCACGATTTGCCCACCAAGAGAGCATCACCAGCCCCATCCCCATCTCGCTCGAAGGGCTGGTCATGAAAAAGCTTAGTGGACGCGGTAAATTCATCCCCTCAAAAAAAAAAAATGCATGCAATAGGGTATATCAAGGCTGTGGTGAGATGATGCCCTTTTTATTTAGTTATCCATCTGAATTATAGCAAATGCTGGTTTCCAATGATGAATTTTTTTTATGTCATCTTATAGCTGGCCCTCGGGTAATCTTCGCCCCTGCGAAGGACAAGTCGAAGGGCAGTCTCCTGCGGCCTCTTTACGGTAAACAACCTCTTGCCTGGAATGAAAAAAAAACCTCCAATCAGGCGTGAAAAATGAAATGTTCAGAGGATCGCTCACCTTTATCTCGCATAACCGTAGAATCAATCAAAGAGGCCATGACCAAAGCAGGATTCTGGACCCAACCTGCCAACAAAAAGTGGAAGGTAAGAATCGGTGAACCGTATGAACATGTCTAATTTTTACCTCTTCCGTAAGCCCCACGTCACCGTGGTCGAGACCCGGTACGGTAAGCCAAAAAGCCAAAAGCCTTGGGGTGGTAACGTCACTGGTTTCCCAAGCGTTGCCTTTGTGAAGAGGAGCGTGGGGTCTGTCGATCTCGGTTTGACAGCAATCCAGCACTTGGAGCTGTCAAAGCGGGATCGACAATGCCCCATCAGCGACCTTAATCAGTGCGTTGCCACTTTCAAGGTCTTTAATGACGCTTGAGGCTTGCCGTCCCCGCCATCACCATCCCGCCACTGTCTCTGTCTTTGCCGCCGCCTATGCCTCTGCCGCCGCCCCTGTCTCTGCCGCCGCCTATGCCTCTGCCGCCGCCTCTGTGCCGCCGCCTCTGTGCCGCCGCCTCTGCAACAGCCTCTGTCGCTGCCTCTTTTTTTTATGTATTATGATTATTAAATATCACTTTTATTCTTTATTCCTGCCCCATATATTACAGTATTATAAAACAGGGGAGCAGGTTCCTTTCTATTTCTACCGCGCGCTTGAACCGAGTCACGGTTGGGGCGGCTAGGTCTTTCTTGATCGGAAACCTTTTGGCAACAGCTTTTTGAGGTTTGGACGATGTCTTTTGAGTAACTATTATATGGGTGCAGGGGTAATGTTAGAGGCAGATGATGACGAGGACTGAGGTGGGCAGCGTGTTGGTTTTGGCATTTCACAGGCTTGCGAGGCGTCTAATTTTCCAGTTTCATCCGGCACACTCACATGCCCAATCAAGCTGCAGTAACTGCTTAACCACCCAGAGCACACCAGCGCGTGTACTTCACAACTCGCCTACTTTACACCAGCTACAATGCCATCTATACTTTGAACTACACACCATCTGATGCCACCAGCAACCCTGTTGCGGTGAAAATTCATCCGCGAAGATAACCACCCTGCCAAACGTCGCCATCGGCCCTAGTACCGTACCTCAGGAAACTGACCCAATGTTTGGAGTTTTTTATAAACTGAGCTCGTCACTTGCATACGTATCTCATTTTTTTATATATAATACACCTATTAAATAGCTTTCTAACAAGCTACCATATACCCAGATACAATATCATGTCGATGAGATATACAGTTTTAAATAAAATGACCATTGGGACAGTTTCCTGACTCAGCAGATTTTTTTTATTAATATTTGGTGACACCACCCTTGGCATCGATGACAGCTTGCAAACGACGTGGCATGCTATGAACAACTTTGGCACACATGGCACTGACCTCAGAAAGATCCCAGACAGCCTACAAACGTTTCCACAGCTCATGAGCACCCGTTGGCGGTCCAGGGTACGCATCAAGCAGCTGTTGACCTTTGCCCATACGTTTTCGATAGGGTTCAGGTCAGGAGAGTTGGTGGGCCAGTCTAGGACATTCAAGCCATGGTCAGCATACCATTCACGAGAAGCCTTGGCATTGTGTTTAGGGTCGGAGTCCTGCAAAAGGTAAATGCTGCGGGTGTCCATTTCATACCAAGTCAAGGTTCTGATGAATTCGTCGTTCATGATTTCCAGAAAAAGCGTTGTATCCATGTTGCCTTCAATCTTGGTGATGAAGCCTATGCCTTTAGATGTGATAGCGCCCCAAACCATGGCTTTACCGCCACCAAACTTCTTCTTTCGGATTTTGCCATGCTCACGGGTACAACTATCCACACGCTTCCAGAACCATTGCTTGCCGTCAGAGCCAAGGATGTTGAATTTTGACTCGTCAGTAAACACTACGTTCTCCCAGTCTGCTTCTGTCCAGTCCAGGTACTTCTTAGCGAACTGCAGACGCTTGGGCATGACATTGTGGTTGATGGCAGGGTAATCTCTTTCCGCTTCGATGTCATGCAATTAGCCTGCATTATGTTGCGAACAGTCTGTGGGTGCACCTCTACGTCGTAGTTAGTCTGAGCACCTTTGCAGCAGAAGTTGCAGTCGTGTATTTGCCCATTTCCACTTCACGGAAGAGAAAACAAGCACTTCCATTGCTAATCTTGGGAGGACGGCAGCCTTTGTTTGACGATTCAATTGCAATGGCGTTGGCAATGCGCTGCACAGTCGACTTAGAATCACCAACGCGCTTGGCAATAGACTGCACGGTGTGTTTCTCGTCAATTTGGCGCAAAAGGGACTCGACGTCTTTCGTTTTTTTTGGATGCTGATTGACTTCATGATTACTAGGAAACGATTAGATTAATTATGAGCAATGATGCAACATTGATGCGATTGAAGCATTAAATTACCTTGGATAACAAAAAAAAAAAAGAGACTAAAGTGAAGGAGTAAAAAAAAAAAAAAGGCGAAAAGCCGCTTTTTTAAGAAAAAGTCACATAAGCCAGGAAACTGTTTTTTTATAAAACTGTATATCTCATCAACATGATATTGTATCTGGGCATATGATAGATTGTTAGAAAGATATATAATAGGTTTATTATATATATAAAAAAAATGAGATGCGTCGTTTATGCAAATGACACGGTAGAGCTCAGTTTGTAAAGAAGAACTCCGAACATTGGGACAGTTTCCTGAGGTACAGTACCTACCGGTACTAGGGTTGATGGCGGCGCTTTTGGCAGGGTGATTATCTTCGCGGATGTTTTTCCACCGCAACAGGGTTGCTGGTGGCAGCAGATGGTGCGCACTGCATAGAATTTATATAAGAAGCTCTATCCGTTGTGAATTGTATGCGCTCTTTAAAAACGTCCCTGATGTGCTTTTGGTGACTTGACAATGTTGGGGTTCCTGGCTGAGCTTTGGCAGAAATTCCTGTGATGATTCTCCCATCTTTCAGCTGCACTTTTCTTATAGAACCGAAATGAACGAGAATGTTCATAAAATTCACGGACTCCAAACCTCAAAAAGCTGTTGCCAAAAGGTTTCCGATCAAGAAAGACCTAGCCGCCCCAACCGTGACTCGGTTCAAGCGCGCGGTAGAAATAGAAAGGAGCCCGCTCCCCTGTTTTATAATACTGTAATATATGGGGCAGGGATAAAAAATAAAAGTGATATTTAATAATCATAATACATAAAAAAATAGGCAGCGACAGAGGCTGTTGCAGAGGCGGCGGCACAGAGGCGGCGGCATAGAGACAGAGACAGCGGCACAGAGGCGGCGGCAGAGGCGGCGGTAATGGGAGCGACCCACAGAGACAGAGGTGGCGGCACAGAGGCGGCGGCAGAGGCGGGATGGTGATGGCGGGGACGGCAAGCCTCAAGCGTCATTAAAGACCTTGAAAGTGGCAACGCACTGATTAAGGTCGCTGATGGGGCATTGTCGATCCCGCTTTGACAGCTCCAAGTGCTGGATTGCTGTCAAACCGAGATCGACAGACCCCACGCTCCTCTTCACAGAGGCAGCACTGGGGAAACCAGTGACGTTACCACCCCAAGGCTTTTGGCTTTTTGGCTTACCGTACCGGGTCTCGACCACGGTGACGTGGGGCTTACGGAAGAGGTAAAAATTAGACATGTTCATACGGTTCACCGACTCTTACCTTCCACTTTTTCTTGGCAGGTTGGGTCCAGAATCCTGCTTTGGTCATGGCCTCTTTGATTGATTCTACGGTTATGCGAGATAAAGGTGAGCGATCCTCTGAACATTTCATTTTTCACGCCTGATTGGAGGTTTTTTTTTCATTCCAGGCAAGAGGTTGTTTACCGTAAAGAGGCCGCAGGAGACTGCCCTTCGACTTGTCCTTCGCAGGGGCAAAGATTACCCGAGGGCCAGCTATAAGATGACATAAAAAAAATTCATCATTGGAAACCAGCATTTGCTATAATTCAGATGGATAACTAAATAAAAAGGGCATCATCTCACCACAGCCTTGATATACCCTATTGCATGCATTTTTTTTTGAGGGGATGAATTTACCGCGTCCACCAAGCTTTTTCATGACCAGCCCTTCGAGCGAGATGGGGATGGGGCTGGTGATGTTCTCTTGGTGGGCAAATCGTGAAATTTGCTCACCAAGAAGGCGCTGTGCCACGCGAGCAGCAGAGGGGGTCGGAAGCTGCAAGTTACCAATGGTAACATGCAGTTGGTTGTATGGGACGATACTCTCCCGGTCAAGGGAGGAGAAGAGAGGCTGCTTCACGAGAGCACAGTGTCTCGCTAGAAGGGCGGGGGAGTCAACACGCAGGAGAAGGGAATGGGTGGAGCCAACAATGGGGGGCAGAGGTTGGCGGGAGGCGGCAGACTTGCGGGCAGGTCGACTTTGCTCCTAGATTACAATGGAAATAAAAAATGAGAGAAAAATATACACATCGAATAGAATGTGATCACCTGATTCTGCTAATACACCATCAAGATGGGCACATGTTACAAAAGGATGATCTTACCTGTTTCTTGGTATTTTTCTTAACTTTAGGCACTGTGGTGATATACAAAAAAATAAAATAAAATAAAATAAAAAGGTTAGAGTGGATGAGGTAACGGCAACACCCAAATATATTAAGGGGTCACATTGCATTTCTTGACAGTTCAATACTTACTATAGGAGCAATGTAAGGGTTTTCGAATAAGTAAAGAAAAGAAGAGAAAAACAGGCCGCCCCCTTTTTTATATTCGCGACTAAACCACTGCCGTTTAAGCGAAAGCCTCCCTCCAAGGCATCCCCAGCCGCTCCCATTGTAACCCGATCCTTGCGCAGCAGAAAAGAGAAACAGCCGGCCGCTTCCATTTAATGACAACCAAACGCTCCTGTTTAATAAAACATATGGGGATATAAATGGGAATGGGAATAAAGAACGACAAAATATAAATATAAAAAAAAAGGCGGGGTAAAAAAGGCGGGGAGGGTAAGCATCAAGCATCATTATTATAAACCTTGAGATCGACAGACCCAATGCTGCCCTATACAGAGGCGGCACTAACCAACGATGTTACCACCCCAAGGCTTTTGGCTTTTTGGCTTACCGTACCGGGTCTCGACCACGGTGACGTGGGGCTAACGGAAGAGGTAAAAATTAGACATGTTCATACGGCTCACCGATTCTTACCTTCCATTTTTTCCGGCAGGTGTTATGCGAGATAAAGGTGAGCGATCCTCTGAACATTTCATTTTTCACGCCTGATTGGAGTTTTTTCTGGGGTTGCTTACGGCAGAGAGGCAGCCGGGCATTTTTATCCGACATATCCTTGGCAGGAGCGAAGACCACACGAGGGCCAGCTACAAGATGAGCACTGTAAGAAATAGAGACAGAAACGATGTGGAAGGGTGCATTAGTGGCACATGTACAAACGTTAATGATGCGTACCCTCTGCAGCTCCTTAAGCTTTGTATTCTCAACATTGTCTTGGTACAAGCGAGAATGAAAAGATGACATAAAAAAAACTAATCATGGGAAACAAAAAAAAAAGGGATCTCCTCTTACGTGCATTTTTTTCTCTTTTGCTCTTCAAGCGGGATGTTGTATGGCCACCAGGTCACCTACCAGAGCATGATGGCGGGTAGGAGCATTACACACAAAAACAACACTGTCGAGAGCATCGCAGGTCACATAGGCGTCGAGGGGCTTCTTGGCATTGATCCGCAGCAGGCCTTGGTACAGTTCGCCTTGGGCCAAGGCCATTTCCACTCTGTCACGATCCATAAACCTCTCAAACTGATGGCGTTTTCCATGTGGGCAGTGGTCGTCAGGGTGCAGCCGCAAGGGCTGTTTTTGGTCAGGTCGACGCTTTTGGTGGCGAAGCGTGCGCTCATTCTGTGCGACCACTTGGCCAGGAGGTCGAGATGGAGGTCGGTATTGGCGCGATGGCATGTCAACATGGCCATGCCTATCAACGAATGAGAAGGACCGCTGGGCTTGCAGCGACGAAGCGTCTGTAGTAGGCAAGAGCTGCGGGAATAGGCTATGACGGAAGGGATGACCATGGGCAGAATCTGAATGAGGAGGCTCCATGTTGTGTGGAGGAAGAGTAGGTTCAGGACCTGGCCTACGTCAATTGTCGTCCATGTTTCCTAGAATAAAATGAGCAAATAGTAAGCGAGCTGCAGCTCTGTTCTGTGGCAAGCATCTTCTCCGATCTTACTCTTTCGATTTGACAATGACTAAACGTTTGGAGAAAAAAAAACGTAAAATAAACATTACTTTGAATGGCTTACTGTGTTTCTTATCTTATCTCACTTACATGCTTCCCTCTTGTTTCTTCGCTAAAAGACATGCGTATAGGAAAGAGAGCAAGGGACCAAGGAAAAGAAAGCTGGAAGGGCGCATAAAAAAAAGGTGGGAAGAAAGGCAACAGCCGGTCGGAATATGAAAGGGCCATCGTTGGCTGGGGAACTTTTTTTTTTCCATCGTTTTTTAGCTGAGGGATGGGACGTCTCGAAACGAGCGACGCAACAAGTTGGCTGGGTGACCTCCACTGGATGGCCCAATTTTTCCACCACCCAAGCCTTTTATGAGGCCCTGAACCCACGCAAAAGTTTACATCAATTACATCGTCCGAAACTGATTTATGGCAGTTTCTTTTTTTACCAAAAGCAAAGGGAACCAACCAACCAACCGACCCTCTCTGCCTTTTTGGCTAAAAATCAGAGGTTGGTCCAAAAAAATCGAATCATCCCAAATTTTGCATACAAGTACAATAGGACGACAAATTTCCATGGCTAATAGCACAGACCTCCAGGTTAAGTTTGTGTAGAGATGGGGGCGAGTTTTCCCCACCATTCACGGTGCCGAAAAAGAGAGGCGCTTTTTCATTTGCACCTTCCTTGGCAATTATTAAAAACCATTGTGCTCTTTATTATCAGCTTTATCCAGCATTCGGAAATCCAGGGACACCAAGTCAGTCCAACATGCGAGCTTTTTCTCACAGGGTTGTTGTTGATGAACGTTAAGCCAACTTTGACGTTACGAGAGGGATCGCTGAAGACTCGCGTAGGGGGGACTACTTTGAGCCTACTGGTAACTACCCTGCCAAAAGCGCCGCCATCAGCCCTAGTAACCACTTAACCAGCCAGAGCATGACAGCACCTGCTCTGCACAACAACCCACTTCACAGCATATTTATTCATAGAGGTCATCACTCAGCGGTTGTAAGCGGGAGCAGTAGTGCAGCAACATTGTCAACATTGTCACGGTAAGTAGCAGGACGTAATCAATACAGACTTAAGCGCAGACACTTGCCCATCGGAAACGCGGGTAATTGACAGCTTGCCAAGAAGGACCAGAATAGATTCAATGGCAGAAGAGATGGGCAAGAGGACAAGTATGCGGTCTTGAACTACTGTGTGAACATTCAAATGCATCTTGACCTCCTGTTTGAAAGAAAAAAATATGAGTGGATCACTAGAAAATCACCATGATCAAACCTGAGCATGGTTTGCAGATGTGTAGTAAGGAACAGCATTGGCAACAGAGGCCAGTCACGTACGGTAGTCATGGAGAACCTAGGTGAAGAAGGGCATCTACAATAAACAAATCATGATTAGCGTACGGTATCAACACCAGAACCAAAAGTGCTCGGATCCAGGGGGGAAACCCTCTCGCAGCTTCTAAATGAAATGAAAAAAAAAACGATATGAAATGCAATCTACCATAAACCAGTAACTTTCCAAGTTTAAAAAGTGTATTCTATCAAGGAAAACGTGTTCGTTGCCGTGCCAACATCTTCAGGAGTTGTCACGTCAATCCACAGTCATACGCAGGAGAGCCAGCATAACTGGGTAACGTGGATAAACCAGATTTGTATATGCATCTGTAACAAATCCTGGTTGGTCTTGTCAACACCACGAGGTACTGGTTAATGCCTTGCCACTGGTGCCAGTATATATTCCCTTCTTCCTATTTACCGGTATCATGCGTTTGCTTTTTAAAAACACATGCTTTTCATTCCTTTCATAACAAAGGGGAAAGAGACGTCCATTTCTTTTTGGCATGCCTAAAGGTGATAGCCAATAAATAATAATAAATAAGAGGAGAAAGAAAACCTCAACAAGAAAGACATCCTTTTTGCTTTCGTTGCTCGAGCGAAGTGTCTCTATTTGTAACCTTCATCTTTTGAGATGCTCAATTGACCAAGAGTAGTGATTGGTTTCTTTAGTTTTATGAAGGGAAACAAGGAATTGAAATCTTTTTCATTTTAACGTTTTAGGGGGGGGGGGGAGAAAAGTCAGTATAGGCTGGAATTGACAATTGAATTGACAATTGTCATCGATTACAATGCACAAGGCACAACCTACATGAGGCAGTTCGGAGGTGTTCCTCCCAGCTGCCTCAAAGAACCCTTCACCTGCTTTTCTCCGGTGAAAAAAGAAGAAAACCTTCACGAAATCGTCTTGTATTTATACTTTTTCAAAAAATTTTTTTTTTGATTCGGGTCTTTAGCAGAGCCAATAGCAGACACCTCAGTCACTTTGTGACTCATTTTTTGTCATGTGATTTGCATGTGATATTTTAAGAAAGCTTTTACCAGTTGGAGAGAGGGATGCTGCGGATTTGCAGTACTTGTCTTGATTTTGATTGGTTTGTTCTTTCAACAAAACGCGCGCATTCATTGTTTGACGCTTACCGGTATCTTTTTTCTTTGCCTTTCATACTTGTACCGGTATCTGATGACTGAAATTTGCCACATCCCGTTGCCAACATCCATTGAAGATGCGCCTGCTTACCTAGCAAGTGCATCCAAGCTGAAGAATACCATCAGCGTCTTTCAATCCAAGTGCGCAGTTGTACTGTTTCTCATCGATCTGGAGTGAAGCGCCGCAAGCACCAATGACTTGGATTTACAGTACTGTAGCTCACCAGAAGTCAACAAGCCGAAAGCGTTGTAACGTTGTCAGCCACTATGCGTAATCATTGGATGACATTTGCTGCCAACATAACCGTGATTTGCCTCCAATCTTTTTTTTTCTTTCCATGCCGCTAATGACATCGCCCGACGCTATCCCCATCCACAAACGTCCACTTATACCCATGACTCCCCCTCCGCAAATGCATCCCAATCCCATTATGCATCTTCTCCCCCCCCCCCTTCCGCTCCATTCCCTATGCTCCATCGTGGACCACCCAACCACCCTCGGCCCCAGTAAAGCTTTTATTTTCCCACTGCTTGCAATGAAAACCAACGCCGCCTCTCTCTCTTTTTTTTGTGTGTGTGTGGTCAGAAGTTATGGATTTTGCAGACGATGAACTTCTAGCACCAAGACATAAAGTCAAGATCCTGTCTTTGAATCGAAAGCATGAAACTCACCGTCAGCCTTCACCTGATCCCTTTCTGACCAGCTCGACATTGCCTCGCGACTGGAACGATGCAGCAGAAACAACGGCTTCAATCTCCTGCATTCCTTCTCGATCTATTTCCCCACCAGCGCCTGCCCACCAACAGCAGCAACATTCGAAGAATACCAATGCCCCATATGCAACAAGGATCTGTCCCATGTGAAATCAAGGCTTGGCCGTCAACGACATGTTGACCATTGACTCGCCAGCCTCTCTTGCACCTCGCCCAACATCTGTGACGATGAACCCAAGCAATGGCCTTGCACACACCTGTCTATTTTGTGCAAATAATATTCAGCACTTGAAAGGATCCCTGGAACATCACTATGAACGATGCTTGACTCGCCTGGACAACGGCGAGTGGGAGAAGCGCAACTCGACGTTTGCCTGCCAAGTATCCTTTTTGAAGCAACTGACTGCTTTCCCTGTTTGCCACGACAACCTTTCCTCTCGAAGCCTCCGCACCAGCATGGCGCATATGAAACGTTGCGGGCGCGACCGTCAGTTGACCATGGTCCAGCTGATGCGCAAGATCCGTTTACCTCCATCGTCCTCACCTTTTTTCGACGCTCCCTTCTCTGCAAGCAGCTCTACCAATATACCTAAACAGTCCAAAAATGCCACTGTTCTCGACTGTGGGCTGGAGGAAAACAGCGATTTTAGCGATCAGGTGATTGTGTACCGGGTGGCCACCTCTTTACGAACCAAGCCGCGCTCCCCCTCCCCCGATGAAGAAGGGCAGCTGGCCATGGCTCTCTCCCTTTCTATGCATGAAGACGCTCACCAGCTCCCTATTCGGAGACGGAAGGCACCCATCAACGTCAATGCAGCAAACATCGTCACCATGGAAGAATCCTGGTCCCTGGCTTGCCTGTTCCTGGCTCGGTTGATAGAAAAGCATAGGCTCAAAGCAGTGCCCCTACGCGAGTCTTCATCGATCCCTCTGGTAACGTCAAAGCTGGCTTTACCGGTACATTCATCAACAACGACCCTGTGAGAAAAAGCTCGCATGTTGGACTCTTGGACTGACTTGGTCTCCCTTTATATCCCGTTACCTTTTTTTACTAAATAGTTGATACCCCACCCTTCTTTTCATGTGCTCGAATGCTAGCTAAAGCTGATAATACTGTAAAAGAGCACAATGGTTTTTAATACAGTAATTGCCATGGAAGAAGGTGCAAAGGAAAAAGCGCCTCTCTTTTTCGGCACCGTGAATGGTGGGGAAAACTCGCCCCCATCTCTACACAAACTTAACCTGGAGGTCTGTGCTATTAACCATGGAAATTTGTCGTCCTATTGTACTTGTATGCAAAATTTGGGATGATTCGATTTTTTTGGACCAACCTCTGATTTTTAGCCAAAAAGGCAGAGAGGGTAGGTTGGTTGGTTCCCTTTGCTTTTGGTAAAAAAAGAAGATGCTATAAATCAGTTTTGGACGATGTAATTGATGTAAAATTTTGCATGGGTGCAGAGTCTCATAAAAGACATGGATGGTGAGAAAATTGGGCCATCCAGTGGAGGTCACCCAGCCAACTTGTTGCGTCGCTCGTTTCGAGACGTCCCATCCCTCAGCTAAAAAACGATGGAAAAAAAAAAGTTCCCCAGCCAACGATGGTCATTTCAAATCCCGATTGCCTGCCGCCTTTCTTCCCACCTTTTTTTATGCGCCCTTCGGCCCAGCTTTCTTTTCCTTGGTCCCTTGCTCTCTTTCCTATACGCATGTCTTTTAGCGAAGAAACAAGAGGGAAGCATGTAAGTGATATAAGATAAGAAACACAGAAAGCCATTCAAAGCAATGTTTAGTTTACTTCTTTTTTTTTGTCAAACGTTTAGTCATTGTCAATTCGAAAGAGTAAGATTGGATAAGATGCTTGCCACAGAACAAAGCTGCAGGTTCCTTACTATTTGCTCATTTTATTCTAGGAAACATGAAAGACAATTGGCGTAGGCCAGGTCCTGAACCTACTCTTCCTCCACACAACATGGAGCCTCCTCATTCAGATTCTGCCCATGGTCACCTTCCGTCATAGCCTATTCCCACAGCTCTTGCCTACTACAGACGCTTCGTCGCTGCAAGCCCAGCGGTCCCTCTCATTCGTTGATAGGCATGGCCGTGTTGACATGCCATCGCGCCAATATCGATCTCCATCTCGACCTCCTGGCCAAGTGATCGCACAGAATGAGCGCACGCTTCGCCACCAATAGCGTCGACCTGACCAAAAACAGCCCTCGCGGCTGCACCCTGACGACCACTGCCCACATGGAAAACACTGTCAGTTTGAGAGGTTTATGGATCGTGACAGAGTGGAAAGGGCCTTGGCCCACGGTGAACTGTACCAAGGCCTGCTGCGGTTCAATGTCAAGAAGCCCGTCGACGCCTTTGTGACTTACGATGCTCTCGACAGTGTTGTTTTTGTGTGCAATGCTTGTACCCGCAATCGCGCTCTGGAAGGCAACCTGGTGGCCATACAACATCCTGCTTGAAGAGCAAAAGAGAATAAAATGCACGTGAGGAGATCCCTTTTTTTTGTTTCCCATGATTAGTTTTTTTATGTCATCTTTTCATTCTCGCTTGTACCAAGACAGTGTTGAGAATACAAAGGTCAAGGAGCTGCAGAGGGTACGCATCATTCACGTTTGTACATGTGTCACTAGTGCAGCCTTCCACATCGTCTCTCTCTCAATTTTTTACAGTGCTCATCTTTTACTGTAGCTGGCCTCGTGTAGTCTTCGCTCCTGCCAAGGATATGTCGGAAAAAAATGTCTGGCTGCCTCTCTGCCGTAAGCAACCCCAGAAAAAACTCCAATCAGGCGTGTAAAATGAAATGTTTATCTAAAAAGAATAGGAGTCATCCAGAACTCACGGGAAAAAATGTTACACAGAGTAAAAAAATTGCCCAGTCAAATATCTTCTTCTTTTTGGTACAGTAATATCTTCTTTGTCTTTTCTTCACCTTAATTTTTAATTGAACAACTCTTTACAGCATGACTTCTCGCAACTTTGAACGCCTATTTAACGCCGCAAGTAAAAGATTCATTCGACGTCTATTCTTTTTCGAACCTGAATCCTCTTCCCATTAGGCTGTGTGCGGGGCTAAAACTGGAAATACAAATTCCGCCGTAGGCTTGCAGTTTTTTGGCCGTCAGCGATGAAAATGCTTTCTTGTTGGAATGGCCATAGCCACTGGCTATTCATGAGCTGTATGAATAAAGACCGTGATGTGAGCTGTAGTTTTTTTCTTGCTCATGTAAAGGTAGGGTGAAACTTATGACGAAGAACAAAGCAGAAGAGAGAAAAAGCTAGGTGGGCGGGAGGAGTTTTTGCATTTCTGTTTCTTTTTTTTTTATTTTGTTGCTTGCACACCGCACATCTCGCACTATGATTGGGGTTTTCGTATATAGTATATTGTGGTAAGTATCATATGTTATAGCCATAGAAGTAGCATCGGGAAAAAATGTTCATGCTGTTCTTTTGTCTAGTGTTTTAATGGCCACCGCCCACGCCATCCGTGTAGAAGGAAATGTGGCTACCAACGGCATCCTTGCAGGTAGAACAAATGTTAAGTCAAGCATCGGCTCTTACTAAAGGCTTGCTCTTGCTGTAGACGTTCGACAATTGAATCCCACCACAACAGTGTCTCTAAGCGGCATGCATTCAACCTTGATCTTGGCAAATGGGTCTTTCGTCTTGTAAACTACCACCGACCTTTTCAGGATGACCATTCGGCTGACACTTTCTTTTCTAGCGAGCAAGTACCTCCCGGTTCCTACTTGCTGGAAGTGAACAGTATCGACTTCATCTTTTCAAAGGTAAACGATACGATGAAACTGATTGCCCCCAATCTTCACTGACAATGCCTCTTTTTTTTTTTTTTTTTTTTTTTCCTCTCGCCCTTGGGTAGTTGCGTGTTGATGTGAAAGAGGATGGTCAAGTCAATGGAGCCTATGCTGGCAATGGTATTGGTTGGGACAATACTGGCTATTCAGTGCCCTATCCCTTTACTTTCCGCGCCAGAGCCCACGCTGAATATTTTACGGTAAACCTAGAGACGGTTGGAGTGCTTGGCCCTGTGGCTCACTTTTTTGATGTTTACAGGAGAAGCAAGCGTTCAATATGCTGGCTATGTTCAAGAACCCCATGTTCCTTATGATTGGTTTCAGTGCTATTATGATGTTTGTGATGCCCAAAATGATGAAGAATCTCGGTAAGCTCAGCGCATGTTCCTGAAACAGGCATCTGGACTGACCCCTTCTCGCACCTCTCCCCTCTGATTTTGGCTGATTAGATCCTGAGATGATGAAGGAATTGCAAGACTCACAGGCTAGCACGCAGAACATGATGAAGGAGGTGCCAAGTTTATCACAAATGTTCAGCCAAGCTCAGCAACAAGCCAAGCAGCGGTCTCAAAGGTGATGCTTGAAAAACTTAGACTTTTTTTTTTGATCCGCCACGCATACAAGTACCATAAAATTTGTCAGATTCACAATTTTTATTATGTTGAAAGGATGTGGCATGTGGGATTGAAGAAAGGGGAATGCTAAAAAAAAGGGGGGGGGTTGGAGGAAAGAAAAGGGTGATCATGGCTTGACGAATTTAGCTTGGGCAAAGATACGATCAACTTGCATTTCCATCTTGCGATTTTTGGTCTCGCGATACACGAATTCATTGGAGATGGTTTGAAAACCTTCAGCCTCGAATCTGGACTGCAGATCTTCCAAAGAGAAGAAGTAGCTGAGGGTGCCGTCCTGTCGTACGTAGAGGTTTTCTTGTAGCCTTTTATCAGACTGCGCACTGAACTTGATTTGGGCTTCGTCATAAATGCCATAATCACGGAACAGCACATGGCCACCCGACTTTAAAACCTTGAAGATGTTCTGAATCGCAAAGGCCAGTTTTTCTGGTGGGATAGCTGACAGCACAAAGATAGCTGACACCAAATCCAGGCTGTTCTCTGGTACATTGTCGGTCAAGAGATCTTGGGTGAGATCGCATACAAACGCCTTGCATCGGCCCTCGGCGTACTGAGGGTTGCCCTGGGAAGGAATCAGGCAAGATTTAGAGAGAACCAGGATTTTATCTTGTTCACTCTTTTACCTGGACCATTTCAACAGCACGTTTAGAAAAGTCACACGCGTACATGAACATGTTGGGGTTGTCGGCCAGCACAGGAAATAAAAAGTTGCCCACACCACAGCCGATTTCCAAGCAGTGGGTGGGACCCTGTTGGTCTTGAACAAACGCCAGCTCCTTGAACTCCCGCTCTGTCCAGTGACGATCTGGTTTGCAATGTTAAAGGAAATGAATGGCTCGGGTCGTTTGCATGGTAACGGTTAAGATCGGATTACCTTTGAAGAATTTGGTTGTGTTGCGCTTGTAAAAGATATCCCAATTTTTGGCTGCTTCCTTTTTGTATTTGCTGACCCAGAAAGGAGGGACTTCCTTTTTGTCATTGGAAAGCGCTTCTTTGGCTCGTTCAATATGCTTGTCGAGTCGATCTTGATCCATGGCTATCCGAGCATTGTCAATGTTGCGGCTGTCACCCATTCTTTTGCTTGGAAGACCGGTCAAAGATCAACAGAAAGGGAAGAAGAAAAAAAAATTTGAGTGGCGCTCTTCTCTTTTCTTCCACACACTTTCCCCCCGTTCTCTTCACACTTTTAGTTCAAAATGGATTTCTTTCAAGATGCCCTACAAGCAGAAATCAGTAAAAAGCGAAAAAATATTGAAGCGGTGGGTGGAGGTTCCAAGAAAAAATATGTGAGCCGTGCTGAATTGGAACGTCAGCGTGAAGAAGCCTATCATGAACGACACAAAGCTTTGCAAGAAAAGCAGCTCTTGGTAAAGAAAAAGATGAAGAGCGATGCCAGCTGATCACTCTGTTTATTCATTTAGAAACAACAAGAAAAGCAAAAAGAGCTTGTAAGTTGATGCAAGATGGTACTGTGTAGACCAGAGCTCATGCTTTTTATTCAATTCAATAGGAAGAGGCCCAGGAAAAGAGAGCAGCCTCAAAGAGCCAGCAATCTGCAAAGGAGCAAAAAGGCGACCAGGTAAGAAAAAAAAAACAAAGCAATCGGCAATGAAGACACTGACATGCGTTCCAAATGGTTAGGCTGACGACGAAATCTTCAATATATCCAGAGAAGAAGTGATTAAACGTCTTCGAGCCAAAGGTCAGCCCATTCGCCTGTTTGCTGAATCGGATCGTGAATGCAAGCTTCGACTACGAACGATCGAATTGCAGGAAGAACGTGGCGAGGTAAGAACCCGTCCCCCAGGAAAGTTGTGTTCACCGGCCTCGTTCTTTACTTGCAGGAGGGCGGTCAAAACGAATACATGCGCAAATTGGAGGAAATGGAAGCTGGCATGCGACTGGATATTCTGAAAAAGGGCAAAGGCGATGGCGACACCAAGAAGCAACCCAAGCGCACAAATGCTGTGGTCGAGCCGATCGAAACGCATCTCATTCGATCCAATCGAGAAAAGCTTTGCATGCAAATCTTCGTCTATTTGACAGTAAGCCACTTCCTTTCCAAAACTTGTCAACTGACCTCGAGTCTACTTTAGCATACCATGGAAGAATGGGATGATGCTATGGAGGCCAAGTCACAAGAAGAAAAGCAATCTGGCCCTGGGAAACGTGCAGCTGTGTTGCAAAAGCAAACCATGGAGCATCTCAAGCCCTTGCTACGACAATTGAAAAAAATGGTAACGGCAGGACGCCCCTGAGAAAAAAAAAGTGGTCAACGTGCCTAACGATCCCTGTTTTAGACAATGGAACCGGATGTGCTGGCGCGTGTGGCTGAAATCACTCATTTTATGCAAATCCGACAATACCGAGACGCTCAAGATTCGTACCTGCAATTGTCCATCGGCAATGCTCCCTGGCCAATTGGTGTCACCATGGTGGGTATCCACGAGCGGTCTGCTCGTGAAAAGATTTTCTCCTCTCAAGTCGCCCATGTGCTGAATGACGAAACCTCGCGCAAATGGATTCAAGGCGTCAAACGTCTCATGACTTTTTTGCAAACCAAATATCCTCCAGACACACTGAGCCAGCTGTCATAGATGCCATTAAATCATCATGCTTCATTTATTATTTTTCATATTGGTAACAAGGTAAAGGCGGTTGGGGGTAGGAAGAAGGAGGAGCGTCGGAGTGATGCGGTGATGGAGGATGAAAGCCTGAGCAGAAATCAACGGCAAAGCTGTAGGGGGGCGGGGCTGCTGAGGTCTTGGTATGTATAGCAGGCAAGGTGCTTTGGGTATTGGTAGAGGAGGAAGAAAGCGTGGCGTCAATGGTCGCCTGACAAGTGCATGCCGACGACAGGGTTTGTTGCTGCAGTTCGTTTTGTCGCTGCCTGCGGCGAACATACGACACTGCGCACCAGGAAATCAGCGCCAACGCACCCACAATCCCTATTGTCGCAGCTATAATATGGACAGTCGTAAAAGAAGTCGAGTTGTGCCCTGCATTCGAAAAGGTCGGTAAGATCGCCTGGTGTATTCTAACGCAGAAAAAAAAAATCGCACATGAGAAACTCAGCTTCAACACAGAAAAGGCGAGAAGCCTGTGGCTTTACCTCGTTTCTAGCAGATCATTTGCCATGGCAACCGAGCGTATCAACATGAGATAGAAGAATAGCTTCATACAAACATACCAATCAACGAAGCGTTATCAATTTCAGAAAAAAAAACGTCGAAACAACAAGGAAAATGAACTGCGTTTTTATACCTTTTTTTTTTTTTTAAAAAAAAATGGAAATGGCGGAAGGTTCAGAATGCCAGGATCGTCTCTCGTCTCAAAATAATGTTCGACTGCCATTCCTTTGCTTCTACTATAAACCGTCTGCCCGTTCCCATTGAGTCTGAGGTTGATCTGTTCCGATAAAGGTGATCATGGATAGCTCTGCCCCGAGCGCAGACTTCCTAGATTTCCTGGACAGGCCTATCCACAAATGCCTTTGGACTTGGTGCTTTGGACCGTAGATGAAAATCTGCACATCCATTCGTTCTTTTTGCACGTGAGCTCAAACAATGATGTATTGTTCTGCAACGGACGGCTCAAGGGGAAAAGATTTGCATGGATCAAAGCACCTCGATGCTCATTGGCCAGAACAAAAATGATTCCCCCCGCCTTCATCTTTTTAATCTTTCGCTTTTTTTGTTCAATTTTCCACCTGTCAAAAATGGCTGATTTACCTTCACTACGAAAGAAGATCGATTCACTCGATACCACCCTGATCAACTTGCTCAATGAACGTGCCCGCGTGTCCTTGGATATTGGCAATGCTAAACGACAGCAAGAGTAAGCGTCCATTTTCTCGTCTCTCGCCTTTGGTTTTCTGTGTGTTGTGTGTCGTGTGTATTGTGTTTTTTTAAAAAAAAGAAGACTGACGTGTCATTATCATAGTACCGCAATGGACAAGAAGGATGTCCAGGTGTACATGCCTAGCCGAGAAAAAGAAATCTATGACAAGGTAAAATGGCCTCCCCTCCCCCCATGCTGATACTAGCTTTTCAAACTTACCCCTCCCATTCTTTTCAAGCTGAAGCGATTAAACCATGGCCCTTTGAACGATGACTCCCTACAATCTATATTTCGTGAAGTAAGCCTAGCCATCGCGCTCACCACTCATTCTCATACTATCCAATGGTTAATTTGAACACTAGATCATGTCGGCATCGATAGCGCTGCAGACCGATGTCACCGTCGCCTATCTAGGCCCGCCTGGCACCTTTTCACACCAAGCAGCCCACGAGTGTTTTGGCGACAGCGTCCTGTACGTTCCTCAAAACCAGATTTCGGATATCATCGACGCTGTGGAAAAGGGAAACACTACCTATGGCCTCGTTCCTTTTGAAAACTCAACGTTTGGTAGCGTGGTCGAGACCTTGGATCGGGCTATTCATACCTCTACCCGAATCCGTGCAGAAACCTACCTGGCGGTAAGTCCTTGTCCACTGTTTCTTACCAAATCTAATATTCTTTTCGTCTAGGTCCATCAATGTCTATTGTCCAACAGTCCCTTGGAAAAAATCACAAAGGTCTACAGTCATCCTCAGGTAAGCATCGGCCTTGCCACTCGCATCCTTTGCTCATTTTTTTTTTATACGACACTTGCAGGGGTTAGGCCAAGTACAGCAATGGCTATCGACACATTTACCAGATGCAAAGCGGGTGTCGGTGAAATCGACAGCTCAGGCGGCCGAGATGGCAGCCGTGGAGGTAGGCGCGGCTGCGGTGTGCAGTGCAATTTGCAGCGAGCTTTATGGTCTGGACATTGTGGCTCGCGACATTGAGCACGGCACCTCCAACACAACCCGCTTCTTGGTTCTCGGCAAATCCAGTGATAAACCCACCGGCAATGACCATACCATGGTGCGGTTCACCGTTGATCATCGTCAGCCGGGTGCATTGTGCGACGGCCTCAAGGTGTTCAAAGACTATGGCCTCAACCTGTTCAAAATTGATTCGCGACCCAGCGGCATCCGACCATGGCATTATGTCTTCTTTGTCGAATGCTCTGGACATGCCGACAATGACAATGTCATCCAGGCTATTCAGGACCTGAATCAGTTCAGTGTCGATGTTCAGGTGCTCGGGAGCTTCCCCAATGTTCGGGCAGACTTATGATGCCATACCACGCCACTGGATTGCCCTGTCTTTGCCATACTGTATCTGGTCGCCATTTTGCTCATTGTTGTAGATAGATTAAAATAAACAAGAAAGTCGAGCAACGTCTAACTTCTTGCTTGAAGCCTGTTCTGAAAGTCAGATTCGCCATGCTTCGATTTTTTCCCCATTTGGCCAAGTGAAAATACAAGTAAAAGAAGCGCAATCGCTTTTTTTTTTTTTTTGTCTTTTCTCTCCACATTTAATCCAACTTCACCTACCATGCCATCACCTGTAAGGGAGATCATCTCAGCGATGAAGCGAATTGACATTTCTCCAACTTTTTCTCCAAGGCGTTTGAAGATGCTGCAAAGCAAGCCAAGAACTTCCAAACGCTGCCCGAAGACGAAGAACTTCTAAAGCTGTACGGTCTCTTCAAACAAGCAACCTTGGGTGATAACCAAACTGGTAAGGGACAGCCGATCAGCTGATAGACAACATGGCATTCAATGACATTATTAGATAAACCTGTGTTGGACATGAGGGCTCGCTACAAGTGGATGGCCTGGGACGAAAACCGAGGTAAGCTATCACCCAAACACCTCCCCCAAAAGAACATGAAACACTTTAAATTCACTCTTTTATTTACAGGGATGCCTCAGGTGGAAGCTGAAATTCAATACATCAGCTACGTGCAAGAGTTAGCATCAATGTATCAATAAAAACACAGAGTTGCCGTATGGCGGATGCAAACAAGAATGACCTCGGGCGCGACGACAACGATTTCGCACACTATGATGTGGAAGACAACTTGCATTTATGATCAAGTATTACTTATGGCCAGTGTTACATTGCCGACACTGTGAACCCCCTGCTCACCGCCTGGTCTTGGATCGTCCACCTTGTCCACTCACCCATTACATCAGATTCAAAATGACATAGACCAAAAGGCGCGCATTGTTGAATGATGACCCAACTTACAGCGAAGCCTCTGCTGACCATCACCACAACAGAACAAGCCAGACTGGCCCTGACAAATATCTCACAACTTAAAGTCCAGTAAAGATCACGCCAAATTGAAGGCGGATCGCTCAGCAAAGCATCAATCATGTCTTTCCCGGATGATCAGGTAAGTTTTGTCCACTTTTCTTATTGGCTGCTGATTCCACAGTGCTGGTCCCCGAGCAAATGAAAGAGCTCAACTTTTTTTTTTCTCCCCCTTTCTTTCACGTCGTTTCAAGTGCATTCATGTTGCCCCATCCGCTGACGGTTGAACCTAAATGTCAACCACATCATGACCCCTCCTCGTTATTTATAAGCTTATTTTTATGTGTGGGTCTTGTTATCTCTTATTTACCACAGGTAAGGTCGTCTTGTATGAAATTACCCGAGCTCAGATACACTTTTCTCTTGTGAAGCATTACCGCATCGTACACAATAAGACAAGCGAAGGATTCAGTTCTTGGTTTTTATTGCTCGGTGTCGTTTCGTCCACGTCTAGCTTTTTGAATATAATTTTACTCCAATGGGAAGCAATCTCTTGCTGTGGATCTTTGGTAAGCAGCAGAACTCGGCCATGGCCATTCTCAACCCACAGCCCTTCCCTTCCTTTATGATACTAGTCCACTGGCGCTTGCTTGGAAAGCTTGATGGGGGTATTTCAAATTGGTATTCAGTGGGTCATGTTCTCCTTAGTGTAGGTTCAAAAGGAAAAAAAAAATACAGATGCTTATGCGTCGTATTTTTTTAAGGTTTGTACTGTACTTGGTGTACTTCCCTGAAGATAAGAAGCGCAAGACTCAACCCACACCTCGATTACATCAGGGTCTACAATTGGACCTGCCAGGGCCAGTAAGCCATGTCATCTCGGAGGAATGGAAAGTGTCGTTGGTGATTGCCATCCTGTGCCTGGTGCATCTCGTAGCCTCGGCCATTGTGTCGATGGTGCTACTCATTGTGGTCGGTGGACCAGCTGACCATCCCCTGACAAATCTGTGGGCTGGCTTCCTGGGCATCTTCAGCATGATCTTGGCCGCCATGCAATATTTCCCTCAGATTTGGAAGACATGGCATCGCCGCTCGGTCGGTGCTCTAAGCATCCCCATGATGATGTTACAAACCCCTGGCACAGCTTTGTTTGTTTACTCCTTGGTGGTTCGTCCTGGCACCAACTGGACGGCCTGGATCACTTATTTTGTCACCGGCATTCTCCAAGGCACCTTGCTTACTCTCTGCTTGGTGTGGCATTTTCGAAGCAAGCGTCTGGGCCTGGACGATTTGGATGCCCCCGAAGAGAATACCCCATTGCTCCGTGATCGCGACCAATAATAAACCGGCTTGCTGCGCTTTGCCTCGATCCTTTGCGCTTTCGCACTTCCCCGATGCAACGGCCAATCAACAGCCACTGGCTTTTGAACCTTCTTTCACTCCCCCCCTTTTTTTTTCTCCCTCTCTTTTCTTATTTTTCCTTGGCAGTGATGGCTACGATTGTCGATTTTATTTTCATTGGCACCGGTAATTCGGGATGCATCCCCAATGTTGCCTGTCTGACCGATCCTGAGCAAGCTTGCAAAGCATGTTTATCCTCTATGACCGAGCAAGGAAAAAAAAATAGACGAGGAAATGTGTCTGCGGTGATCCGGTTCCGCCAACACAGCGATCCTCCTGGCAGCAGGCTACGGTAAAGTTTAACTTGAGGCTAGATGCTTATGTTAGAATGAAGAAACTCATGCATTCATTTGTTTTTAGGACTGTGTTGATCGATTGTGGCAAAACATTTTATGGTAAAACCATGAAAAATACGGGGGCATCTTGACAGCTCACTGACTTTTTTTTTTTTTCACTTAGAATCTGCAATTCAACTCTTCCCCAAGTATGGTATCCGAGAGCTCGATGCTTTGGTGCTGACTCATGGACATATGGATGCTATGGGTGGTCTGGACGACATGCGCATGCTGACCAACCACGGTGTCCAGTCTAAAATCGACGTGTACCTGGCCCAAGACACAATGGATGTAGTCGAGCGGTCATTCCCATTTCTGGTCAGTGCAAAGTTTGCCACAGGTAAAATGGCCCATATCCTCGACTGCTTTCTCATTCTTTATTTTTTATTGTGAAGGTGGTGGTGATGTAGCCACGTTTAAATACCACGTTGTAGATAACACCAAGCCGTTTAGTATTCATGATCTTGTCTTTGACCCTTTGCCAGGCAAGTTTTTTGTACATAGCAGGCGACTGGCAGCAAAATTAACATGTTTTCTTTTCATACTTTCTTTCGTTACCTTTTTCTTTTGCCAGTGGAACACGGCAAGATCATGGCGACTGGACAACCGTATATCTCACTGGGCTTCCAAATTGACAACATCACATATATCTCGGACACTAACCGCATTCCCGAACATGTATTTGAACGCATCGACACCAGCGAATCACGGATCTTGGTCTTGGACTGTTTGCGATGTAGGAGGAAGAGGGCGCTTTTATATTTTCTTTCTTTTCTTACGAACAACGCCCTTTTTTTTTTTTGATATTTTAGATGGCGAATCGCATGCATCGCATTATGGCTTGGACGAAGCCTTGGAAGCTACACGACGTATCAATGCTTTCAAGACGTACTACGTTGGTTTTGGCCATCGCATGGATCATTATGAATTAGAAGCAGAGCTCGAGAAATTAGACATTCGTGTGGCGCCTGCCTTTGACGGCTTGCGACTCAACTTTGAACAGTCCGACGCTTTGATAGAATCTTCACCCTACACCGACACCATTGTTGTTTCATAGATAAACGAACTGGGTTGTATTTTATTTTAGCAAAGGTACTCCATGCGAAAACAGTCTTTTTGCAGCACGGCACTGGTCAGGCGCTGTTGGATATTGGGGTCAACAGGGATGGGCTCGTTTGTGGCTGGATGTCGATAGATAAACGGCAACCGAAGTACAAACAGGCCATTCCTTGGTAGCACCACGCGTTCCTGAAAGCCAAGGTCAATTTCAATGGATTTATCCGAGTCTGGCACTTTCATCTGTCGACGAAAAGAAAAAAAATGGGTCATGAGCCATTGGCATTTATGTTTTTCACGTTTTTTTTTTTTTTTTTACCATGATTTTTGGTTTCATGCTGATGGTAATGTCGGCGTCTGGTGTGACAATGTAGAGACGTTGAAGTTGAGCAAGTATGTCGGGATTCATGGTGGCATGGCCGTAATCAGCAAAATTGCAAGGACAAAGCACATATAACGGAAGGTCCTGCTGAACAAAGTACTTGCCATGTTCCTTTCACGCCAAAAAAAAAAAGATACAAAACAGTCAGCGTAGCCAACAAAGAGAATGACTCTATTTTTTTTACCTTGGGATGGCCTTTGTGGCCCAGTTTGCAGATCCGACCATCTCCACAACTCAGGAATCGATGTCCTTTGGGACATTCATATTCGGCACCCAGAAAACCTCGGACTTTGTTTTCCTGCCGTGAGCGCTTGGCTTCCCATTTCTCGCGCTTGTCGCGTTTGGTCGAACGATGGTGGATGGCATTGGCTGAGATCGCGGTTGTGGCAGGTTCCTGCTGAGCTTTTGTTTCATGACTTACTGGCATCGAGCCGAGGGCAGGGAATGCATCCAGAGGGGCAACATGGCGTTGGGCAATTGACTTTTCTGTAGCTATCAGATACGGCGCAGAAACAAGATGAGGATTCTATCCAAGCCCTCCAGCACTTGTTCGCCAAGGTTTTTGGTAGATTACCTTGCACCTGAGCACCCAAGGCTGGCCATTCGTGGTCCTGTTTCTTGGTAGCCGTCTTGTTTGTTGGGGAGCTGCCCTTGCTGAGTGGAGAGGGTGTGCTGATAGTGGCAATGGATTTCCTGATTTTGAGTTCAGGCACAGTCGACAGGATCCAAGGAACCAGGTAGTTTGTTTCGGCCGTGAAGCCTTCGTAGCGCTCCAGGCCCACAGCGTTTCGGTACAGGGATGCTGGCCCAAGGTGGAGTAGAACAGTATCGGTGGCTGGGATGTCACGTGTGGCTAAATACTCGAGACCATGGTCAGGCTGTCCTGCCGTCCTATCCACCACTCTCTGCGCTGCATTCAAACAACAAGCAAATCTGCGGTAAAATTCGACATTGGCATCCTAAAAATCAGAAAGAAAAAAGCTCAGAAGTCCATTTTCTCGCCTTTTTTGGGTGCTACTTGCCTGTAGGTCAAAGGGATCTTCACGGGCCATTTGGGTCTTGCCACACGTGCAGGCGTGGACGAATGTGTAGCCGGTGTTATGCTTTTTCGTGTCCACCAACAAATGGTTGTCGAGCATTTCGCCTTTTTTCTTGGAAGGCACAGCTGATGCATGATCAAGCTACAACATAGAAGCCCAACGTCAGTTCCAGTCATCCATACTTTTTTTATTTCTTGCCTATTGTTGGTACTCACCTTTAGCTGACACACTTTGCCGGTCAGGCTATGGGCTTCACAGCTTTGGCGGTCCTGTTTCCACAAGAAATCGCATTCTCGTTCTAGTCGATGCAGGTATTCCTCGGCCGCAGCACCACGTGTTGTGGACCTGTAAAGGCGTGTCACTGACTCCATCTACAAAAATAGGTACATTAAGACTTCACGCAGTTTATCTCTCGCATCATACCTTGCGTTGGTGATAACCTTCGGTATAGTAAGGCGGTGTGTCTTGCAAATAAAGATCTTTGCATCTTTGCATGATCTCTGATGAATGTCTAAATAGAAGTAACATAGTAAGTGTCTCTTTCCAGCATTGGATTGGCCGTGTAGGATTTACGATCTTGAAAACACTTTTTCAATCTCAACAGTATTGCGGATTTTTTTGCGCAGGATGACTTCGATTTGCTGGATCATGCCTTTGGTGTTTCGTGCATCAGCGACAATGAGCTTGCGAAAGTCTTCGTGATCGGCCTCTGCAAAGGTGTGATTGTAGATGAAGGAAAGCAGGGTGACTAATACCGAGAAAAACTGCAGAGCTGTGGGCTGAGGTATGTTGGTGTGCTTGATTTCCTGGGGCGGGCGGCGCGAGGTGTGTTGGGCGAGGATCTGGATATGCAAGGGGTTACGTTGCTTTGCCATTTTGACCCAGTGTGACATAAAATGGTGCAGTTGCTTGCCTTGGTAGTCGGCAAGCAGTGAAGCTAGGGCCTGGTCGGAAGTTTGCTCGGCGGCGGTGCTAGCATTGTTTGAATTTGAGTGTTGATCTCGGTGGGTGAGGGAGACCAGCTTCCTGACACGAGGAGGAAGATCTGCTGATGTGAAGAAGTGGTCCAAGTCGGGCATACTCTTGTCAAAAAGGGCATCCTTGTTGCCATTATCTAGTAACGATTGTAGGTGTAGTGGAATGTTTGGTATCAAATGCAAAAATGGGTATGGGCCAGAAGCAAGACAGAATAAGGATCTGGAGAAAAAAAAACGAGTGAGTCCTTGCCATTTTATTGCATCTCCGTTTCGCACCGGAATTCAATGTTGCCATTGGAGCCGTCTTGTAACACAGGCGGGAGGAGTTGAGCTGCGCGGAGGAGATGCTTGACTTTGTTTTGGAGCGCTTCTTGCAATTTGGTCATGAAGACCGGTAGGCTGGAGCGATTGAGATTTTCCATGCTGGGCATCGAGACCTTTGGAGCATGTCAGTGGTTTTCTTTTTCTGCTTGATCACCGTGTACTTACATTGGCAGCGATGCAAGCTATCAACGGCACGCCTCTGGCTGGTCCCCACCAACCCGTCAACCGTTCTCGATCACGGCGACTTTCAGCTTCTCTGCGTTCAAACATAGACGACGGCACCGGGATGTTCCAGTGTTTCCAGCAGTGCATCTGAAATTGGAGCAAGTGTGTATGAAATTCAGTCTTTGCTTGTTGCAGGATCACCAAGATCGATAGCAGGTCAGAGCTCAACAATGTTGGTGGAAGAATTGGCTGGGAAAATCATTGGTCAGTGAGCCATCGCCAGGAAAAAGAATAGGGTGAGGGAGCTTACTATCACCAGGTGTGACACCAAAAACATCAGCAGCAAGCTGCGCATCCTATTTGAACGCAAGTTGTCCATGACTGTGTTGTCTTTGGCTCCCTTTGGATGAGTAAATAAATATAAACATCTCAAGCTGTATAGAAGTTGATCGGGTGGTTTTGATTTCTGATTTTTACCTTGCCTGGCTTGCTGCTGTCTTCGGCATGGCTATCGGCATTGACCTGTTGTTGTGCAAATAGAGTTGCCCAATCCTGGATCGAGACTTGAGAATCATAATAAAAGTAGCCAATGTTAGACTCTTTATCCAAATAAAACTGAAGATCGTCTGCTATCTAACTCAATGAAGGTCAGTAAGCCCTAGGCTTTTTTCAAGTAGTAAGAAAAGAAAAGCCCATACCCTTAACGTGTGTAGCTTCAATGTCTATGCCCAACAAGATAAATAAGATTGAGCAACAGGGCCATGTACAGGTATCATTTACCTTTAGCCGAGGAGCAAACACGTCTTTTCCAACAAGCTGATTGGCAAGATCCAGGTACTTTAGCTGGTGTTGGTCTGGCTCCTGGCGAAATCCATGGCATGCAAATATTGAAACGATCGTCAGTGGTCTGTCTTCTTCTATTGCAAAGGTTTGTAGCAATCGATTGATTTCATCCATGCGAACAAAAAGAAAGAAAGCAAAATGGCTAGAGAGAATTAAAAAAGGAGCCTTGTGCCGACCGCTCCACTGGTTTTTTTTTGTGTGTGTTGCTTTCAGTCCAGAACCTTTCTAGAAAACCAGGACGTCATTAAGTGAAGAACTTAGATATGGATTCGAAACTGCCTCTTTTCTATGGCTCGATACAATAGCGACGTTGAGGTTTGTGTGTTTATGCTTTGACTGTTTCTGAACGCATGCTGACCGAAGTATTTGGGGCAGGAAAAAAAAAAAAAAAGGTTTATTACTGGATGGAGGGAGAGTCTGTACAGGCACAACAAATATACAAAAAAAAGAACGTAAAATAATAATAACAATACTATAAAAACCAAGTAGAAATAGGAATGCACATGAGAAGCGCTATGGATTAGAAGTTGTTCACTGATGGGTCGGCAACGGTGTCCTGAGGTGACTTGGAAAGATAGATAAATTCGCTCTTTTCTTGACTGGGAGGAGGAGCGTCGTCGTCACTATCGTCATCGTCTTGATCGGCTTCGGTCATTAAAGCATCGCCATCCTCATCCTTGGGGTCGACGGCATTCTGAGGCTGGGCTTCATCGACGGGCTCGCTGATGTAAGAGGGGCGTAGCTGTTCATCTGTGTCCATGGGAGCTTCGTTATTGTTGTTTTCGTCAATGTCATTGATGGTCTGGTCGGGGTCAATGGAGGTATCTTCGTTCAATATCTTGCGCATTAATCGGTGTCCGTCCGAAGGCTGTTGGTCAGTTGCGGCGGTGAACGAGCCGTTGCTAAGGGCGGGTGTGGGGTTGTCCAAGGGCTCGTTTTTGTCGGCGGAGGAGGTGAGTGGCGCAGTCGATGCGGCCAGCTGGAACGCTTGTTCCTCGGCCTCGAGACGATCGGGATCAACGAGATCAAGCACATATAAGCGCACGTCCACATCGGCGTCCAAGGCTAGGCGGTACAGCAGTTGGTCCATCAGCTGTCCTGGTAGTGTGTCGAGTTTCTGGTCGTCGGGGTCATCGTCCTGCCCATCGTCGCAAAGGTTCAGCGCCACGAGCTCCTGACGATAGGATTCATTGGTATATATTTGTCGAAGGGTGCGTGAAGCGCCAATTCGGACATTGACAACCGGATCTTCCGTCAAAGGTTTCAGCCGAGGCAAAAAGAAGGACGCGAAGTCTCCAGCCGAAATCCCCATGTCCAACAGAGCACGGCAAATCAAGGTGAACCTAAAATCGAAACAAGGTGGTGAGCAGCTGGTCCTCATCCTAAGCTTCCTTTTTTTCTTGGAACTTACGTCAACCTATCGCGGTACATCTTGGAGCGGACAAATTCATCCAAGCATTCCATGACATGATTCAACAGGGCTAGGGCGAAGTTGCGTTTGCTTTCACTTTGATCTTCGGGATCGTCACCTTCTTCGTCTTCCATGTCACCGTCATGCGACAGGTTTTCGCCACCTTCATCCACAGCACGCTTGACAATGTCCAAAATAACAGGGAACTAGAGAGAGAGAAATGAGTGCCTTTTTTTTTCCGGTTTTGTTGAGACTTACGGCTTCGACGGCCGTTTGGCGGACAGTGGCAAATTCATCATGGCAACCACGGATGGCAAGAGGTAGGATATGTTCGACGACACGGGCGGCATCAAAGAGGAGGGCGATTTCACGGAGTTGGGCGGCCAGAGTGTCGCGTAGGCGCCAATTGGTCATGACGCCGTCCCACACCTCGATCAGGATAGGGATGTATTCGTTGCGTGAGCTGACGGCCAGCGTGCCCAAAAAGTCGGCCAGGTGTTCCATGACACCTTGCTTGACATCGTCCAAATCCATCAAGTACAGGGCAAAGATCTGAACAAGGTCACGTTCGGTGCGTTCTGAGCCGATGATGCGCGCGATTTCGTGTAATGAATAAGCAAAGGTGCGGCGCACCTTTATCTGATAGTCCTTGGTCAGGCCCAGATAGGTCTCTTTCAGGTGGCTGTCCCAAAAGTCCGCTCCGGCCGTTACCACCACTGCAGGGAAGTTGTAAGCGCAGATCAAGGCTCGATCTGTCTCCAGTTTGAACATCTGGTTAGAGTTGCTGCTGGCGCCAAGAGACAAGAAAAATTCCAAAAGCGGTTCAGGCACCTATCAAACAAAGAGCTGAGTGGGCATGCTCGATCTCATTTCCCTTGTTTTTTTTTTTACCTTGCCAGGCGTGCCGGTTGTTTCCCAGTCGTCGGGTAAAAACTTGGTAATCAGTTCACCAATGACTTCGGCCAGGGTGTTGCGTACATTTCGTGACACATCGTTCTTGAACATTTCGACGGCCTCGACAGCCAGCTGGGCCTTGGTTTCGTCATCCAACACACCACATAGCAATGGCAGCGTCAGTAAGCAAGAACAGCGCACGTGCCAAATACTGTCCCGCGTGTAAGCACTGTATAAAGGAAGCTGGAGAGAGGAGGAAAAAAAAAAAAGGTCAGTGGATGCCTGTCGATGAGTCCGTTCACCCAGCTTACCAAGCGATCTAGTGCGACTTGTGGATCAACCACATTGGCAAGACTTCCGATGGCCACGGCGGCTTCTTTACGAACGAAAAACATAGCATCTTGGGCTAGCTGTTCCACAATGGGCAAACAGTCTTCTGTGGCTCGTTCAGGACCCAAGACTGGTATCAATGATGACAATAGCTAAATGGAACATAGAAAGTGAGATGGCTATTTTTCTAGCGGAGCGGAGCTTACGGAGAGGCACATCATTTTGGCAAGGTTAATTTCGCCTTGATCTAATTCTTCGGTGGTTGGGGCCATGAAGCTGGATTCGAAACCAGGGGTGGCGGAGGAGCGGCGAAGGACGCCAGTGGTGGAGGGGGGGACAGCCGTGGTGGGCGAGGCCAGGGACGTGGCGGAGAGGTTGGCTGACAGATGATCGTCGGTGTTTTTTTGATCCGAGGTATCCTGGTCAAAGTCATCGATGCTGGGGGGTCGTCGCTTTCCGGAAATGATGTCCATGAGACCAAGCACCACGCCTTGGAAGATGTCGATTTGTATCAATTGGTGATCCAGGGTGGTGAAGGCAGCTTCCGTGCCCATCAGTTCTGCTGTCACCGACACAATACACTGTTGGCCCAGGGCGGCCACATTTGAATATTGGTCTAGTAGCAAGTGGATGAGGATGCGTGAGAAGGTTTTGGGTGGGATATGTCGCGAAGAGTCGGATGTTGCTTCATCGGTAAGGATAGGTGGGGCTTGCTAACAAGGACGTCCAAAAAAAAAATGAGACGATGTCCTCCTAGCTGGTCATGCCATGGACTTACTCGATAAAAGTACAGAATGATTTTGTCTAGCTCGGAAGCAAACGTTTCTCGGACGGTATCATCTTCGTCATATGCCAGTCGGTATACCAAGGGTAGTAACTCATCCACAGCTTCATCCACTTCCGCCTCGTACAAAGCAATAGGTAGATCCTTAGCAATCAATTGTCTTACAGAAGAAAAGGGGATGATAAAGTGAGCTTCACCATCTTCACCAGGGGCTACTGTGCATTTTTTACCTGTGAATCATATCATTGCTCTGACCATATTTGCGAATACATTCAATGGGTGTCAGTGTCTCTGTCTCTAAAATATTGGTATCCAAGTCATCTTGTGGCGCTACACAAAAAAAGTTAGGTTTAATACCAATGGCTACACCAAAAAAAAAAAAAAGGCTTTACCTTCCGCGAGCATGGTGGACAATAGAGAGCTGCCATCATAGCCTTCCTCTGGAGCTTCCAGAAGTCTATCGGGAGATACTAGCCTATCGGATTCAACAGGTGCTCCATGGGTTGATTGGCCAGCATCATCGGCTGCGTCGTCACCCGTAGGGATGTCGTCCATCTCGTTAACTATGGATTCATCTTCAAACGTTTCATATTCGTCGTGATCATCCGCAAAATCAAAACCTAGATCTATTCAGAAGAGATGTCAATGCCTGTGCCATCCCATGATCCGTCCCATGAGGTGCCTCCCCACCCTTCCTTCCCTCCCTTGCCTCCCTTGCCTTCCAGGCCCTTCATCCGCTTTCTTTGCTTTGTCACTTTCCTCTTCTTTTTTCCATGTCACTTACCAGCCATGGCTAAATACAGTAATTGTGGTAGGGGGAGGTTCTTATTGACAGTGACAAAAGAACAATGCAGCTGAACCACAAGGATGAAAAAAGATGAAAGAAAAGATGGTGGAGTTGACCGCCTTTTTTTTTTGTTTGGCCGCTTTTGGAAACCGACAAAAAGAGTAGGCGTGCAAGCCGATCATCCTTTTTCAAGTGCAGAAATCCATGCTCTTTCCTTCCAACTACTGTATCAGAGAGTCATCCTCATTTCATCACTATTTTCCTCCTTCACTCTTAGCAGTGCATGAGTTATGAGTTATTAACTATGGTATTTAACAGCAACGCTCAGGCAGCAGGTAGTTTCTTAGGACATGAGTTAGCTGGAGTAGGGGAGGAAGAATAAGAGTGGAAAAAGCAAAATTGCAAAAAAGCAAAAAAGCAAAAAAAAATAGACTGGAAGCCATGCTGATGCTTTCTCAGTTTTGAGGCGCTTTTGGATACTGATGGGCCATGCACAACTCTTTTCTTTTTTCTATTTTTTCTTTTGTTCTTAAAAAAAAAAAAAAAAAAAAGACATCGTTCAAGGTCTGTGCTGGTTCGTGGCTGCCTTGAAAAGGATGAGAGACGTTGGGGAGACACAACAAAAACTGGCGTTCATGCATTCGGGGCATCTTTTTTTTCCATCACACAAGGCATGAGAAATGAGTCATCCAGATAAAAACCATTGGACTGACAATGGCATAGAGGAGGTGCTTTCAAGTGCTTCGAGCAAGTTGCAAGGATGCTTTATGTTGCAGGGGAAGTGGTAGAAAAAAAAACCCGGAATGAAAACCCCGCATGGACAATGAGAAATGGAAGGGTTGGTGAGTAATCAAATGAAATGAGCCATCGACAGCGCTATGAATCAGCAATCTCCTTTCAACCATTATCGTAAGGTTATTTTTTTTTATATGTTTCTTGGTGTAGCTCACCGCAATTTCTTCAGGAGATGTCACCATCAAGAATGCATGTCATTGGCCAAATCGCAGGTTTTTGCCTGATTGAAGCGGAGCACCTCTTGGTAGGGTTTAAATAGAGCTCGAAAAGATCTTCCTTCTTTTTTTTCATTTGTTTTTTTTTTTACATTATACCTCATCGAAAAAAGCACTATGCCTGTCAGCACATCCAGCATCAAAATCACCTCCAGCAAGCAACTCACTCAAGCGTATCTTGCTTCTATCAATGAATATCTTTGGACCTTAACCCCTCAAGAAATCTTGACCTGGGCTATTGACCATTTGCCAAATTTGTATCAGACCACTGCCTTTGGCTTGACTGGTAAAAAACGCCTGCTTCATTGGAAGTCGAAAGGCTGACATGTTTTATTTTTCAGGTCTTGCCACAGCCGATATGATCAGTAAAATTAGCCTCGATCGCAACCAGCCACACTTGGTGCCTTTGATTTTCTTGGATACTTTGTACCATTTTCAAGAAACGTTGGATTTGGCCCATCGTGTCAAAGCTACCTATGATGCACCTCTGCACGTGTTCCATCCTGTCGGCACGCCTACCACGGAAGCCTTTGAAAATGAACATGGTGAAGAACTGTGGAAAGCCGATGAAGACTCCTATGACTATTTGGTCAAGGTCGAACCCTCACGACGAGCCTATGAGCAGCTGGACGTGGCTTCAGTCATCACGGGCCGCCGCCGAAGCCAGCGGGGTGACCGCGAAAATATTCCAATTTTGGAAGTCGATGGCACAGGCTTGATCAAGCTCAATCCCTTGGCTCTCTGGGATTTCCAGCAAGTGTGGACCTACATCCGCGCCAATGAAGTGCCCTACAATGCTCTCGTCGATCAAGGTTACAAATCCATCGGTGACCGCCACTCCACAAAGCGTCCTAGTGAAGCTCAAGGTGAACGTGATGGTCGCTGGTCTGGCTCACAAAAAACCGAATGTGGTTTGCACAAAGACTATTTCAAGATGCGTGCTGCTTTCATGGCTGCCAAGAAAAAGCGTCAAGAACAACAACACCAAACCTTGGTCACTGCTTAACTTCATCCTCCGACCGCTTCTCCCCCATGACCTCTCTTGTTGAAGTTGAACACAAACTTCGTTGCATGTATATCTTCTTTTTTTTGTACCATAGCCCCTCTTTTTTAAACTCTTTTCCACCATCCTCTTCAATATAAAGGACGATTTCCATTTCATTCCCCTCAGCTTCATTTTGTTTTATTGATTTTTTTATTACGAGCTCGTCCTTTCATTATTTTTTTTTCATGCTTAGAGATAAATCATTGGCTGCCAAGAACGAGCACCATTTTGCCTCAGCACAAACCTACTTTTTTTTCTTTTTGGTCCGTTCATGGATGAAACAGGAATCCCACTCCCAAGTCAAGTGCTTTTTGTTGTTTTTTCGCTCGAAGTCGGGATTTCCTTTTCCGTCCAAGTGCAGATAAAAATGGTCAAGGTGGGCAGGGGCAGCACTGTTCTTTCTTTCCACTTTTTTTTGTTCATGTTCCAATCCAATGGTTTTTAGTTATTTTCATCAAGGATCTCATGTCGATGATTATGAATTCATCGAACGGGCACCTGCATCTCATCGACGCAAACTGTCGAAACGACGCAAGCAAAAGACTGTTTCATACCCGAGCCCCCAACAAAATCCATATTATGATCCGTCAGCCTATAATCAACCACCTTTTCACTCTTATGGTAACTTACGTTATATTTATTCTTTTCTATCTTGGCACCATAGCTCACATTCTGCTCTCTAAATAGACAATGAACCAAGATATGACTACTGGGAAGACAACGGGTATGACCAACAAGACGACTATTTTGATCAAGGGTATGACCAAGTCTACGATTATTCCCGGCGTGTCTCTCCTCAGCTACATCCTGGCTACTACTACCCCTCCCCTTTGACTTCCGAAGCAAGATATCCCATGACTCACCCGTCTGCGTCACCCACCATGACATCTCCCATGTCGCCAGCTTTTGGTAGTACCACAAGGTTATTCCGTCATCGTTCCACAAACTCGACCTTGCCAAGGCGCATGTCAAAGCGGCAAGACCGCCCCTATTACCCCACCTCCTTCGACCAAGCCTACTACAATGACCTGGACGATGAAGCCATCTTGCTCGAACAACGAGCCTCCACCACTTATGGCCGACGAAGATCTGCCGTCGATGATACCGACGTGTACTATGGCGAGCCCATGGCCCAAGCGCCCGCCCACCTTTTGCATCGGCGATCGTCGGCTCACTTTACCAGCCCAGATCTACCTTCCGTTTCCACCACAAGGATGCCTCCTCCCTCTCACCCTAACAGCTCCATCAGCATCCTACCACCATCCATCCAAGACAACGAACCACCCCCACCTACGTCAACCCCCTTCTCCCAGCCTTTCTTTGGCCCGCAACAGCCCATGATGCCACCCCCCTTGCCCCAACCCATGATGTCCCCGGCTTCCTCCTTTTTACCTCCACAGCCCTTTCCTCCTTTTGGCTACAATGTCCCAGCCCACCCCATGCAACCCATGAACCCCATGATGATGTTCAACCCATCCATGATGGCCACCGCTGAGCAGCTTCCTCCTGCTTCTGCCGCCACCTCCGACCGCCCTTCACCCCCAATTTCCCAACCACCATCCGACCCTACCAACAAAGAACCAACCCAAGCCGACACGAACGAGAACAATGACCTGTCGCATGGCCTTCCAGAAGGCGCCTTTTCCTCGCCTCTGGGTGCATCCGCCTCCTCGGACATGAGCGGTCCGCCTGAACTCTTGACCTCTGGTGGCTCTCTGCCAACCACTCGACGACCTTCTGCCAACTCCCTTGCTCCCTTGGCTCGATCTCTTTCTTTGGCTGACTTCCGAGGCGAAAAGAAAACCTCAGGCCTTGTACGTCGTCTATCCACCCTTGGCAATTTCTTTGGTGGCGACAAGAAATCCGTAGGTGCCCTCCTCCCCCGAATTTCTCATTGTCGCACCGTCACACTGACCACTTTTTTGTCTTTTTTTAGGACCGCCAGTCGGTGATGCATGTGGATGTCGATGCCTTGACCCACGACTCTTTGACACAAAAACAAAGAATCGCCCTGGAAAAGAAAACAAGAGCCCTGGCCAAACAAGATTTTATTTGGTGCCACCGAAGGATACCCAATGCGAGTGAGCCCAACCTGCCCATATCGCCCTGGGTGGCTTTCTCGCCCAAGAACCAACAGAAATTGATGAAATATATCCATTTCTACCAACCATCCGCCGTCGTCCAAGGCCTTTATCATGCAGAAAAGCTACCTAATCTGGTCCAACTCGACAAAGAACCCCAGGTCACTGGCAGCATCACTGCCTATCCAAGCTTCAAAATCGCCCGTGTCTACAGATCCATGTTCTCCTCTGTCAATTGCTATGATATGGTCATTGGCTGCCTTCCTGCCAGCAGTCATTTTGTCGTCCGCACCGACGTTGTTTAACCTCTCCTCGAACTCAAAAAAAAAAAAACGAACCCGATATTGTAATCTATATACCTCTTTGCCTTTTCATAAAAATGAATAAAATCCCATGATTTACATTTGATCACAAAACCATCGCTGTCCCCATGACCTTGAGTTTAAAATAAATAACCTTTTTTAATTGAGCTAGACATCACAAGACACGGCATCTTGGTGACCAGTGAACACTTTCTGTAAGCTGTAAAAACTGCTGACAATCATGATGGTCAGGCCAAAGACTAAGCAGCACCAGTGAGGTAATTTACTCCAATGCCATAGAGACCCAGTCGCTAACTTCAAGTAGCAAAGAGGAGGAAGGATATATGCCAATGCCGTCGCTGAAAAGGCCCCCGTCAGTTCCAGAAGAATCCCCAGATTACAGGTCAAGAGCGAGATCGTCAGCCCTATCAACGTCAAGACCGTGGTGATCGTAAAGTGTCGTTTCAGGTGAAATGAGTGGGATGGCCAGAAAAATGTCTCGAGCACCTTGTCATAAGGAGGATTTGTCAGTCATGCCAAGCACCGAGGCGCCTCTCTTTCATGCTTACCTCTCGGCACACGAACGTTTCCAGCGGAATCGTTGTAAACATATTCAACCCGAATGCCAGTCGAGCAATGTTGATAAACACGTTGTCGGATGGGAAGTTGTTCAAGATGTTACCTTTGAAAAGTCATAGCTGTGAGCCTTCAAATTCCATTTCCTTTTCGAAATACCTACCGGCCGTCTTGTCCGTAAAGACCAAAAAGCCCGAAAGGCCAAGCACCATGCAAGTGATAAACGCAATAGCCATACTCCAATGGGTCACTTGAGCAAAGCGGTTCAGTGAAGGTTGCTTCAATGAACCAAAAATCAAAAAGCTATTGTGGTGGCAGACAAAGGCTAAAGATGGGCAAAAAAAAAGGTAAGCAGCTGAAGATGTCGTGCCCTTTTTTCATTTTACCAAAACTGATGACAGCAATGGCTTGAAAAACTTCGTTGTTGGAAAAGTTGAATCGGACCGAGGGATCACCTCGAAGCTCGACGGGTGTCTTGGGACCTTCTACGGCAACGCTGACAGTGATAAACACGATGGCGACAAGTGCAAGTGCGCTCGTCTTGGCCAACTTGGAAATGTCACGATAAAGTGACAAGGGGTATGACACAAACAGAACAAAAAAGGCAATGCACAAATTACGGTCCCCAAAGATCCACAGAACAGGTGTGTTTTGAATGGAGGGAAACAACGATCGGATCACATGAGGAATGGTGTCACCAATAATCACACAATAAGCGCAAATGCCTAAACTCCACCCCATGAGGGAAAAAATGAGTGCCTTGTCAAATTGCAACGACAGCCAGGATGATTACCTCCAAATGCAAATGCAAATTGAAAAATCGAGATGGCTATTAACCCAGGGCGCCCAAATGCAAATTCTAATAGGTCTTGATAGGTTGTCCTGCTGGCCAGCTTGCCATCAAAAATCAAGAGTCGAATCGTCCAGTCTAAAAAAAAATGTTCAACTCTCCATTTCCTCGCACCCCTCTTACAGTGCCATTACCAACAACAACAGTCAGCAAAATCAACAAAATAATCCCCATACCAAAGCCCTGAGAGAAAAAAATAAAAGTGTGAAGCTCCTTTCCGAAAGCGCTGTCTCTCTCCGTTTGCCACTTACTGCTTCTCGCACGCTGTAAGGGATACCGATGATCCCAGCACCAATGATACTGTTGGCCATATTCAGCTACCCATCAGATCAAATGAAGAGAGTTGAGCCTTTTTTTTTTTTTTTTTGCACAATGAGTGATTTTCTTCGGCACTTACAAAACTGGTAAAGACCGTCCCACCCTCAGAAGGAAGGCGGTATTTGGATTCTTGCTGGCTATCCATGGAGCTTTCTTCATCCAAGTCATCGTCATTGAGCAGCAATGCATGGCGCTGGTCATGAGCTCGAAAGGGAGTCGATACCTCGGAATCGTCAACATCCAGCTGGGCATATTCAGTTGTGGCCGTGTAGGAGTAGCTGTATTCTTGGGCTTGACGAGGCGACGATGGTGCTTCGTGGTCAAAGGAAGACGGCCGGCTTGGTTTATCTTGGCCTGATTTCTGACTACTCAAGGATGTGAGGGTAGATGAGGATGGTGTGGTGCATAGCTCGGTACTACGTCGTCGGGCGGATGATGAAGCCGTAATGTAGGGAGCTTCGTGCATGTCCAGTTCGTCTTGAGACAATTCAAACAGTAGTTTCTGTCGCTCCGTCATTTAAATACAAACAACCTTTGTTGTCAATGAGTAGTAACAAATAAAAACAGTGGTGTTATAAAACCGGGTAAAAAAAAATAATAAAGCTAAACGTGTAGGTGGGTGCAAGAGCAAAATGGAACAAGCGTCAAGAAAAGAGGTAGAAAATGAAGGAGATGAGGAAGCGAAGATAAAAAATAGGACACTAATAGGAAAGTTGTAAAGAATTCAAAGACTAGTTATATAAAATGTCTACACAAATTTCACACATGCAACAGGTATAATGCTACAAAGGAAATAAATAGGCAAGAAGGGCCAACCATGCAATGATGAGAAAAAAAAAAAAGAGTAAAGAAAAAGAAAGCCAGAACGCATTTTTTGACTTTTCCCCTTTGGTCCTCTTTGTTCAACCTCCGCTCTCGGCTTCCTTGCGCCAGTGCCAAGTATTTTTTTCTGCTGCCGGATGAGCCCATTCCTAGACTGACCCACATCTGTAACAAAGACCATCTTATTCGAATGCTTTTATAAAGAATATCCTTTTTCTTTTGTTTTCTGCTCTCAAAAGAAAAATAGATCTGCAACGTTTGCATCATGTACGTTCAATGTAGCACAGAAAAATGGTAGAAAACGGCAAGCTCCGATGATCTGCCTACTGGCTCTTTTTTGAGCTGGTTTTTTTCGGGCAAATCCACTGAGTCGCCCAGCTGCTTTGGGCGTGTGCAAAAAAGTAACCGGAGCGCGCACGATACCAATTCTAGTTCTTGCCTATCAAATCGACCCAGGCTCATGGTAAGCATTGCACAAAGGATCAACGAGGCTGTGATAAAAAAACAAAACCACTGTGCTAAAAAAGAAAAAGTAGCCATCGAAAACGAGGATCTTTCAACGCCAGCGTTCTGATGCAGGAGGCATGTGGTGATCATTTACGATAGTGTAAAGACATAGCATCCCTAGCTTTTCATGACGCATAACAGCATATCTCCATATTATATCAATCATTTGTGCTTACCACCTGCCACGTTTTGGTAATGCTCCATCCAAATTTTAAACTCTCTCGCCAAACGCCAACGCCCTCTTCCAATTGCTTCTCTTCTGTATCCATGTCAAAACCATGGCTGATACCAGCAGCCTTGTCGTTCTCCAAGTTGAACAAGAACATCAAATCGGTGACTGTAACGCCATACTGTGTTCTCTAAATTTTTTTATTCTAGTCTCATGACTTAATAGTAGGATTGGTCCGACTTGAAGAGATTTTGCTGGGCACCCTGTCGATATACTGGCGCACCAGACGAGGTATGATGATGTTAGATGAGGGCTGTTTGGTGGTAGACAGGGTGGGTTTGCAAGGAGACCTTGGCTGGAGTGGAGACTGAGGGGATCGAGGAGGAAGGTCAGGGATGGTTTGTCGGAAAGCGTCGGCAAAGATGCCGCCCATTCCGTCGGAATTGGAAAAAGGAATGTCTTCCATGTTGGGCATGACAAGGCAGTTGGCCATCCAGTCCTTGATCTTGGCTTGGATGAGATGTGTGACGAGCGACCATTTGATCTGCTTGTCCAGCACCACAGGCGTCACATGCCAATCCATGTCGGGCATGGCGTCAAACGCAATCCACAGCCGGTTGGAAGGAGGGGGCTTGATTTTGCACACGAGCTTTCCTGACAGCCGCCGCAGCGTGATGGACAGCACCAAAGGGATCGAGGCTTGGCGTGAGCGCTTGGTCGAGGGCGATGTGGGGTCGAGTGGATCGGCATCGGTATCTTGGGATAGGGATGTATCGTCGTCTTGAGGCTGCCTTACTGGCCATAAATAATAAAGCTCCGTGCGGATCACCAGGGTAAAACAGCCATCGTAACTGATCTGGGCCTGTGCAAGCCATTCACCATTGGGGTGCAAAGAAATCAAGTTGGGCTCAGTCAAGCACGGGATGGCATCGCCAGTGTCTACCGATTGCACCTGGAAAGGGCGTAGGCCAAAACGATGGAGACCATGGCCGCTGGCGGACGGCGGTATTGCTGAGCTGTTGCATGGCTGGCCATCCATCGCCTTGGTCAGACGGTCAAGTTTGGCCTTGATTTTCTTTTCCCAATAGCCTCGCCACGTCTCGGTTTTGTAGGTGCCAAGGAAGACACGGCCAAGCAAGGCATTCAGCCATTGCATTTCACGTCGAGCAGCATTCCCCTGGAGGCTCCGCTGGAGTTTGATCATGGCACTGGTGTCAAACAGCACTTTGGCATTGCCAGAGGGTGAATCGTGGTCACCCAGGAGCAGCTGGGTGGCTGAAATCAGAGCAAGATACCAGTCTTCCTTGTCGACTGAGCGGCGGCATGTCAGGTAGTAGGTCGTGTCGTTTTTTTTCTTTGGGAGGATGCGGATGGCCGTGGTGCGGCCAAAGAGCTCCGCCTCGGATTTTTTGTTGGGATACAGCGACAGGGTATAATCGTGCATGGGCAGGATCACATGACATGTGCGTTGCTGCTCAGAGTCAAAACAAAAGAGTGTACCGTGACGTAGCACAGCGTAGTAAAGCACCGAGGTGCTGAGGTTTTGATGGCTAGGAGGTGCTGTTGTGGTAATGGCAGGTTGTTGATGCTGTTGTTGCCATGCTGCAAGCCAGCTTCCCACTCGGCCGGCGGATGTGGTGGACAGCGATCGTTGCTTTCTTCCTTGGTTTTGGCTCGGCTTGAGGATGGGCGGCGATAATGGATTGATGTCGGCGGTTTTCTCTATGATTCCAGTGTCTCGCTTGGCGTTGGCCTTCATGATTTTGGCAGCTAGTCGGTGGTTGGTAGGGTCTTCTACCATCAATCGGATCCAGCCCTTTTTATGCTGATCTTCATCCATGGGCACTGTCGGTTCATCGGGATACAAGGCTCCGCTCGCTGGCGCCTTGCGAGCAAACGCCCATAAAAGCGCCAAGCACAACGGGAGCAACGTCACCCCTCCGACTACATAAACACATACAAGAGTTGAGATGGACACCAGCATCAAAACATAATACAAGTAAGAAGAAACCTCAGAAGAAAAAAATAAAAAGAAAAAAGAAACGAAATAAAAAAAAGTGAATCACCGCAAGGCGATCCTCCCCTTCTCCTTGCCCTATTTTTCTAGACTCCTTTTTATTTCCAGGAATTTATTTTTGTTGCCATTGTTTGATAGCCAAAAATACAATCACGCTTTTTTTTTTTCACACGGTTTAGTATCCATGTCCATCACATCCTTTATTTACAGCTTGGGGCTATGAGGTCTGCCATCGATCTTGATCACCAGCTTGCCAAATTGATCGCCGTTGCTATGGGAGAAAAAAAAAAATGGATGAGTGGGTTGAAGGATGGGGGCGGGGGAGAGATCCAGAAAAAGCGTAATAATTCCCTATTTGTTTGCATCGTTCTTTTCCCCCGTTTTTTTTTTTTACCTCATTGTTTCAATGGCTTCCTCCAAGGACTCGGCTGTCAATTGCTCCCATACACGAGACACCACAGGGCGCAGCTTTTTAGCATCGACAAAGGCAACCATCTTTTGAAATTCGGCGCGGGAGCCCATCGTTGAGCCCTTGACGTCGATGTTCTTGAGTACAGTACCCATAGAGAAAGGTGATGGTCCAGCGGTTTGTCCATACGTGACGATCGAGCCACCCACACGCATCACACGTGAATACTTGTCCCCCAAAGGACCACCGGCACCGTCAATCACTGCCGAAATCTGTGCGCTGCCCAGCATTGTTTTCAGGTCATTCAAACAGTTCTCTATCATTGCAGAAGACGCGAAAAAGAGGGTGAGGCAAAGTCGCCGACGGGGTTTCCAGGAACTTACTGTCTTTGTAGTTGACGCCACCTTTGGCACCCATCTTGACGGCCTGCTCAATCTTTTTGGGGCTGGAGGAGGTGACATAGACGTGGGCGCCAGCCGCCACTGCAAATTGCAAGGCAAACAGAGCAACACCACCGCCAATGCCAGTGATCAACACGTGGTCTCCGGCCTTGACCAAGCCCTTGGTAAACACAGCACGGTAAGCAGTCAAGCCAGCCAGAGGCAATGCGGCGGCTTCTTCGGTAGTCAAATGACCAGGACAAGCAACCAGTTCATCGGTGTTGACCGCTACAGCATCCGTCAAGGTCCCTGTCATCGAAAAAAAACGAGCGATGTTCAGCACGTGTGCATTACTTTTTCTTGATGGCATCTATACCAATGGCAGGGAGCAAGCCCAGAATAATATAACGGCTTTCTGGGCCGCGCTCGTCACTTTCCCAACCAACGCCAGGATTGATTAACACACGGTCGCCGTGTTTGAATGCGCCAAGTTTGCCACCTTGAACGGTGCCAACGGCATCAGAGCCGACAACAGAGCCGTGTTTGATGCCAGGATACATGCCTTTGAGAATCCATACGTCTCTATCACCGTAAATAACATTAGCACATGTCATTTTTATTGACACAATGTTTACCTGTGGTTCAGAGCGGCTGCTTGAATGTAGACAAGCGTTTCGTTTTCAGTAGGTTGTGGGGGAGTCACAGCTCTGACTTCAAGGCCATTAACATACTTGGATTGTGCGGGGGTGTTGTTCAAAACAGCAGATACCATTTTTTTTTTTTTTGGAAGGAACGGTGAAAAAAAAGAATTTGGTTGAAGAAAAATAAGTTTCTTTTTTTCAGAGCATGACAAATCGCCAAATATGACAAATACCCCACGTCGCCTATTTCAATCTATCCTGCCAATTCACCCGTGACAAAGGATATTCGTTGATCCGATCTCTTTTTTTCGCCTTCATCCTTTTCTTTCACACTGTACAAATTCTGGTTTATTTTTTTTTTCTTGGGTTGCATGAAAGAGGAGTCTATTGGTCTATTCTTGTTGCTTTTGTTCTTGAGGACGGGCCCATTCCTTGGGGAATTCCAAACGCTGCTTAGGCTTTCGTAAGTTGAGAGGAACATCAGCGAATGTGTCGGTTTCATCCTGTGAGAAAAAAAAGGGTTCAGTGATCTCTGTGTTCCACAAAAGGCTCTCCAACCCATGATTTTACCTTGGCTTCCTTCAGCAGAGATTGGAGCAGGTCATTGACGTGCTTCTTGTTTTGCTTGCGGTGAGGGAACTTTTCGCTGGAGATGATCAATTCGTCGGTGTCCACATGGTATCGAGGTCCTGCTAACAGAAGGAACTTGTGTTGCTGTACGGCGGTCAGGCGTAAATCCTTGACTTTAAGCGAAAGCACCACCTTGCGCTCAACAGGATGGCCTTCACCAGGATAGTTTTGAGTCTTATAGGTGACAATCACATCGCCTTTGGGTGCTTCAAATGGTTTGGCATAAACTAAATCCAAGTCAAGACGTGAGATACGACACCACAAAAATATCGATGCTCTTACCACTCAGCTTAGGCAACTCGTACTGGGTCTTGCGAAGGTATTGGCGCACTTCACGGATGTTTTCAAACAGGCTATGGCCCATAGTCGTTTGATCGTCAAATTTGAATTCTTCCATGTTTTCGACATCGAATTTGCGTTCGGGCTTTCTGAATCGGCTTTGTCGACCGGCCAGAGCAGCACTTGTAGACGTAAATGATCGCACAGCGTTCAATGATACTCGTGACTTTAATGTCGTAGCCAACATGTTGTAATCGACAAAATAAAAAATAAAAAAATGGAAGGTCTCAAAACTGAAAAAAAAAAAAAAAAGTAAATACTGCCCTGTTGCGCTTGTTGAACCTGAAAAAAGCCCAAAAACCCAGCCCAAGCCACTTTTGCCTTTGGCCAGCTCAATTCTTCTGAAAGTTGGATTCTCTTTCACAGTTGCTTTTCAGCGAGGGAAGTAAGGCAGCTGAACGCCTATTGTACTTTATGTTGTCTATTTTGCTTCTTTTCTTTTCTTTGCTCCCAGCTTGAGGCAAAGTACATCGATGACTCAATCGCGGTGCCGAGCTGTCAATTCACTGTCAAGCGACGTCGCCCACCCTCTTCAACAAGCTGCGTCAATCCCTTTGGTTGGGTGGGTGAGCAGCAAAGGAGAGCACACAAGATTTTACCGAAGCCCGAAAACTATTTCTTTGAACTCTCAATGAAATGCTTTTAGCGGGTGAGCCCGTCGGACAGATTGCTAAATCAAGTGAGCGACAAAGAACAATCATTTTTAGTGCGTGTTGCTAGCCTTCTAGGACTCCTCTGGTGTCTGAGAGTGTAACGGTTTTAAAAAGTTCATTTTCTCACCATTTTATACTGGCATGCAAATTTGGGGCGACGTAACTTATAGCAATTTTGCACTGCGATTTTTGGTCAGGCCGCCTAGGGAAAATAGCCGGTTTTCATTTTTTTTTTAGCTGGGGAAGCGGAAGCGTCAAAACGAAAGTGATCAAATATTGGCTGGGCAACCTTTATTAATGAACGTGATTTTTTCATCATCACCATCCTTCATGTATTTGCGCATTCGCTCAAAACTTCACACCCATCAAATCACTCAAAAGTGCTGTGCAGCATTACTTCTTTTTTTTTTTCAATTGGAAAAAAAAATGGCATTGCCAAATTTAGCTTCCGCACAGCACCTTTCGATTCCGCGAAAGTGGCAATTTGGTTGGGCAAACCAAAGACTGATCGACTCGATTTGCTTTAGCTTCATGCTTGATCTACAGCTCACAGGCAGAAGATCATTACATGTCAGCTCGTGCTGTTCAGCATATTATCCTTTTTTTTTAGAATGATACCGTAAAAGAATCCCTTTTGGCTCAGATAAATTGAAATGCCGGCATCCTTCCAATGCTAGGATAGTGCCAATGCTAGGATAGTGCCATCAAGGACGGTGTCTACAAACTTCACCTCGGAAAAGAAAACAAAGGGTGGTATCTGGGTTTCCTTTTTTATCCCAAAAAGTGGGCCGCGTGATTGAGACCTTTTCTCTTTTTCTTTCAACATGACGCCCATTTTTTGTCCAGTGCATAAAAGTGCGTTTGTGTCTTTTGACACAAGTAGCATAGGCCACCCATTTTTGCTGGGTTTCAAAAATAGGTTTTAATAATGTCGAATGGAAGAGCAGTGAGCTCATAAGATGAGGTCAATGAATTAGAAGAGAGCATAGGCAAAGCTAGAGATGAAGAGAGCAACAAGCGTAGCAGCTTGAGCATGGGACAAGGTGTTGGCATCGGAAGTGGAGCCAGCGGGGGAACTGGTGGGCTTAGAGGTTGGAGCACCACTGCCTCCGGCTGTGTTTGTAGCAGTGGAGTCGCCTCCCGTGTTAGTGGCTGTAGCATCTCCGCCACCTGTCTTGGAAGCAGTGACATCACCACCGGTGTTGGAGGCGGTTGCATCCCCAGCACCAGTGTTGGTTGCTGTGCCTTTGACAGCCTGGGTTGTGGTTTGGTGGCTGTCGATTTCTGACGAGATACGACTGTAGGCACTTTCAGCAGAGCTGACCAACGAACTGGCAGCAGCACCTGAATGAGACTTTGACAGGGATTGGATCCTAATTTAATGAAAAAGCAGTCAATCCAAAGTGCTTCACCTTTTTTTTTTTTTTTTTTGCTTTGAGAGGACGTACTTGGAGCTCAAGGAGCTAAGCGCCGGGGCAACTAGATGAAATCACGAATGAGTTATTTTTTATTTCTCTTTTTTTTCTTTTTTACTACCTTGAGCATTGGTCAGAGCAAGCAGAGCAGCGATGTAAATCAGTGTTTGGATTCTCATTTTTCTAGTGTGGAATGGGACTTTGTTATCTTGGAAGAAACAAAGAGAAAAAGAGAAAAGAAAAGACAGGTGCATTTATTTTATAGAAGGACAGGCTACTTACCCCTTCTTTTGGCCAAGGTGAAGGGGTCTGTGGTTCTGAGGGTTCACTAGAAAAAAAACTTTTGCCTTCACTTCGACATGACGGACTTGGCGAGAACAAACCCTCGGCCTTTTTTTTTTCTTAACTGCACTGATCACGCTAGAGCCAATCAATGCGAATGGGTTTGACCACTTGATTTTTTTTTGCAAGGGCCAATAGACACCCACATGGTATGATTGTTGCAGCTGGAGTCTAGTTCAAACATCACCTCTAAAAATCAATCCTTGCTCGTAATAAAAAATAGCCAAGCATTTCGCCTTTCACCCATGCTTTAAGAGAGTTTTTCTTTTCTTGCAAGAACAGTTCTTAGTGATGGTTGGTGCGCAGAAAAAAAAATGAACAGGCTATTTTGCCTGTGAGTTGGTTATCTTCTGCCAGCTAATTTTTTTTTCTGCGCACCAACCATCCCTAAAATGTTTAATATCCGCCAGGAGCTAAAAACTTGACCGGCTCTTGCCAATGGCAAATTTGTACTTGCAGACAGGAACAATGGTTCTTACCAAAAAGGATGACTCCACGCAGACTGTTAGAAAAAAGTGCAGCAGTTACTGTGTTGTGATAAAGATAACGAAAAGCGAGGATGGAGTGCGCGGAGGCTAGTTGGGGCCGTAAATCGGGTTGCACAAGCATGCTGACATGGCACCATTTTTTTCTGCAATGATACAATCCACCATCGAAAAGACGTTCCAAGGCAATGGTGTGCGGATCAGCGTGTGCGCGAGATTATTGATATTTGCAGGGTGAAAATTATATTCCCCAGGCGGGGAAATTCACCTAGTACAGCCGGGCTTTTTCGTCTCGGTATTACTCGATAGCATCACCGTAAATTGAATAGTATGATGCCATCTTGTATGCTTTCACTTTTGAAAAAAAAAAAACGCCATCCATGATCGAATATGTGCCATTTGCCACCGTTCCTTTATAAAAGCACCCCGCTATTTCTTCAACTCGTTCCCCACTTTTTTTACTTCATCCTAAGCCATGCCCTCTCATCTGAACGAAAAGGAGGCATTGAAGGTCGCCAGCGAGAAGGAGGCTACCAATAAATGGACACAGGCTCAGAGTGATATTGAAAGCATTGAAAGTGATGACACTTACGACCCTTCATTGGAATGGACGCCTGAAGAAGAAGCCCAATTGCGCAGAAAAATTGACGCTCGCCTCATGCCTTTTGTCCTCTTATGTACCTTTATTTTGTAAGACACTGTTTTTCTTCCTAGAGAGAGACTAACCCTTCATGATTGTCCTTTAGAAACATGGACCGTACCAATATCTGTAGGTGAACCATCAAGGTGTAAAAGAAGGGTTCAGGCTCATTTCGGGGTTTTTTTCCTTTTCAATAGCCAACGCCATTTCTGACAATATGGCTGGCAACCTTGGGTTCACATTGGACGGCTTTAATACTGCAACCATGATGTATGCCATCATCTTCTGTGCCACCACCCTCGTTAGCAGTTCCATTGCCAAAAAGGTTGGCCCTCATCGCTACATCCCTGTTCTCATGACTTCTTGGGCTCTTGTCACTCTTGTCCACGCTTTTATCCACGTAAGGACCCAACATTGGCTATTATCTATTCAAGGTAGATCCTCATGTCTTTTTTTTCTCTTTTCTAACAGAACTATGCTGGTTTCATGGTCGTGCGAGCTTTTATTGCCTTGACCGAAGGCGGATTGTAAGTTAAAACTCCTCACAAACCCCCCCCCCACCCGCTATTTATCTCCCTCTCTTCTACTAAACTAATCACAACACCATGTGTCTTGTAGCATTCCTAGTTGCCTGGTTTACTTGACTGGCTGGTACAAAAGTCGTGAATTGGGTCCTCGTTTAGCTTTGTTCTGGGGCATTCAGTCATTTGCTAATGCTCTTTCAGGACTGATTGCTGCTGGTATTTTCAATCTGTCTGGCGTTGCAAGTAAGCAAAAAGCAACAATGACATTGCAAAAGATTGGGCTAACCTTGCATCATTACTACCCATTAGACTTTTATGGCTGGCAATGGTTGTTCCTGATCGATGGGATTGCGACGCATGTTGTTGGCTTTGTTGCTTTCTTTTATTTGCCTGGCTCTCCTGCCAACACAACGACACTGATCTGGCGCCAGCCATGGTTCACTGAGCGAGAGCGCAAGATTGCTGTGACACGACTGATTCGCGATGACCTATCAAAAAAGGAACAAAGCAAGCCTGTGACTTTAGCAGATGTCAAGCTGGCCTTAACGGACACCCGGTTACTGATCCATTTGATCATCGCGTTTACGGGGATGATGTACAACACACCTATCAGCGGCTACCTGCCTACGATCATCAAGCAAGCCGGTTTCAATGTGATCGAAGCCAACCTGCTGACTGCTCCAGCATACATCATGAACCTTGTGGTTTCCATCGTTGGCTCCAACATCGCGCAACGGTATGGCGGCATGAGCTTTATCTGTGCCTTCTTTATGGTGTGGACCACTGTTGGTTTGCTTGTCATGGAATTTCTTCCTGCCAATGTCGGCCGCTGGAGTATCTACGGTGCAGTGTTGGTCACTGGTGGTAATGACATGCTTAAAAGAAAAGAAACGCCAAGCTGACAGCTCTTCTACTCAGGTACGCCCAATTTCCACCCCATCCACGTTGCTTGGATGAGTTCAAATCTTGCTCCCATTGGCAAGCGCACACTCGCCCTGGGTGCTGTGGTAAGTGCCTGAAAAAAAAAAAAGAAATTCGCCCATGAAGTACAGGCTGCTCACGCCTCATTCTGCGTTTAGATTGGCATGGCCAATTTGTGCTCTGTGCCTGGCGCATTCATTTACCAACAGAGTGATGCACCGAGATACCACCGTGGCAATTGGATCTTGATAGGTCTGCAAGTCTTTACAGCTATTCTACTTGTTGTTCAACATTTGAGATACAAGCGAACCAACCAGCGCCGTGAGAAGGTATGGAATGCTCTGACTGAGCAACAACAGAAACATTACGCTGCCACCACCACTGACCAGGGCAACAACCGCTTGGATTACCGATTTGATTTTTAATTTTTTTTTCCCGCCCTTTCCATTTCTCTCATCTTGCATCCTCTGGTAATAATAAATCAGCCGTCTCATCTCTCTCTTCGCCTCCTCCTTCTTTTTCTCCTGTGTTATGACATGATCAAGCATCTCTTCCCCTTGAGCCTTGTTTCAGATGGAGATGACCCTCCTCTGGAAAAACGGGGACCAGGCTCGGTTGGATTTTGCACGTTTGGGCCCTCGTTGATCACGTTTCTTTCTTATGGTAGAGTCATGACTTGGACAGAATCTTAAGAAATCCATGCGATTGAGATTCTTCCTAATTGGCGCTTTCGGGCCGCTGTGGAGCATGGGATCCCGTTTTTGTTTGAAACAGATGCTGATCTATGCCTCTCCATTTTATTTTGAGTTTTGCACAACGTTCCTGAAAGATTAGGTCACGTTTCATAGATCATCCTACGTGATTTGATGCAAAAAAAAAAAAAAACACACGCAACAATAATAACAAAGGGGTTCAGGGACAAACCTGCTGCTCTGTGTTTTTTTCTCTCTCCACCAGTCATTGTGGAATGCCTCAAGTGCCATTGGTTTGTTTGTTTGTGTTGATGATCGAAACAAAATCCATCCCAAGAGCAGCCTCCTAAAAAGGACGCGCCACAGAAGTCATTCGTGCACAAAGAAGAAACAGCGTGACACGTTGGGCGGTTTGCGACCTTTTTTCCATGGTCTCCCTTTTTTTTTTTTTTTTTAAATCATGCATGCCGACATATGTGACTGCTCCTTGTTTGCTAAAGACTCCATTCATCTGATCAAAGACTCGTGTTGTCGCTTTTTATTTTCATGCTCATCAAAGACACTGGAAATCAGTTTTGAGGCATAATGGTGCCTTGCTTGATCAGTGGGCGATGTTTGTGGCAACAAGAGCCATAAATATGGATTGTCATGTGCGCTATGCCAGGAAAGGTTGGTTTCAATAGAAAACTTTTCATTGATAGCTGTACAACCCTGTGCTTCATTCTCCGATGTAAATCTAAAAAATACCCCCTTTTTTGGAGGCTCAAGCGAAATCTTGCGTCAGCAGGCACCATTCAAGTTGCTGCATGGTTGCATTGTTTGGCTCAAAATTGACATGAAAGAGACAATTTCTTTATGTAAAAAAAAAAAAAAGAGTTTGTATATAATGACTAGATGACTAAAGAGTAACATAAACGAAAGGCTTTAGCTTTCTTTAAATAAAAAAAAAGGGTACAAGATGCTTAACAGCAGATTTCATCGATTTCGCCTAATGAAATAGAATAAAAGAGGTGAGCCAAAGAAACAACCTGGGGTTCATTTGTGCCACTAAAAAAAGGCACGCAGCTGCATCGCTTCGCAAAAAAAAAAAAAGTTGGTGTCACTTACAACAGCTGCAAATGTGAAAAAAAGAAAAAAAGTAGAATTAGTATAACAATAGCTAACCTTGTTGAGACTTACCAGACAGCTTCAAGAGCGCAACAGCAGCAGATAGTTTCCAAACAGCCCTTGATGCAACCGCCACCACGAAGTCTAAAAAAAAATCCCGCATGGTCATGCTTTTCGAACTGAAACAATACCATTCCCCACTATATAACTTACCTCAACATCGAATCACTGGCTTGTTCTGAAATTTTAAAAGAGAAACATCATCATGAGCATGCAATAACCTAGTGCTGTGTGTGTGCTTACCATCTTGCTTTTGCAATTGTTCAACAGCATTGGATTCGCGTTCAGTTGTCATGGCAACTTGGACAGGAGGGTAAGCTTGGGTGTTCATGGGTTGGCTAGGGTCCAGTAATGACCGTCAGCATCATCGTCCACAGCATCGATATTGAAATTACCTCATTATGAATAAAATTGGCTAGATATGGGAAAAATAGAAACGAAGAAAAAGAAAAAGAAAGGAAAAAAGCAGCGAAGCTTATTTATAGCGGCATGCGTCTCGCTCTAGTCCAAAAGAAGCAGTGGATCGCCAAGACCACGCCGAATCCTGCTTGACCTTGCGCAGCTTTTTAAATATTGGATCCAAGGGGGGGGGGGTTAAAACTTCCGGCCAGTGCGCCATATTGTTGGTGCCCATCTTAAGGATGTCCTTCACCGAGACCGATGCTTGCTTTCTGTTTCATTGGCTCGCCACGGCCCGGACTCCCGCCACTAATTGCCAAGATCACTACACTCTCTTACACCTCTTTCATTTTAGGACAATATCGAAGCCACTCTTCTCGTTCTCCACTGCCAAGGACCTAAAAAAAGAGTCATCTCGATCCAATGTCACCTAATGTCAACGGGTCTGGGCTACTCAGCATCTGGCGCCACTTTTTTTTTCCACTGTGGCACCACCCAAAAAGAATATCCCTTGTAAAAGAGATACCATCTGCAATACTCTTTCGCTTGAACGCGTGTTTGAACATTTGGCAAGAAACATACTGTACAAAGATGGGCCGTTTCGGCGAATGAAAACCAAAAGCAAAGAAAAAAAAATCAGAACGACGCAAAAATCAGTCGTTTTTCTTTTTTTTTATTTTTCAAAGCTCGTTTTTCCCCGTGGTGACAAATGGCAGCTCAGTTGTATAAAACCAAGAGTGGGCGACTTTTCCATGCTGGTGCCATCGGCATTATAGCTGTTGGGTAATACATGATAAATGTCATCAAGTAGGTTGACCACTCTTTTTTTTTTTTTTTTTTTAATCAGGGTACCAGCCCGCGGTAAAACTCACATCTCTCGCTCACTCTGCCGCTACATGCGATGGCTCGGCGTGTCAGCAAAGGTGTTCAGTGTTGGCAACTATCGACGAGACCGATTAGGATCCATCTCTAATGAATACTTTGACCCTGGTAAGCAACGTTCTAAAATGATATGCTTATCACGTACTCTCTCTCTTTTTTTTATTCCTAATTGTCATTTGTTGTAGGCAATACGGAAGCAACCAAGGCGAGAATGGAAATCGCAGACGACTGTTTGCAAGATATGATTGACTGGTTGCAAGATGGATCGGGCCAGGTAGGGATTTATGATGGCAACAATATCACAGAAGCTCGTCGAAGAGAGGTCCGTGATAAGTTGGTGGCCAACAATATTCGTGTAAGATTAATAGAGTCAATGTCCTTGTTAGTATCAGAGAATATGGGCACTCACTCTTTTTTTTTTTAGGTGCTTTTTATCGGTAATACACAAAGGCAAGATATGTGCCAGCTGACAACTGACCGTAACGTGATTTTATTTCAGAATCGATTTGCACAAAGCCCGAGATCGTCCTTGCCAATATTCGAAGCGTGAAAATCTCATCACCAGATGTAAGGCATCGAAAAACAAAAAGGAAAGAAGAAGAGTTGATTTTTCTTTGCTTTTGTGCGCTGGCACTTAGTACATTGGATGGGATCCCGAGGATGCTGTCAAAGATTACACAGTAAAGAGAGCTATGGCATACGGCAGAATGACGCCATGTCATACCTTTTTTTTTTTTTTAAAAAAATTAGAATCGTATCGAGCAACACCTTGCCAATTATGAAACAATTGAAGATCTCTCATTTCCGTTTGTCAAGCTGATGAATGTGGGTGAACAGTTGATTGTCAACAATGTCCATGGGTATCTTCAGGTAAAGCAACAACCCCCTTAACTTCTGTATCCTGGAATCTCCTTGATTTTTTTCTTCCTTGTTTCATCTTTTTCGCACATCTTCACTAACAAACCTACATTTTAACATGATCTTCAGTCACGTGTGGTCTATTATTTGATGAATCTGCACAACCAGCCTCGTACCATTTACTTTGCTCGGGTAATGGCAGTGGAGACAAGACGATCATGATGAGGCTCATCTTTATTTCATCATCGTTGACTCGGCGTAGGCTGGCGAATGCCTCAATCCAAGATCGTACAAGGTGGACGCAGAACTTTCGCCTGAAGGAGAAGCCTATGCCCAACGTCTCAAGGATTTTGTGCTACGTTACCGCGAAGGCAAAGCAAGAGCCAATCCCAGTGAACATCAACGACCTTTGACAGTAAGCATTCCCCCCATTTTTGCTATTTGTTTACTGTTTCGAGCAAAAAAAAAAAAAAAAGCTTATTTTGTATGTGATTTTCTCTTAGGTCTGGACATCAACGAGAAAGAAGGCAAGACAAACTGCCCTTTGTTTTGCCGAGGAAGGTGTCTTGGTACGCCAACATTCCGTATTGAACCAAATCAACCCTGGCGAGGTGGATGGTTTGACCGAAGAGGAGATCAAGGTAAGGCGATCTTCAAGGCGCTGCTTCACAAAATGAGGGGCATCTTTTTTGTTACCTGTGCCACCACGGCAACTGATTTGTTTTGATTCTCTCTTTTTTCTCATGTTTTCGTGGGACTTTTAGGCCAAATTCCCTGAAGAGGTCATTCGAGCTCGTCAAGACCCCTATCACCACCGATTCCCCAGAGCAGAGGTGAATGAAAAAGAGCCAGAAACCCCGCTGTCATGGCCCCTGACATTTTTTTTTTGTTCCGCTAGTCCTACCATGATTTGGCAGTGCGATTAGAATCCATCATCATGGAGCTGGAACGAGAAAAGAACGACGTGCTGATCATTGCTCATGACAGTATCTTGCGATGCTTGTATGCGTATTTATTTGATCGTCCTGAAACGGTAAAACGACAAGAATCCTAGAGACTGATCATTCAAGGTTCAGCACCCTTTGTCCACGCTTTGCTCACGCCGTTTTGTTTTTCGTTTAGGAAATTCCGAAAATCTCCATCCCCCGACCTTGCTTGATTGAAATCACGCCTACAGCTTACGGATGCAAAGAGTCTCGCATGGATATTGTGGATGTTGGCGCTGATGAGTAGGTCATTCGTTTCTCGGAGAAGATTTGTTTTTATTTCACCCTGCAGTTTTGCTCTTTGAACCAACAATAAACAAGTCAACCAAATAAAAAAATGGGCGCTTCCAAGAGGACACAAAACCACATGACCTACTCTTTTTTTACAATTCGGTACTGTGCGACCCGGCCGGAATGCAATGACCTGACAGTTTTCAATGTCAAGATGTTTTTGAGCTATGGTGCAACGAAGCTCCATTTCAAGGATGCAACCTTTTTTTTTTGTTTGTACAAGGAATTAGAGTTTTGGAGGCAAATTTTTATTTTATTTTATTTACGCCTTGGCTTTTTTTTATGAAGATGAACAGGAGGTATGATGGATAATTTGTTTTAAAGCGCTGATGAAAACGGACCATCCAAATGCAATATACTTTTGCTATGAACGAGGCAGGATGGGTAAAGAGGGGGAATCAAGGTGATTTCATATGGGAAATGCTAATAAGATAATAGTAAAATAAGAAAGAAAAAAAACCAGCCTAGAGCGTCCAATTCATCTCAAAAAGGGGCAAGCTAATCGTCGGTGTCCGTATTTTCCGCACCAGGTACTATGAAAGAAGTACGGTGATGAGCCTCTTTGATGACGAAACCTGGTCCGTTTTTTTTTTACCATTGACCACCAGTTGTGTTAATAGGCACAGGACGACCTTGGCAGACGTGAGTGTGAGTGTTGCAAGTGGACATGGTATGACTTGAAAAATGAGCTTGAATGAGCTTGAATGAGCTTGAATGAAATGAAGTGAAGTGAAATAATATAAAGAGCAATAGCTTGTCTTTTTATATCTTTTTTTTTTTTTTTTTCCCCTGTGGGAAGTTTTTTTTTTATTTCATTTGATGTTTGTTTACCATGGCACTGTCAATCGTTGAGTTAAACCCAAGATAGCAGGCCACACAAAAAGAGAAAGGAGAGCGAGATGGCAACCTTAATTTCTGATGCATCTTGTTTACTTGAGAGGCGTTTTTTTTTTCTTCACTCTTCTTTTCCAGGACACAGACCCTCTTTGGAATCGTTTCAAAATGGAAGAGCCACTCTTCCAAATCGATCAAATAACCGAGTCAATAAATTTTAGACCAATTGCCCTGGCCCCAGCCCAGGCCAACAAGTCAAAATAAACTTTTTTTTTTATTATGGCAAACATTTATACAAAACGAGAGAGGTTGTGGAGGAGAGGTATCGTTCCAAATGGAAAAAACAAGGCGCAAAGTCTTTTTTTAAACTATAAAATTACACAGACATTTTCATCGCTTGTCTGTTATAATCACAACAAACATTGCCACCAGGACACATAAAACAGAGATAGAGCCAACCAGGACAGAGCCTCGGCTTGCAGGGAATTGGTTTTGAGTCAGAGCGTACTGGGCATGGAAATAGCGGACATTGGCGAAATACAAAAAGACGATGCTGAGAGCCACAAATGTCCCACCAAGAGCTCGTCCGATCAGACGTTTGTTCCCGTTCTCGACTGTGTTCAGTTGATACAATTGGGTGATGGCTAACATAAAAAATGAGTCGAGTCAATAAAACAAAGTTTTCTTTTTTTTTCTTGTGCCACATGTACCCACACACAAACAAGTCCCAAACGCAACCCCTTTTCCCTCTTTCTTTTTTTTTTTTTTTTTTGATCGATGAGGTTCTTTGTTGATTTCCATTGTTTTTTTTCCCAAGCTTCATATCGATTTACCTACGCCCACAGTGATGAGGGATAGGGATGTTCTTAGCCATGCCAAAAAAGTACGTTCATTTGCTACATAAAAAAATGTTATTTGTTTTGCTCCTTACTTTTAAAATTGCCCCTCTCTCCACTTGAAACTTACCTAAATGATCTCGGGCGACGCTTGCTTTGTTTTCCAACAGCCAAGACATACTGACGCGGTGATAGAAAGTAGAAAAGACGTTATTGGTCAGGCCATGAGGACGAGGCCCCGATATGCTGGCGTCAGTCTGTCGGCGTTGTTGGTGATACTCGGACCGTAACTGATCCTTTTCTCGGTCGGTCTTGGTGCGTACAAGGAATGGCATTTGGAATTCAGGTGAGGCGAGGCCTGGATCTGGTTGGGTTGAGGTGCTTAGGCCACTGGTCGAGGCTGAGTCGGTGTCGTCGGTGTGTTGCGATTTTGTCTGAATGGTGGTGGACATGACACTAGGTGATTGACATCGTTCTTGTTCCAATGAATTTACTGTGGTATCGTAATCGTCCATTGATTATGTTTAATTCGAGATGTATCGAATATTATAAATGAACGGATCAATGAGATTAAAATAAAAAGCAAAAGGAAAAAAAAAAAAAAAAAAAAGCAGACCAGGATTTTTTTTTTATTTTTTCTCACCCATGCTCCGTTGCCACGGGCAGATCGGAGGGATTATCAATTCGGTAATTGTCTTGCAATGTTCTTTTCTTATTCAAGAGATATGAAGTGGAAAAGAAGAAGAAGAAAAGGGGGGGAAGGTGAAAATAGGGTCCAGCGACGATCATGCAGAATTTTTTTGGCCTGGCCAAAAGAAAAAAATGGCATCATCATGCTTGTCTGCCATTGGGAAATCATTTCCGTGTTCCCTCAAACGTCCGCAGTTCTTTCCAGCTTAGACAGCCGCCACTCTTTCTTGGCTCTCGGTGGCAAATCGTTTGATATAAACATGTACACCTAATTCATTTATTACAAAACAACACTCTTTCATTAGCTAGCTTGCAACTCTTTTACACCACATTGTCTACACCAGTGCCTCCCAATGCCCTATTAAAAAAATGCATGATTAGCGCACGTGTCTCGGTTTCTCGCTATTTTATCAACTTGCTTGGAGCTAGCAAAGGATTGACCCATCACAGCAGCAGCACCTGCCGTTGAAAGAAAAAAAAAAGTGAGCATCTGCTGGCAACAGCGTAAAAATTGAGTCCTACCGTAGCTGATGGCACCCAACAACAAGGTCACAGCTGCAGCAATCAAAGGTGTAGCACCGCTTTGCAGATTGGACAAGAACATCACCACAGCAAACCTGACGACCAAAAAAAAAAAAAAAAAAAAGGAGCTTAGCAAACGAACCTCCTCCTTGTCCCTTCAACTTCATTCCTTACACAAGGTACATCACAGCTCGGAAGTAGCAGTTTTCAAAGTAGGAAATAAACACATCCCTAGGGAAAAAAAAGGGTGTTAATTAAGACGGAACCGTCGTCCACCAAGGATATGCTGCTGGCTTACAATTTGGGGCTAGTGGGGCAGAGCTGGAGAAGAAAAAATACGAGTCAGGGAAGTCCTGTGAAGCTGTGCCTCGCCTTACCTTTATACACAATGGGATTTCCACCAACACCAATAAAAAGGCAATGACCCTGAAAAAAGAAAGTTTCAGCAACCCTGTCTAAAACGATTTGTGTGGAACTTACCAGCCTACAATACTGAACACAACGTGCGAGGCAATCCCAACCACACCAAGAGCAATCAACACTAGTCAATAGCCAGGGTATATGAGACAACCATTACCGTCTGACATCATTTCTATCTCCTTCACTTACGACAAATGGAGATAATACCCAACCTAGACGCAACATAAAAAAAAATTAGCATCGCCTTATTCAGCAGGGTCACCAACCGACGCCAAGACCGTTCCTATCTCTTCTACTAGATCTCTGCCATTTTATTTTTTTCCCCATTGACCAATCTATTGATTGTCCCTAACTAAATCAATCTCACCTCTTCTCTCTTCATTCTTGCCATGCAACCCCACTCCCTGGTAACACGTTCCCTTTTCCCTTTTCCTCTCTGTTCGACTTCCTCTTGGTGAATGCAGCAAGACTTACCATTGACCATAGAGAGAAAAGTTCATAGACTTGGCTTCATCGAAACAACCCATCTTGATGATTAAACAATTGTTAGATAAAAGATAGAAAAACGAAAAAATAACAAAGAAAAAAAAAAAGAGGGAAAAACGAGAACCGCCAAGACCACAAAAAGAGAACTTGAAACGAGACTTGCTTGAAACCCCGAACCTGTTTTTGGTCTTTCGTGACATGTTTTCCCGACCCGAGGCCATCCAGCATTTTCCAGTAGCATGAATACCCTTTTTTTAGAGATGACCACCGGTATGGATTTCGGTTCAAATGGCATCCTTTTCGGTTTTTGAACATCATCTCACACCACGAATCTGCTTTTTTTTTCTTCTTTGTTTTCTACTACGTTTTTTTCTTTTTTTTTTTTTTCTAGACCATTCATGGAGGCTAAAGCATCTGTGACCAAGCCTACGCCTCTACTGCGGTTGTTTCGCTTTGCTTCCACAAAAGACCGTGTGATGATAGCTATTGCGACATGTTTCTCCTTAGCCTTGGGAGCCATCCAACCAGCAAGTATGATATTCTATGGAAAACTGCTTGGCAACATGCATTCTTTGAATGAAGCCCATGTGATGCAGGCAACACAACCGCTGGTGCTGGTACTGGTCTATATGGGCACCGGCGTCCTGGTGGGTGCCTATGTGTCGAACTGCCTGTGGGTGATGTGTGGCGAGAACCAAGCAAAGCGAATGCGAGTAGCCTACGTTCATGCCGTCCTGCACCAGGACATGGCTTGGTTTGACGAAGCTGCCGACGGCTCACTGACCACCCGTCTCACTACCGACACACAGACAGTCCAGGATGGCATCAGCGAAAAATTCGGCCTGATGCTGACGTCCTTGTCCCAGTTCACCGCCGGCTTTGTCGTAGCCTTTGTGACCAGCTGGCGCTTGTCTGTGATCATGCTAGCCACTATACCGATGCTCGCTGCTTTCGGCACCGTCATGCTGCTTGTGACCTCACGCTTCACCAGGCATTCCCAAAACGCCTACGCCAAAGCTGCTGCTGTCACCGAGCAAGTCTTCTCCGCCATCCGCACCGTCGCTGCTTTCCAATTGCAGCGGCGCTTTGCCAAGCGCTACGAACACGCGTTGGAAAAGGCCTGGGTTGCCGGCATCAAGCGGGCGGTTGCTGCCGGCCTGGCCTATGGTGGCTTCATGTTTATTCTGTTCGCCACCTACTCTCTCACCTTTTGGTATGGCGCCCGCCTTGTCCATAACCAGCTGATCGAAGGCACCTCGGTCCTTGTTGTGTTTACCGCCATGGTTGTGGGCGCTATGTCGTTAGTCAACGTGCCACCCAACTTGGCTGCCGTTGCATCTGCCAAAGCAGCTGCCACGCATCTCTTTGCCACCATCGATCGCGCGCCGAAAATCATCCACAGCCCTCAAGTCACAGCTCCACCACTTCCTGCCAAGGGCGAGCTGCAGTTTCGCCACGTTTCGTTTGCTTACCCTACTCGTCCTGATGTACCTATCCTTCAAGACCTGTCATTCCACATCCGCCCAGGCATGACCGTGGCGCTTGTAGGCATGTCTGGCTCTGGAAAATCCACTACCTTTCAACTGCTCCAGCGCTTCTACGACCCTACAAATGGCCAGGTCCTTGTGGACGGCAAGGATGCACGGTCCTGGCCACTGCATACCCTGCGCCAACAAATCGGCATCGTGTCACAAGAGCCTGTTCTCTTCAACATGACCATCCGTGAAAATCTGCGACTAGGCACCACCGCCACCGACCTTTTGCCCGACACTGACATGGACAAAATGGAGGATGCTCAGCTTGAGCATGCCTGTCGCCAAGCCTACTGCCACGACTTTATAGAAAAATTACCTGACGGCTACAACACCCTCATCAGCAGCACAATGCTCTCCGGTGGCCAGAAACAGCGTATTGCCATTGCCCGAGCCATTCTCAAAAACCCACCCATTTTATTATTGGACGAAGTAACAACGCAAAAAAAAAAAAAAAAAAAAAAAAAACGGAACAGTTAAATTGGCGCTCCACGGTTTCCTCATTTTCTCACCCTCTCTTTCTCTGGCCCGCCATGATTAGGCAACATCAGCCTTAGACACGCAATCAGAACGACTGGTACAAAAGGCATTGGAATCAGCATCAGACAATCGAACAACATTGGTGATTGCGCACCGACTATCGACGATCCGCAATGCCGATTGGATCGTGGTGATGGATCACGGTCAGATCAGAGAGCAAGGCACACATGACTCGCTCTTGGACAATGCTGGTATTTATGCTGATCTTGTCGCCCAACAAACCATCTCCACCAGACGTGAATGTGATGCCAATCAAATAGACAACGACAGCATCCGGTTGTTCCCTGGCCCACCCAGCTGCTGCCAAAGCCCCACTCGCAACAGTCTCCAAACCCAAACCCGTTATTCCTCCGATAGGATCAATACTGTCAGCCCCACCACGCCATCACCCCACAGGCTACACAGGCACTCCTCTTGTTACGAATCATTTCACCCCGTCAGCACGACCCCTACGCCTATCTCCCCCATTTTTGGCTCCGATATGTATGGCGACAATGACGACACATCCACACTGCCGCTGTCAGATAATGACGAAGAATTTCCACCTCTGGAAACCGCCACTGCACAAGGCATTGCTATCTCAGATACCCCACATCCCCTACCATCCCAATGGAACATGACCGGCCGAGTGCTGGTCCTGATGAAACCTGAATGGCCATTCCTGATCCTGGGCTGCTTTTGCGCCACCATTGCTGGTGCGATGTTCCCGCTCCATGCGGTTGTCTATGGCTCAGTCATCACAGAGATCAGTAACCCTGGCTTTGGACGTGAAGTCTACGGCCCACTGGAAGGTCCCAATTTTTATGCTTTCATGTTTGCCCTGATGGCTGCGGTTGCTCTTTTTGGCTTCTCTGGACAGATCATCTCCTTTGAATCCGCCGGCGAAACGTTCACTCAACGCCTACGCCAACTGCTCTTTGTCCAATACATGAAGCAAGAAATAGGATACTTTGACCTTGACGACAACAAGGTGGGGTCGCTGACTACCCGTCTCGCAGTGGATGCCAAGAATGTCAATGAAATGATCACTAAAGTCTGGGGCGATGTCGTTCAGTTTACTGTCACCGCTTGTATAGGTAAAAACCTTGCATCGCACCTTTTGGATGACATGGGCGCTTGGACATCTCACTTTTTTTTTTCTCACGCATAGGCCTCACCATTGCATTTTTATTCAGTTGGAGGTTGGCCCTGATTATCCTAGGTGTGGTGCCGTTTTTGGTAATGTCTAGTGCCTATGAATCTTTGGTGCATAAGCGTTTAGAGGAAAAATCGAGGAAATCCAACGAGCAGAGTGGACATGTTGCTTGTGAAGCCTTTACAGAAATCCGCACAGTCGCCATGCTCAACCGTCAAGCCTACTTTGAGTACAAATATGACGCGTCCATTGCCACAAGTCACAAGCAGACGGTACAAAAAGCTTACTTTGCCTCCTTTGGTCATGGCCTCAACCATGCCATCACGATGTACGCTATTGCCGTGGCGTTTCATGCTGGCTCCCACCTTATCAGCCAACGTTTGATGGATGTGCAATCCCTTATGGTGACACTGTTGACTCTCCTATCTACCGCTCAAGGCATTAACCGTTTCAGCCAGTTCACCGCCGCGTTTATCAAAGCCAATCGCTCAGCCCAGTGTATCTTTGCTCTTCTCGACCGCGTCTCTCAAATCGACCCTGATCTCGAAGGGCTGGAGCTCACTACTGTTGATGGCAAGGTTGACTTTCAACATATCGCCTTTTGCTACCCTGCCCGTCCCGACGCCCCAATCTTCAGGGGCCAATTCTCCTTGAACATCCCCACAGGCAAAACGGTCGCCTTGGTAGGAAAAAGTGGCTGTGGTAAACTCTTGAGAAAAAAGGACACAGGGAATGAAATGAATTGTCTTAAGCGCGTCTTTTTTTTTTTTTTAATCTGTACGCTCAGGAAAATCAACATCCATTGGTTTGCTGCAGCGTTGGTATGACCCCGCCTCCGGCACTGTTGCGCTGGACAATCATAATACCAAGAGCTTGGCCCTTCACAACTTACGAAGTCATATGGCCCTTGTTGGACAAGAGCCTGTGTAAGTCACCAAGGAGTCTGTGGTACCCAGGCATTGACCCTCTCTATTTTGTTCTCCGCTCCTGCTTAGGCTCTTTGACATGACGATCGAAGAGAACATTCGCTTTGGCGGACATGAAGACATGGAACTGGCGGTGGACGACATTGTAGAGGCATGCAAACAAGCCAACATTCACAATTTTATCTCGTCTCTCCCCAATGGCTATAACACAAGAGTAGGCGACAAGGGGTAAGAAAAAAAAAACCAACGCGTGCCTTTTCCAATGACCACTGTTTTCTTGTCCTTTCTAGGTCGCAAATGTCTGGGGGACAGAAACAAAGAATTGCCATTGCACGTGCCCTGATCAGCAAACCCAAGTTGCTCCTGTTAGATGAAGCCACATCTGCGCTGGACAGCGAGTCCGAGGCTCTCGTACAGAGGGCCATTGACAACATTCTCAGCAAAGGCGGTCGCACCGCCATTACCATTGCTCACCGCCTCTCCAGCATACAGGTCAGGGGAAGAAGAAGAAAAACTGGCCGGACTGGGGCGTTGACATTTCTATTTTTCCCTTTTAGAATGCCGACATCATCTGTGTCGTGGACAATGGCCAGGTGATTGAGCAAGGCGACCACTACAGTCTTTTGGAGCTTAATGGATTCTATGCTAATCTCGTACAGCAACAATCATTGAGAGTAGATGTCTGAACAAAATCATGCAGCAACTAAATATATATTTTCATGCAAATACAGTAAACATCATTTATCAACAATAATGCCGCTTGAAGCCAAAGGGTCGTCCCAGAAATGAATAAAAAATTAACTTTCTTTTCAATCTAGTAGTTCGCCATAGTTCATCTGATCCTTCATTCGCTCTCAATTCGTTTGGTATCCAATGCAAGCAAATCCGTGATCATCATTGAAAAAATAAATGCGCCCTTGCCACTGTTGCTGGGATTCAAAAAAAACACTGGCCTTTTACAGAGCTAAATTTTATGTACAAAATCGGTCACCACTCTTCCATTTGGGAAGCATCGTTGGTTGGTCCTTCTTGAGTTTGATCTTGTTCAACAAAAGTAGGACATTTCAAAGTAGAGGAAGAGTTAGCACTGCTAAATGGTAAAGCATGATCCAGATATGATTTTGCAGGCACTTGACTTCGTAACCGCAGGCGGCCGTGGCGGTTTCTCGCTTTTGTTTATTAAAAATGACTGTATTTTTTTTTTTTTTTAGTTTTGTGGGCAAGTCGGTCATCTGAGATGATCTTTCAGCCAACTACGAATTTTAGTCTTGCGAAGAAGTAACCAGGCCAAGCGGTCAAAAACGGGTCAAGGAACGAAAAAAGGTGCGGCACAAAAGCAGTTTTCTTTTTTTTTTTTTTCTTTTTTCTTTCTTTTTTCCGCTTTCTTTCTTCACCACTACATGGCAGTTAATCTCAAAGGTAATGTAGACCCATGACGATTGACCGTTCGACACGACTCATTCCCATTAAACTAGACACCACCTTGCAGGTCATCTTAGCCTTTTGGTGCGTGGTGTTACTGGGCGTGCCGTTCTGGTGGAAAACAACAAATGTCTATCGAGCACACCTACCCTATCACGACATTGATACCTGGCAAACAAGAAACGTAAGTGATTAGCTTGATCTTTCCATTGCATCTTCAACCCTAGGCTCATCTTCTTCGCTATGTATGGATTTGACTATGTCATAGGCATCAACGTTCCAGTTGCCCACGACCATCAACATCCACGTTCCACGAGTTTCCCTGCAGCTACCACATCTTGAAGAAAAACTCATGCAGGCATTCCAAAGCCCTTGTGCCACGTTTCCACTGGCAGTGCAATGGAAAGTGATGGATGTCAGTGCTCCTGGTTAGTGCTTGGCAGTTCATTTTATTGCCCTTGCTGATCTCTTTTGCTGCACGGTATTTTTCTTTGTAGATGACGACTCGACTCTCGATCAGCCTTCCAATACAACGGTGGGGCAATATAACTTTTATATCGATACCTCGGTTTCTCAAGGGCCTGTGCAAGTGCAAATGGGAAGCGACCGCAAGTGCTTCATTCGTCTCCACACTGACGCTGATCCAGGTAACACACCAAGGATGCTGGTTTGCTGAGATACCCACCCTCTCTTTTTTATCGCATGCATAGCCATACTTGACCAAACCTTGTCATCCTTGATACCTGCCATGTTTCAGCCCGAATTCCAATCCTTGAACGACATTGCTTGCTCCTCGAATCAAGCTGACAAGGTAAAAAAAAAAGTCAAGATCGGTGGCATTGACCTTTGTCTCACGCTCATTTTTTTTTTCTTAAAAAAAAATGAAGTACAATGCCAACAGCATGCGCACCTTTAAATACTCGTCCAAATATCAAATTACCTTTAGTTTGATGAACAACAACCCTCAATCCGTTTCTGTCGAATGGGAGATCCGTCAAGCCATCAACAGTAAGTGGCCGTAGTGAATGGCTTACTAGGTCTGATTTTGTTGTATCCCACTTTAGGCTACTTGACACCTCTCTTGCATGAATTATCAGACCTGTCAAATTTTACTGTTGATTCTCAGATCCAGAACTACGCACCCTTGTCCCAAACGCCTCACTTCAAGGAACGTGCCAATCTTCCCAGCTATTTCTACTTTAATCCGGAACAATTGTCCCATTTTGTCAATACTGCTGACTGGAATCTCGGTAGCGAATAGTTGACCAAAGGCGGCCTACCGGAAAGCTTTCTGACACTGCCTCATTCTTTAGCCTCCAGCATTTCTCTGTACCCAATCATCAACTTTATCCTGTACATTCCATCGGCTGACGAAACACCATTACGAATCCATGACACCCATGGCCAGCCGCTGCTCAGCAATGCCTTTTTGATTCCTCGCTGGGGCGGCGTCAATGTCAAGAACCCACCCAAGTCTGCCCTTGACTTGGGCCGTTTTACCATCACCAGGGCTGATTTACAGCCCATCATGAAGATCTTTGTCTCCCAGTTACGAAGCTTGATGGGAATCCAAGATGCTACAGCCTCCACTGTTGCCGCTCTACCACCCAGTATTAACATGACGTTCACGCTTGCGCCTCACACTGGAGTCACCACCTTTGAAAAGGATAATCTTGTACGTCGCCGTACCATGGAAAACGTCATCAATGCCATTGCCACCCTTCGATCGCTTAGTCAGCTTGTGCTAGAGATCCCCAACATGGTGGTGCTCGATCATATCCAGGAACAGGTGCATCAGTCGCTTGCCTGCATCCACTCGGTTCAAGAGGCGCTCGCCCAAGGTGCGTATGACCAAGCCCTCGCCTCCTCCAGCCAAGCCATCGAGCTCTCTGAAAAAGCCTTCTTTGACCCCACCATGGTCTCCATGCTGTACTTCCCTGACGAGCACAAATATGCTATCTATATGCCGCTATTTGTCCCCATCTCTGTCCCTCTGGTCATGGCCATTGTCAAAACCCTTAAGCAATGGAAATCTTCTGCCCAAAAAACCAAAACAGAATAGACTTTTTTTTTTTACAGCACAAAACCGGATCTTTGAAAAGTACATCATGCTAACTTGGTATTTTCGTTCTTGTCTTCATGGAGGTATGGCAATACAGTACAAACTAAATAAAATGACACCAACCGAGAAGAAACCGTTGGAGCTGATAAACTTTCTTTGAACCCAGCTCTCTTTTTTTTTTTTTTTGCTCTCCCGAGGCAATCCTTCAAAATTCAGCCGCAGAAACGCCTGTGTCCAATGAGCGAAGAAATCAGCAGATAGAGGATGGGTGCCACGTGTAGGGACGTGCGTTCATGAATACGAAAATAGGACACTTTCATTCGAATTGTTAGGAGACTTGGATAAAATACGAAGAGAAATGGAAAAAAACCATGGCTTTGCTTAAAAACCAAGAAGAAAATGGGAGCACAACTCCTCTTCTTTCCGTGAACAAGTCCACCCAGCTCCTGCGTGATGTATCCCGTCTCTTTAACCCGGCTACCCTTTAAACATATTCCTCGCTCGCTCTTTGCCACGACCTCTTACATAGTTACGTCACTGCCAAATAAAATTTCTGATCGCCTCGATCTCTAAAAAAAAACAATCTCCGCACAGTCCCTTTGCTCTCTGAACAGCACGTAGCCTGTGCTTAGACATGATGCAGACAACAAGCCTAAATCTTGCATGAAAACGAGGAGCCAAGCTAGGAACACCACAAGTGTGGCTTCCCCGTCATTTCCTATCTTTACTGGTAGCCCTAGTTCAGCACCAGCGACTATAACAACATTGTGCTCTTGCCCACCACTCATCATCCTTTGCCTGCTTCGTGCACAGTCTGGGCTTCTTTCCCAGCATGCACCGACTCGGCAGTCCTCGAGCTGAAAGGATGAGGTCGAATTTGGCTGGGACCTCCTGAAATTTTCCTAATGCCCTTTAAGATTTAGTGCACAAGATTCCCTTTTTTTTCCAAATGGACCACGGGCTTTCGAAAACGGTCAGCATCCCCAGGACTTTCTTTGGATCTGGCGAAATGCAAGCTCGTACGCTCTACTTCATGAATTGCAGAGGCTAGCCATGAGGAGGAAGAGCCAAGGCATACCTTGATTAGATTGGTTAGCTTCTAGCAGGGGTGCGAGGTTAAGCGGTGGAAGAGGGAGAAGAGGAGGCTCGGCCAGGCGTGTGCTTGTACGACTCCTGCAATGAGAGTGGCTTGCTTGGGTGTGTCTTGGTGGGAAGCAGCACAGCACTTAGTGTGGCCGTGGATAGAGAGGAACTGGCATAGGATTCGTACTGTGGCAATAGAAAAAGGAAAAAGCAAGCCCCGATTCTTGGGACGCTTTTTTTTTCTTCCCTTTTTTGCTCCTGCTCTTCTTCTAATGTCCAAGCCAGTTCTGACCAAGCCTGCTCCTCGATCAGACATCATCAAAAGCGTTTGCGTGTTCTGTGGTTCTCACAATGGAGCCGATCCCATTTATGTCGAACAAGCTAAGAGTAAGAAAGCTTTTTCGTTAAATCTAGTCCTGGTCTTCATTTTTTTTATCCAGTCCTAGGACACCAGCTTGCCAATCAGGGCTATCGACTTGTGTTTGGTGGTGGAAGGTATGAGAATGCAAGATGCGGAAGGGAATGACTCACTTTTCGATCCTAAAACAACCAGCGTGGGTGTCATGGGCGCCATTGCCCAGGGTGTGCTGGAGAAAGGCGGGTCTGTTCTTTCCGTTGTCCCGGAGACGTTGTACAAGCAAGGCAGCCGCCAGCTGGGTGACGTGGTTGTTGTCAAGGATATGCACGAGCGCAAGAAAACGATGGCAAAGGAAAGTGACGCTTTTGTTGTTCTCCCTGGTGGTAAGCCTTGCCGCAAATCCTATGTAGTTTTTCTGACATTGCCATGCTCTCCTCTTATCTTTGCTATGATAGGCTACGGCACTTTTGAAGAAATGCTGGAAATGATTACCTGGTCCCAACTAAATATTCACAGCAAACCCATTATTTTGTTAAATACCAAGAACTACTTTGGCTTGTTTGTGCAATGGATCCACCATTGTATCCAAGGTAATGCGTGTGACGGGAAAGGGAAGGGTCGGTTCTTACTGCTATGGTTTGAGGGAATAGAAAAATTTGTGCCTGAAGGAAATGCCGAGATCTTTTGCGTGGCGGAAACCATTGACGAAGTGCTGGCTTCATTGATCTCCTATCAAGCGCCTTCCACCCGCTATGGGTTCTCCTGGGCCGAAGAACAAGATCAAAAAGACCAACAAGCTGAAAATGCCTCCCTTATGTAGCTCTCCTGTCTTTTCATCATAGAGTCTTGTACAATTAAATTTTGCTTGTGTCAAAAAAAAAAAAAAAAAAAGAGCGACGTTCTTTGCAGTGTTTTCTCTTTTCTTCTCCATTTTTTACTCTGGTTGCCTTTAATGATGTCCATGACTGAATATAAACTAAAGCGAGATGCATGTCGGCCAAAAGTACTAGACAAATATGATATTCTTGGATTCATTAGCTCGGGGACATATGGCCGAGTGTACAAGGCAAAATCAAAAAACAGGCAAGACCATGCACGTGTTTATGTTGCTTAAGCACTCATTCGCTCACGTTCGTTCACCCTTTTTATCATTAGAGACGATACCCGTGAATTTGCCATTAAAAAATTCAAACCTGATAGGGAGGGGGAAACGCATCATTACACTGGCATCAGTCAGAGTGCGTCCCGAGAGATTGCTGTAAGCTTTCAGCCCATGCTTGTGACCCGGTCTCAACCTTCATTATTCATTTTTCCCATTTCCACCCATGGTAGCTTTGTCGAGAATTGAATCATCCCAACATCGTGGGCCTCGAAGAAGTCCTGCTGGAAGATAAAGCCATTTTTATGGTGTTTGAATATGCAGAACATGACTTTCTGGTAAGATTGTCATTAAGCTGGAACCGCTTGCACCTAACCTGTTCTTTCCCCTATTGCTTTATTCATCAGCAAATCATTCATCATCACCTGCATATCGAACGAAAACCTATTCAAGAAGTGGTTGTTAAGTCGCTGCTATGGCAATTGATCAATGGTGTGGCCTATCTTCATGCCAATTGGGTGCTGCATCGAGATTTGAAACCAGCCAACGGTAAGAGGAATGGGAATCGGCTGGAGGAAAATGGGTCTCAACCATTTTTTCTTTTTTCGTAGTGCTATTAACAAGCGATGGCATTGTAAAAACAGGCATGTCAGACGATGCACAAAGAGAATGTCAACGGAGAGCATTGGGCTGATGGCTGCCTTTTTTTTTTTTTTTTCCAGGTGATCTTGGTCTTGCCCGGCTGTTCAACAAGCCTTTGCAGCCGCTATTTAATGGTGATAAAGTGGTGGTGACCATCTGGTATCGTGCTCCAGAATTACTGCTAGGCTCAAGGCATTATACAAAGGCGGTCGACATGTGGGCGATTGGGTGCATTTTTGGCGAGTTGCTTGCTCTCAAGCCGATCTTTAAAGGGGACGAGGCCAAGATGGATAACAAGAAAAACGTGCCATTCCAGCGAAGCCAACTGCTTAAAATTTTCGAAGTCCTCGGCGTTCCAACAAGCAAGTGACAAGCATACTCTGTAGCTCTTCAAGCTTACCCTTTTCTCCCTTAGAGGAACGATGGCCGACGATCGACAACCTACCCGACTTTCCACAGCTCAACTCATTCACACCGTAAGACAAAAAAAAAAAAAAAAAGAAATTATCCAACGTAACATGTATGCTCATTGGTTTTTTTTTTAGATGCTCAAATAACTTGAAACAAGCATACCAAATGATGCCTGGTCACAAAAGTGAAGCAGGGTTCAATTTGCTGGCTTCTTTGCTAGAATACGACCCGGCTAAACGAATCACGGCCGAAAAAGCACTGAACCACCCGTACTTTCAAGAGGATCCCAAGCCTGTGGCCAAGTAAGTAATATGTCTGAGAAAAATGCGAGGCTTCCGTTTTTTTTATCAGAAAGGTATTCAATGGCTATTTCATCACACTAGTGTGCTTGCGCAACAAAACCTGGAATACCCGCTTAGACGAATCACACAAGAAGACAACGATATCAAGTCCAGCCGAACGAGTAAAGATGATCATCATGCAAGACAAGCCAAAAAAGCAAGGCATGCCTAAGTAATACGCTTAAACCATAAACAAATGTCAGGTTGCACAAGATGAAAATCGTACAGTAAAAGAGAAATTGGGAAAGATGATAAAAATTGAATGTCGTCATTGAGAAATTAAAATGAGTGACATGCTCCAAGTCGATAACCTTCTTTTTTTTTTTTTGGCTACTTACGTTGTCACTGTTTTCAAACCTCATGAAAGGGTTTCACACCTCCTCATACCATCATGGCATGGGAGGCAGTCATAAAAAAAAGTCTTCAAAGCGTTGGATGACCAACCAGCTGCCCAAAGCCTCGCAAGGCTATGCATGTTGATGCCAGGGAATCTCTTCCAAACGTGTTCATAGAGATCTTCACCGAAGGGCAAGAACCATTGATGCACGCTGATGTGCCCAGGTTGAGGCGGCCACCTTTCTTTTTTGGATGCATGATGCGCGAGCCACAAAATGGACATGTCATTGCAGTACGATGCTCATTGACAATTAGCGACACACCATGTCTCTGAGCAAGGCGCCGGCGCCACTTGCTTCTTGCCTTTTGGCGTACCGCGCCAACAGGTCGTCGTGGGTTGTACAAAAGGTCATGGCATTCTTTGCAAGTAAGGCTTCAGATTCACTGATTTTGGCGGCCTGGACGTATAAAAGTCATCAGTTGTACGCTCAAGACACTTTGACCCACACAGCCTGGCAATTTTTTTTCTTACCTTTTTCCGTCTTTGAAGTTTTTTCATGAAGTGAAACGTGCCAGTTCCAGTGCAGATCTTTGGCTGCTGTCGTTGTGGCCTTTGGTAACTTGACAAATTCACCTTTCATGATGGTAGACAATTGTTGCGCAGAATGGGTGACCGTGGTCGCAAAAGATACTATCCCATAATCTGTGTGACAACGGTATGCTCAAGGTCAACGGTGCCAATTTCGGTCTCGCAAGGATCCTCCTCCGTCCTTGTTGTTGGCGAGAGCACGGTGGGTGGTGGCGGCTGCTTGTCCATGGACTTGGCAGGTTTTTTCGAGGCAGATTTGTCGCTTTGTTCCTAAAGCAAAAGTGTGAATGGCTCTTTTTTTTTTTTTTTTTTTTTGCTCACGGACCATCATCGATTTTTTATTGTAATGCGATCGTGCTACCAATCCCCATCGCATGCCTGCCCCATTTTCGAGACTCCCCACACACACCCTTTTTTTTTTATCTGGTGAATTTACTGTGTCACTTTGGACCAGCCATTTAAAATGCATCGCCCAAGAATAACATCACTGTCCTTTGCAGCTGTCACAACAAACGGGTGAGGAACAGGAGTGCTTGCAAGCGAATCTGCAGCGGAGCATTGGCATTGACCCCAAAGCATTTTTTTGGTAAAGCGGAGCTTCAATAAGATGGGTGGGGTTCTCTCTTTTTTTTTTTTTCCTTTGTTTTCCCCTGTGCCTTTTCTACTCCATGCGATTCTGATTCTTCCTTGTCTTTTTGTATATTTTATTGTTTAATTCAACTGGCTCATGGCGATGATACTGGCCTTTCTCTTATATATTCTCTATTTTTTAATTGTCACAACCATAGCGGTGTCGCTTCTCCTGTATATTTACCAATGCGACATCCTCTATGCTTCGAGCTTTCCAAAGGGGTCAAGGACAAAGGTAATGGCCAGTCAGGTACAGACGTATTCTAGGTGGCTCATTTTATTTGGTTTTTAGGTCACTCGGCCATCTGAATATGGATTACCCGACAACGAAGAGGTGTTGATCACCAAGGACGGCATCAAGCTGAGGTGTTACGTGCTGATTCAACCCAACGAAGCCGAGGCTCTAAGGGCACCTACGATCCTCAGTTTTCACGTAAGCTTTGTGTAGAGAACGATGACATGGCATGAGCTCACTTGTTCTATTGTTACTCCTCTGGTTAGGCGAATGCTGGTAACATGGTAAGAAAAGACAGTAAACAAAAAGAATAGCAACTGACGCTTTTGAGTTAGGGTCATCGACTGGCCATTGCCCAAGTTTTATACCAAAAGTTAGGCTGCAACGTGGTGACATTATCCTATCGCGGTTACGGTCTCAGCGAGGGCAAGGCCAATGAAAAGGGGTTGCAAATCGATGCGCAGACGGTGGTGGATTACATCAAGGATCATCCTATTTTACGATATACACAACTCATAGCCCATGGCCAGTCTCTTGGGGGTGCGGTGGCTGCCTATATTGTATCCAAGAACGAAGACGATTTTGATGGGTTGGTTCTGGAAAACACCTTTCTCAGCGTGGTAAGGACCAAAAAAAAAAAAAAAAAACAGGCATTGAAAGTGGCGTTCTCACTTTTTTTTTGATGTGCAGCCACTGCTTATTCCTCATGTGTTTCCAGCATTGCGACATTTGGTGTATTTATGCAATCAGAAATGGCGGACGTACAAGAGTGTGTCAACAATCCACCGAGTGCCGATTTTATTCCTCTCAAGTTTACAGGATGAATTGGTGCCACCGAGTCACATGGCCAAACTGTACGAGGTGGCGTCCACGATGAAAGTGTGGAAGGTGTTTGGCCAAGGCACTCATAATGATGCATGCCTACAGGTAAGGAGGAAGGAACCCGAAGGATGGTTGACTCACCTTCTTTTCTCAGAGTGACTACTTTGAGACCATTGAAGAATTCATTAGGGATCACGTTCAAGATGAAATGGACAGCACCTGGTAGAGCAAAAGGAAATTTTGGCACAAGATTGGAAATAAATTCACCTTGTGCCTCATTGTTACATCGAAAAAGGGAGTTTTTTTTTTTTTTGTTATTGTCTATTGCCACCCTGTGATTGGTTGCCAATCGAGGTCAGTTCTTTGAGCTTGGTTTCACTGCTTTTTTGAACGAAAAAAGGGAAGTTTTTTTTCCCGCTTTCTTCTCTGTTTCTCATTTTCTTCATCCATTCCTTTTGTATCATATTATTCCCCTTCTCTTTTATTTTAACCTTATGTCATTGTAGCTTTATTCAAAAAAAAAGAAGAAAAAAAAATACCCAAACTATTCTTTGTTCTCGTCATTTATTGAACACCATTTATTTAAGCAATGTCAACAACGACGATATCACGATCCGATCCGGTGCCTATTCCAGCTGTGAATGGCCAGTCATCTTCCTATCGAGAAATGGTCAAGCAGCTTGCCGCCCAAGCCCCTCAGCCCTATGGAGCCATTCCTCCAATGATGAAGAAACGCAAGAAAAAGAAACGGCCCCGTCGCCGACCTCTTCGTCGAATGTCTCATGTTGAAAATTGGGTAGCCGTCGACAGTAAAGAAAGTCTGCCGGATGAAGAAGAATTAGTAAAGCATCAAAACGGATGCACACAAGATGACACTGACTTTTTTTATTTGGGGAACGCCCCTTGTTTAGGAACATCCACCGCTGGATAATTTTTTATCGTTTGACTTTCTCACTGGTATCTTGCCTTTGCACATGCCTCCGCCGTCTCTCAGTGCCGCTCCGATCCAACACCCGTTGGAAAAACCTCCAGTGTTTGACGCCCCTGAAACGTTTGCACTGGAAGACGACGACGAGGAGGAGGACGACGACGAAGAAGAGGATGACTTTGACGATGAGAGCGACTATTCCCCACCCAACAACGACAATGACGATGCCAAGCCAACACAACGATTGACTGGCCGTCGGTCCATTCCCTCGTTTAGTAAATCACCCACCCCCATCATCAGCACCACCACATCCTATGCCCTGTCAGCTTCACCACCTGATCAAGAGAGTCGCTCAAAATGGATGGACACTATCTCCAAATTGCGTGCCTTGTCCACCTCCCCTTCCACTGGCTTTGTATCACCTCGCCACCAACTCTCACCTCCCAATTCGTCCTCTTTACAAACACCCGATCTGACTGCCCCACCCAGCCTGAGGAGGAAACCTGTCTATGCCCCCAAGGACAAAGGCTTCATTCCCATGCCGCCTCCCCCTCGGCGCAAACGATCTACCCGAAAACGAAGATCCGAAGCCACCACCCAACCTCGTTTCGACCCCACCACCAATACCTACACTAGAGATACCCGTGCCAACTCTGACCATTTACGTATGATTGCTGCCGAATTGAACATGATGCGATCTCGTAAACTCTTTTCTCCTTTGAAACCAAGAGGCTTTTTACCAAGACGCAAGGATCCTTTTGTCCTTGGTCAAGCCAGGAAACCGTCGCCTTTGTGTTCTGAATGCCAAACTTAGTTTTGCCCCCCCCCTTTTTTTTTTTTTGTTTTTCTTCACCCTCGCCCCTTTTGTTACCCATTTTTTTTTGAACGCCCCCCCCCTTCTTTCCAAATAAAATGAGTGAGGCTGGTCTGGGTCACTCATCCCCCCCTCTTTTCAAGTGCCCCAGGTCGTTTTTTTTTTGACAGTCCATGCTCCTTTGTGTTCCACGCCAATCACTTGGAGAATCAAGTGGGACGTGTGTGACCACACCCTTTTTTTGGTCATACCGACACCACACGGGGACCTTTCATTTTTGAGGCAACACAAAAGTGTCATTTCAACGTGGATTTAAAATTATAAAATTTATTACCTTTGTAACGAAGGGATGGGGGTATCATTTTTTTTCAAAAAGACATGATTTGAGAAAACAACGAGAGAAAAAAGCAATAGGACGATAAAAAAAAAGGAGTGGGCAAGGGACAAGCGGGGGAGAGGGTGATTATCAGAGAACCGGTACGATACTAGATTGAGTCCATCGATAATGGGCAGGCGTGATTGGTTTGGAGTGTGATCGAGAAAGGAACTTGTATTGATCTTGATGGACATCGTCCTTATCCAAAGGAAACCACTGTGACAACAATGAAAAATAAGGCCGCTTGCTTTTTTTTCGAGTCATGTCGGGCTGTGACGACGATCGCCGAGGCAGTTTTCGTTTGGAGGTGGGTGGTTCCAATTCAAAGTACTCTGTAAACCGTGAGCTGGGAGTGGGAGAAGGAGCTGAGCACATTGAAGCTTTAGACGATCGTACTTCTTCCAGACACAAATCCAATGGATCGAACCGCATCGGAGGAAGCTCAAGCACCTTGGTTTCGTACCGATTTTCAACTGGGTCGTAGGCCGACAGTTTCATAATGCCAGATTCAAAAAAGAGTGTATTTACAGGCATTGCATATCAACAGAGAAAACGAAGGACAAGGCTATTGACAAGAAAATAAGAAGAAAAAGAAGAAAGAAGAAAAAAAACAAGGAGTGAAGGAAAATCAAAAAAGCGGTGTAACCTTGTTCAAGCAGAAAAACTGGATCAAAAAAGTCTCGGCCAATCACAATAAAAACATCAACACCAAGCAAAACAAGCAAGGTTTTTGCAGGTCTTGGCTTTTTTTTTCTCTTCTCTTTTTTTTTTTTTTCTACACCCATGTTAGCATACTTGTCAGATATCTATCGGTCTATTACAAAGCTACCGTATTCGTATACTCGGGTCTCTAATCCAGCCAATGCACAATACATTCGGCCCAAGCGATGGCGAACCACCACCGTCGTCAAATGGGGCGTCTTTGCCATCACGCTTGCTGTTATCTTCTTCTTCATCATTTGCGACCTCCAACTCAATGTCCGTATCTATCTGCGCAACTGGATCTCCCATGCCGATGAAGCTTACTTTGAACCTTTGAGCGGATGCTTCCAAAACTACAGCCATGACCAGCTACCCCAGCAATACGTACACGACATCACCCCCGGCATCGGTCTCTTGGATGACTTTGACTGCTACGACTTTGCCTCCACCGTCCAGCCTAGTGATCAAGACCATCTTCCCTACACCGACTCCTCCCCTATGATATACCATGCCTACTGGCGTGCTGACCTCGCTCCGGTCGGCCCCAAGCAGCTCGCTACCCTGCGGTCCTTCTTTGCCACCCAAAACACCAATCACTCTGTTGTCTACCTCTGGTCCAATGGCGATCTCTCCAAAGACAAGACCATCCGAGACATTCAAAAGTATGTCGGCAACAAGCTTCAGACCAAACTCTACGATCCCAAGGACCTGTCCCGAGGCACGCCCATGGAAAACTCGCCCCATCTCGACTACAAGGACGCCAGCGGCTACCTGGATGGCGACCTGATCCGATTGCTGGTGCTCTACCAGCACGGCGGCATGTGGTTCGATATGGACTCGCTTTTCATTCGTGACATGGGCCCATTGCTTGAGCGTGAATGGCTTTCGCAGTGGGACTGCTTCTTGCCCGACGGCTTTCCTTTCAACGGGGCCTTCATGCGCTTCCACCAACATTCACCCTACCTGTGTGAAATGCTGACGGAGCTTGCCAATGGTCCCTTGCCTCGGCCCAACACCATCGACTGGGGCGGTTACATGTATTACCGTGTCTACCGTCGCCTTCTGCACCATGGCATCCGTCCTTGGTCCGTCCTACCCTGGTGCTTCACCGACTCCATGGTCTGCCACCCCACCAACTCCATGCCCAATGCCTTTATTGAAGCAGATTTTGATCAAGACCGCCTCCTCCAAACCTTTGCTTACCACTGGCACAACCAATGGAAAAAGAAGCCTGGCTCGCTCTTCCGATTCCTCGAAGCCCGCCACATCAGCGTCACCGGTTGGTAACGGTTTCCTTTTTTTTTTTTTTTTTTTTTGATACCTCCCGTTCCTCTCTTGCCTTCATCTCCATGCTTTTTTATTTGGCGCATCACCTTTTTGAAAAATAAAACATTGTGCTTTTTTTGAATTGTGGCAACCCTCTTCGCTTCGTAAAAAAAAAAATGGGTTACCCTGCACAGCACTTTTCTACATCTGCAAAATCAAGCTTAAGCCGCACTGTCTTTCTGTCGCCAACACCACCAAATTTCAAGAAAAGGATACGCCCAAACCATCCTTTGAAAAAGAAAGTGGAAATGCAATTTTTAATTGGATCTATACAAGTTGCGGCATACGAAGGAAACAAAGTAAAAAAGAAAAAAAGAGGTGGTTGTCTATCGTCGGGGTCTTGGCTTGACAACGAATTGGTTGGGATGCTTTCGGGTCTTGCCACCCTTGGCCAGGACACCCCAAGGAGATCGAGGATCCTTGTTACCCTTGGATTTACCACGACCACCACCGTGAGGATGGTCCACAGCGTTCATGGCCATACCACGGACAGTAGGGCGGAAACCTAACCAGCGAGAACGACCAGCCTTGCCGAGCATTTCGTGGTGATGGTCAGGGTTGCTGACAGAGCCGATGGTGGCACAGACGTCCACAGGTACCAAACGCACTTCACCACTGGACAGACGCACTTGCGCATAACCTTCAGCACCGGTTTGGATCAATTGAGCATAAGCACCAGCAGAGCGAGCCATGATACCAGGACCGTTGCGCTTCAGCCCAATGTTGTGAATAATCGTACCAACGGGGATCTTCTTGAGAGGCATGCAGTTGCCAATGTCGATGGCAAAGGTACGAGTAATGCCATTGTCTTCTTCATTGGTTTCTTGGGCAGCCTCCTGCATATAGCTGGTGACCTTGTCGCCAGGCTTGAGGCCATGAGGAGCCACAATGTACGACAGTTTGTTGCTTTGGTCCTGGCGCAACAGAGCGATCCAGGCTGTGCGGCCAGGGTCATGTTCCAGGCGGACAACATGGTGCGTACCGGATTCTTGACGGTGCCAGTCCAGGATACGGACTCGGCGTTTATGACCACCACCACGATGACGGATAGTGATGCGACCGGTGTTGTTGCGGCCGCCCGTGCTGCGTTTAGCGACAGTCAGGGCTCGCACAGCTTTGCCTTTGTACAAGTGATCACGAGGCACTCGCTTGAGCCAACGTTTACCGGGTGTGGTAGGTTTCTTGGTTTTGAATTGAGACGAAGGCGTCGCCATCGACTGAGAATGGCCTGCCACATTGCCTTGTGTGCTGAACCCGCTGACGTAGGAAGAGGTCGTGGCCGAGCTTTCTTCGGTTGTGGTCGTCAGCAAGCGGCAGGGAGTCCATGAACGCTGTACGGTGGCGGTGGCTTTGTGGATCAACGAAGGTCGGAAAGCTATTTGTGGTGTGCGTAACGAGGCTGCTTGAAGCAACCGATGAGCTCCCAATCGAAACATGATCAACAAGGGGGTAAAAAGTGAAAATGAAAAAAAAAAAAAAAAAAAATAGCAAAAAAAGCTGGCTGCTTTTTGAACCGTCACACTTTTTTTTCCCCGCTCACAAAAAAAGGGCTCCCCATGGTGCTCTTTTTTTGGTTTTTTTTTCGACATCCCTTTGCGATCCATGGTTCCAGATCAACAATTATCCATTCATCCAAAGCGAGTCAAGGTAAACAGCCAAGCGAATACGAGGAAACGATAACCTGAACTTGTCGATACATTAGTTTTACCAAGACACTGCCCTGGTGTTTCGTGTCTTGCATGGACAGCTGCCAAGTTTCCAAGACCCAAGGTAAAATGACCATCTTCATAAGCAGCTGTCAATATCTTCTACTTTTTTTTTTAGCGTGCCCATTGTACTCAAGCCAAGCTCATCCTTGCACCAATTCATCCGAGCCTACAGTGTTCTGCTGCAGAACTTCTTGGACGACATCAAACACGTAAAGACCATGGCAGCTGTGCATACATCTCTCACGCGCTCCTCTTTGCTCTCTTTTGTCTTTCTTCATAGGACTTTGACCCAGTAGCCCAGACGGAGCGAGTGCTCTTTGAAAAGATGCACGCCATTTGGTCGCTTTACGAATTAGTGTCCCATCCAAATTCCAAGAGCTATGGCGAGCAGCTCATGACCTGGATCAACACCATTGACAAGCGTAGGTGGTTCATTTGCAAGCGCCATTTCTCTATACGGATTTTACTCACTCTTGTTTTATGTTTATACATAGGCACGCTGCTCGAATATGATACCCAAGGCGTGTTCAATGCCTCCGCCCCTCTTCACCACCCTTCCTTTTGGCCACTCGCCTACAGGTACGATAAAGATCATATTTCTTGTCCATATGGCTCATCCCATAGGTTAATAGGCTGGCACTTCGAGGAAAGTTGGATGCTCTTGGCGCATTGCTGAAGGCTACCTATCAAAAGCAAGCGCTCGATTATACCAGCGCTGGGCTCCGTCACATCGCTTTGGTGATCGAGTCTCACCACCAGCCGAGCTGGACCACGGCCATCCACTCCGCTATGAGCCATCTACAAGTCCAAGCCAATAATGGCCAAGCCCTTGGGCTCTTATCCATCTTCCAAGGCACCTACTCTTCCCTGTTGCCATTCGTGCCCAGCCACTTGGATACCATCGTAGCCATGGTTTATTACAGTCCGTCCGCGCCGACTCACACTCTAGACGATGTGTGCCAGCTTGCTCAATCTGTACTGGCACCAACCATGAACCATACCGACCCTCTTGTCACTCTGCTGCAGGGCGACATGTATACCACCTTGCAAATATGTGCCGGCTCGCTCGATCCATGGCTGTGTGCTCACCTGATCGACATGATGGATCGCCAACACCATCAGCCTACATCCGTCCCACCGATCTACCTATACCTTGGCCGACACGGCCAATTGCCTGACATGGAGTCACGCGTGTATTTCAATTCAGTCTACGCCAAACACCTCTGTGACAAGGCGCCTGAACAGCTGTGGCAACAGGCGCTTCATTACCTGACCACGTGTGGCCGAACGGGCCAATCCCAAGTCGCATCCCTGATCCATCAAGTACCTCTCAACGACCCGGACGTTGCTGTGGCCCTCAGTGATCATTGCGCACTGAACGGACTGTTTGATTTGCGACAGCATGTTTTGGAGGTAAAAACAACGACACAGTATCTAGGCAAATCGACTGATTTTTTTTTGTTGCCCCCTTTAGAAAATGGCAATGAAGCTAGAGCAACAGGAACGCTATGACGAGGCACTGCCATTATATGTACGCTCAGACAGCCAGGACGCCATCGATGACATGTGCAAGAGCCTGTTTTACAAATATAGCACTCGTCGAGTTTTACCGCCGATGGACCCATCCTTGTTCAATGACTGTCACGGCCCGACTGCCCGATTCTATTTTGATTTTTATACCATGCATGACCACTTCAAGGTAAAAAAGGGGAGGCAAGTGCTTGAGACAGATGAACTGACCCTCTCTTTGACACAGAATGGTCAATCGCAAGCAGCAGCAGAGCAATTTTGGAAAATGATGGCATTGGAAAGCCCACCTCTGGAATTCATGCCAATGGTGCTAGTGGAAGGCATGATCTTTGTTGAGACAATGCCAGTCGCACCAGCCAAAACAGCGATCGACCAAGTGCGACATTACCTCGACCAGTCCCTGGACCTGAAAAATGGGCCTGGCTTGGATCTGCTGAAGCGATATCTGGCATCACCCGAGGATCCAAACGACCCATCCGACCAGATCCATCAACTGCATTCGATCTACACTCATTTACTCTCGATCGCCTCTTCATCTTAATTTCGCCCTATTTTTTTTTTCTCCCCCCGCAAACCATGCCCAAATAATATAAAAAAAAGGTTTCATTGGTCTCTTCCCTCTTCTGTGCTACATCTTCACCTTTTATTTTGCCTAAATCAAGTAAACCGATGCAATCATGGAAAGCGGGGTTGGCATCGTGCGAATAGAAGGAGTGAGGCATTTGGAGCCATGATGAAAAAAAAAAAATTAGCTTGCTGCTTGGGACAAACCTCCCTTCTTCAGGTTGGTGGCTCCTATTTTCAATCTCACCAGGCCATCCTTCATTTTTCATTTGCTCTAGAGGATATAAACTGTTTTTTTTTTTTTTCAAATCCTTTTTTTTTTTTTTGCCCTGATGAGACAGCTTCCAGTACCTCGTTTGGGCTTCCAGGGCGGACTTGTGTGTGCTCATCTCGCTCAGCCAATCAAGTGGCTGCATGAATATAAAGAAGGTTTCATGGCACGAGGCAACAAGAACCTTTTTTAATTTTCCATCATTGCCTCCTATTCAAGCTATTTTATCTTTACCTTTTTTTTCCACTTTCTTTTTCTTTTCCTCCCTTTTTCCAGTTGACACTCTCCATTCGAGCTTCTCTCTAATGGCTACTGAACGTATTTCTCAAATCATCCCTTTTGTCAAATGTAAAAAAACCAAAGCAAACAAAAAAGAACTCGCCTCTCAACCCTGCCTATTTTTTTTTATATTGACTTGACGCCTTGATCAGGCTCTGACTGTGGAGCCAACGTGAACTTGCGTAATCTGGGCACTCATATTTGTTCAAGCGCCCCGCCTGTTCCCTCGATACCCATTATTCCCTTGCAAAAACAAGGTACTAGCAAAAAAACACAGGCTTGACGTTCATTGACCAACTGGGTTTATGAATAGGATACCAGCCTAGTCAGCCTTCTCCTCCACCACAGCAGCAGCCTAGACAACCACCTCCATCACCTCCACGCTCGAATTATAATCAACCACGACAAGACTACGCACCTTCCCCATACCAAAAAGCACCTTCTCCTATCTCTCGCCCTCCATATTCCCCTCCTCCTTCAGCAAGCGATGATTTGTATTCAAGGTAAAAAAAAAGAAAAAGAGAGGGACAAGGCGATACCACATGACATTGCAGGCTAACTATATAAAACTCAATGCCATAGATCACAACCAAACTTGGCAGCCCCACCACCAAGTAATGCCAGTGGATTTGGAAACACGTATAAAAATGGTAAGCGATCATCCATTGGGAACACCAAAAAAAGGGCTGACTTTTTTTTTTTTTTTTTCACTCCAGCTGCAAGCACTTCTCTGGATTCACTCATGGCTGATCTGATGGACACCATGAACGAAGCCATTGATCATTACGAAAAACCTCAACATTCCAAATCGCCGCTTCCCCCACACTCACCTCCCACTCAGGCCCCGCCTTCTCCAAATTCACCAAGACCCAATCCCAACGGATGTGCCTGTTGCCAGCAAGATTTTCGACGTCATGAAGAGCCCATCATGTTCCAGAGACGAGTAAGAGCATTTTATAAATTTGGCAAGCGAACAGACTCTTACTCTTTTTTTTTTTTTTTTTTTCATCCCCAGCTTTACCACGAGCGATGCTTCACGTGCACCACCTGCAACATTCCTTTGGATATCCGACGAGCTAATGAACATAATGACCACCTCTATTGCCCTCGCGACTTTGCCTCCATTAAAAAGAGCATCCGTTGTGCTCACTGGTAAGGAAGGAAGAAAGGAGTGGTGACAAAGACTGACTTTTATCGATAGCCATGATGAGATCGAAGATCATGTACCCGTGGTCAAGGCTTTGGGTAACTACTACCATCCAGGACACATCAACTGCTATGAATGCCATACCCCATTGGACGACCGCACCAGCTTTCGAGAACATCAAGGCCGAGTCTATTGCAAACGTGATTACCGCAAAATGACCCTACCAAAATGTCGGGGTTGCGGAAAGACAGTGGAAAAGGAAGCTGTCTCCAGCAAGGAACTAAAAGGGAAATGGCATGTGTCCTGTTTTGGTTGCCAGGTAATTAAAAAAAAAAAAAAAAAGGTTTACGGTCAAGGCACTCATCTTTTTTTTTTTTTCGTTAGACCTGCCATGCCTCCTTCCCAGACAGCACTTTCTATATTTATGACAGCGCCCCCTATTGCCGACGCCATTACCATCAATTAAACAACTCCCTGTGCCGCTCATGTGACGGCCCTATCGAGGGTCCTTGCGCTGAAACTTCCGAGGGATGGCGATTCCATCCACAATGTTTCACCTGTAACGTCTGTGATTGTGCCCTGACCGATATCTACTACATGTTTGAACGCAAGATTTACTGTGAACCCCATATCATGGACCTGCAACGGCGTCGCAAAGTGCGTGCGGAAAAACGCAAGACCCACTTTGGTAATATTTAGATTTCCCTGCATCATCCTCTTTTTTTTTATATTAATTCCACATTGGCCGTGATTCTATGAAGGCGTCCATCACATCAAAATAAAAACACCCTGTTTCGTCATTACATACATTCCATGGGTTTTGTAAGGGACCAAGGTTGTCTGCTGGCGATGAAACAGGTTTATAAAAAAAAAATAAGGTGAAATACCTATTTTGCCACTTGCTCTGAGTAAATGGTTGAGAGTATCTACTCCATTGCCAGTAGGAAAAAGCACCGAGGTCGTTTGTCAGAAACAAGACGTGAGCCAAATGTCTGGTTGACCCCTTTCAAGGTCAAACCATCTCCGCTCCCCCTTCGCTGACCCCTTTCCATGTCCGCTCTGACCCCGCCAGCAGCGAGTTGGATCTGCGACAGATCTGCAGCTCTCAAGAGTTCTTAGGGCTGACATGAACAAGATCGACATGAAAAAAAAAATAAGCGTCTGTCATCTGTTCATGCTATTTTATAAAATAAAATACCAATGTTTATTATTTAATTAGCTAATCGTCACCGCGGCACTGAAAGCATCTTGCAAGTAGGTGTCTTTACGAATGACAGCCATCACGTGAATCTGTTTTCCTTTGTAAGGCTCGAGCTGACTTGGCACAATCAGCTTGAATTGGCCGACGGTGGCAGGGCCATCTGTATGAGAAAGATGGCAAGGTTAAAAAATGTCCAACACGTTGGTCTTCATGATAAAAAAAAATCCTTACGTCCAAGTACGATGGACCTGTCCTCAGATACAAAGACAGTGATTGTGTTTTCATCCGTGTAGCCGGATGTATCCCAAGTGACCTCCTGCTTGGACCCGATTTGCCAGTCAGTGGAGGATGTGGGTTCTGTAAAGCCAAGCACTGGAGAAAAAAAAATGAGCAAACAAACAAGTAAGAATAGCTTACGTACCGTTCGGACGAGCTTGGCAATAGAGGATATAAAGAAATAAGGAAATCACTAGTAAAAAAAATCGTAGCTTCATTCTCGGAATCAACAAAAATAAAAAATAAAAAAGAGTCAAGAAAAAATAAAAAACAAAGAATCCAATGTGAGTTTATTAAAAAAAAAAAAAAAATTCTAGGAGTGTGGGTAAATATTTCACAGAAACCAAGTGTAAAAAGGTATGACGTTCTTGCTACAATTCGTCTCGCACATGGTCTTGGCTGGGTTCCTCCGAGGTGGAAATTTCCAGTGGCCCTGTGTAAGGCCAGGCTGCGACACGACCAGTCGCAATTTGCGACAGCCAGCGTGACAGACTTGGCTCATCCCAGGCGCCAACAAAAGGACGGTAGAGCTGCTTGCTGTTGTGAAGGATGAACAAACTGGGGAAATCCTGCATCAGATCCAAAGCTTGAATCAACCCACTGGCGTTGTCACTGGCGATCCAACCATAACGGAAAAGGCCGTCGTTCTTGTCCTTCTCGTTGAGTTCGTTCAGCAATTGAATCCCTTGCTCTCTTTCTTCCTCGGAGAGTAAAGCAATGGCGCAAATCACATTGGCAGAAGCAGGGCACATCTCCTGCAGTTGCTCAGTGGTCGTGAGCGCTTGGACTTTTAAAAAAAAAATGAGCGTTGGTGATTTTTTTTTTCACTCTCTTTTACCATCTTGCTTGGCAGGTTTGGGAGGAGCGGCTGATTGGGTGGGTTTAGCCGATGACGACGAGGACGAGGTTGGGGCCAACGCATGTTCAGAAAAGTATTCGTGTAAAGGCGTGTACTTGAGCTTTCCTTCGTAAACCAAAGCATCTTGGCCGGGAGGGAGAACCATCAAGGTAGGCAGATCCGTCACACCAAACTGGGCCATGACCTCCTTCTCGACCTTCTTCACTTCACCAAACAACATACGGTTCTTGGGGAATTCAACCGACAGAGCCTTGTACAAAGCAGGCGAAGAGCTCTTGTCCGTGAATAGAAGAGCCTTGGGAAGGGTAGCATTCTAAGCAACGAGAGAAGGACAAGGTGAGCTGCAGTGCAAGGGTGACGACCACCTACGTCTGTGCCCAAAAAGTCGTCAATGGTCATGCTTGCTTTTGATTTGACGCGGCTAGGATCGCCTTTGATCAGGCGGATGTTGGTTGGTTGCATGGACAACATGTAATCCACAATATTCTTTGCGTCGCGAGGTCCCTGATATTCTACAGAAAACGTCAGCAGCAGCCGACCCGCGCTGGTTTTTTTAAATATTACCGGAAGGCTTCTTGACACGTTTGCCTTCCTTTGTGAATCGAGGTCGGAAGAGTTTCAGGGTGGGGAACCCTTGGATGCCATATTCACCACAGAGAGGTCTATTCTGATCTTCATCACAGTTGATAGCAGCCATGGTCACCAAATTCTTCATGTTCTTTGCCGCCTTTTTCCATTCAGGTGCAAGACTAAAACCGAACGAGGAAGAGAGAATAAGAAAAAAAAAAGCCTGACGCTCCCCAATCATCCTTTCTACTTACTTTTTACAATGGCCACACCAAGGGGCATAGAATTCCACAGCCACGAGTTTCTGAACAGCGATGGTTAAAAAAAAGAAAGGAGAAAATGACGTTGATCAGTGACTTACATCGTTGTCCAGAACCTCGCTTTTAAAGTTGGAAGGATTGAGTTCTACAACAGCATCACGGCTGTCATAAAGAGCATCGACACAAGCAAGTGCCACTGATAACAAAAGACCTGCTTTCAATCCAAGCATGTTGAACAATGTTGACGAAAAAAAAAAAAAAGAAAAAACAGGAACGGGACGGGTACGCATTTTATATATTTTGTGGTGAAATTTTATTGGCCGCTGTGTTCATGCAAGTCATCCGTGACCATCGGCTCCGCCAGACAAAAGTCGTCCTCCATGATCGCGTCAGCCACCTGGCAAAGGTGTTGGTCATCCCTTTGAACAGCATCCCTGATCTTGTTGACAGTTTCTTGCTGGAGAACAGCGTCTCGGGCTTGACGAGTGGGCGGCATGCGTTCGTTTTCAATATCAGATTGACGAGCATCATCAAAAGACGTGATAGCTACCGACGCAATAAACATGTCAGAGCATGCATACACAAAAAAAAAAACACCCCACTGTTTTATCCTTACCAGATTTGATGCCTTCAACGCCGAGCGCAAGCGTGCCCACTGGAAGCTTGCCCGTGGGCGACATGGACTTGAGCTCCATCACCCGTTCAGAGTTTTCTCGAAGAATGGTGTACACACGCGAGATTTTGCCCACTGCCAAGATCTTGTTTCGGATCACGATCCGGCGTTGCTCGGCCTCGTCTGTCAGAGTTTGTTTCTTTGTTTCTTGCAGGGACAGCCGATCCATATTGGCCAGTTCCTCCTTGCTGCATATATTCAAAATAGCAATTAACATGTCTGTGACTAAAAAACGAAGCCAAGAGCAAGATGGATATGAATGAGTAAAAAAAAAAAAAAAATGCATAGAGATGTCATACTTTTTTCACCGACAAACGGTAAGCTCCAGCCAAACACATCCATAAAGTTAGGGAGCCAATAGGGGTGAGGCGTGGCGTTGAATTGTCGAATGTTCATGACGTTGTTCTCATATTTGAGGATGGCGGCTTTGTTGTTGTAGATATCGAGGTAGTTTGGTGCTGAGAAGATGGTCATGACGGCTGGGAATGACGTGGTCCGGGTGCGTTTGTACATCCTATACCTACAACCCAGAAAGTGTGGCAATGAGTACAAAAAAAAATCCCTCCCCCCGCATTACCCATTGTCTTGAGCTTCATGGCCTCGGATGATGGACAGCAGCCCGTTTCTCTCCAAGAATGCACAGGCAGCTGCATACGTAAAAAAGTAAGAACAGCCTCGGACATGGTTATGGATGAAAAAATCGCTGTTCGTTTCTTCCCCAAAGTCTTCATGGGGGTCAGACCAAAGCAAATCACAAAGCAGACCCTGCGTAGGTGGCTCCTTGAATCTGTCAATCTGCAAAAGGAGACGGACAAAAAAGTTAGTCAGCCACGGTTCGAAAGGATCACCCAGTGAGAGTAAATGAATTGCCAATTGCCTCGTGAAAGTCGGCCAGCGTTTGAAGTCTTGGAGACAGGCCGCCATGGATACAAAGGAATTGACGGTTCATGATGGCTCCCAGCGGTAGAGCGCAAAAGGACTCCATGCATGCATTATATACTCTCTCCGTATATTTGTGTCGACCTACGACCAAGATAATGACGTGTCAATCGGTTGACTGTTTTTTTTTTTTTTTTTTTGCTCTGCTTATGTTTACATTCAATCTTGAATGTAAAATAATCCGTCAAATGCCGACACTCATGGTTGCCTCGCAAAAGGTAAAGTGTTGTTGGATACCATATTTTCAAGGCCCAAAGGTACAGGACGCACTGCGCAAAAAATAAGGTTTAGGGATATGAGCCCCAGTTTCTCTGACGTACCTCGATCGAAAAATAGCCTCGGTCCACATAATCACCAAGGAAAAGATACCTTGTCGTTGCCGGATCACCTCCAACTTCAAATAATTTCATCAAATCATAGTACTGACCGTGGATATCGCCGCAAACTGCCAACACACACAAAAAAAAAGGGGGGGGGTGATCAGCTCAAGACGAGGCTGAAACGCCATTTTTTTCTTCTTACCTGTGATGGGTGCATCTACTTCTAACAGATTGGATTCAGCCCGGAGAATCTCGGTGCCTTGTTCGATGATATACAATGCCTGTTCTTCGGTTAGCCGTCCTTCACGATAAAAGTGATCTTTCAAAAACGCAATATTCGGCATGCCAGGGTGCTCATTGTCCCAAAACTGATCGTCTGTGGGCACCCGAACAGCCGGAGCCGGTACATCTATGAGAAGAGAGTTGATGAATCTTCAAATGGCTAACAGAGAAGGTGGGCCTGGCGTGCTTACCTTTGATAATACGTTCCTGAGTGCTGACCACGGTCCCATTATCTAACGTGTACTGGGTCAAGTCGATCTTTGGCATGGGTGGGTTCTTAGTCTTTAATCGCTGTAGTGCAGGGCTATCAGAACGAGCAATGTCACTAGAGTCGATTTCCATGATGAAGAAAAACCGGAAGAGAAGTAAAGCCCCCTCTTTTTGAAACGCAAAAAAAAAAAAATCATGCCTATTCTTGTCGGTGTTTAAAAAACGGCCCCTTCCCCTTTTCACTTCTTTTTTTTTTTACTTGTCGATTAAGCACCGAACGGATTCGGTAGGTTGCTTTGTTTAACTTCTTTCACTTTGTCTCCATTTACTCATTATTATTTTAACATGAATATGTGATCCCAAACTATCAAGAAAATATGAATTTTATGAACTCTGAATACACCAAAATAAGACCGAATAACAACGAGAGATTCATGATATGGATCTATCTTTTGAAGACAACAAAAAAAACATTTTCATGTACTAACGACACCATCTATGTGAAAAAAGATGACATGCAGTTTCTGTTAAACAATCAGCAAGAATTAAACAGAGAATATGAACAAATCGCCATCGATAATCCTGACTTCATTGGAGGCGCATGATGAGCAGAGACAAAACAATCTCGGGTGACCCTGCTCAATTCTGACATCCGCAAGCGCAACAATCTGTGGGATGGTATTAAAGGTCACTTTTTAATGTAGTCAGACGTTGACGTGAGATAAACCGTGTAAAGCACCCATAATTAAAACATAAATACATAATTTTTTTTCACAGAGACAACCGTGGGGCGATAGTGACTACTCAACACAAATCACACAGGGAGTGTACTTGCGTAGATTTTTTGATACCTCAAGAAAAAAAAAAAGTCAGGGAAAGTCCTCCATCTTTCATTGACTACGAAGGCGGTGGAAAGAAATTTTGAGTCAGGAATAGCAGTGCATGAAAAAAAAAATCACTGGCGAGAGCTTTTTGTGATAAAATCATTGTGATGCACAACATGGATGTAAAAACTCATGAAATAGGACGATCCTGAAAAAATAAAGTCGACTGGTGAAGATCTACCAACTAAGCTTTGATCACCACAGCTATGGCGAGTCGAAATCGCTAGCTAAAAAACAATGTATCAGTGCGAAATTGTCCTATATCAATTCACTTGAAATTTTATAGACGAGAACGAAAGTTGGTTATGGTTAAAATGATCAGACACCTTGGCAGTGAATAAGAGGGCTAAAAGTCTGAGCTGCTCTTCGATTTGGACAAAGTTGAAGTGTGGATGTAACCAGTGCCTACGACTCAAAAGGCCAGGGACCTGCCAGTCGGGGAGCTGACTGAGTTTCAATTTGCCGCGACTTTCTTGTGTGCCTTGAAAAAGGTTCCCTTTTTTCATTTTGCCTCTTTTCCTCTTTCCAAAGCATTCCCACTTTTTGTTGATACCAATCCTTCTTTTTTTTTTTTTTTTTACTTTTTTGTTACCACTATTTTTGCCTAACTTGGTTTTTTATTGGAGTGACCTTCATCTCTTAAGAAACGGATCATGTAAAGCGTGGGGAAAGAAACAAAGGCGAAACGTTTTAAGTTTGCCTTGGACCTTGATTGCAAACACTGGGTTCATGACAAGTGCCTGTTGACTGACTGTCACTGTTTATTCATCTTAGACCCTCCTTCGATCGATAGTTTGAAAGTACATCATCTTGCAATCAGCATTTGGTACTCCCAACTCCTTTGCTTGAATTCAAAGTAAATGTCACACCAAGAAGCACCATGCAAGCGCTGATGAAACGTTAACCTCCAGCTTTATCTCTTCTTAGTTCATCCAAAACACTCTTTTTTTACATCTTTACTGTTTCCTTGGTAATTCAGCTTTTTGAATGAGCGGTGGGAATATCAAGGTCGTGGTCCGATGTCGTCCACTCAACTCCAGAGGTAAGAGAAAACCAACTTTTTTTCTCTTCTTTTTGTACTTATCGCATTGTCAAATGTAGAACTGCAACGAGGAGCAACATGTCTCATTCGAATGGAAGGCGATCAGACGATCATCAGCCGGCCACCTGATCAGCGAACTGGCAAAGACAATGAAGATATCAAAGCCTTCACGTTTGACAAATCGTATTGGTCAGCGGACAAGAGCGATTCCTCTTATGCAGATCAGCAAACTGTCTACAGTGACCTCGGTGTTGATCTATTGAACCATGCCTTTGATGGCTACAACTGCTGTATTTTTGCCTGTAAGCTGGAACTACGCTGAATAGAAAATTACACTTGTTTGTTACACACTTCTCTATGGAAGCGACCTGAGTTTTGTGCCTCAACCTTTTTTTTTTTTTTTTTTCCAGATGGTCAAACCGGTTCTGGTAAATCCTACTCGATGGTATGCACTTTTTATTTTTCACCTTGGTTCCGGAATGGTTTATACAATGGCTTACCTTTCTTTTATTGACAGATGGGTTATGGCGAAGACAAGGGGATTATCCCTCGCACTTGCTCTGAGCTGTTCAACCGCATCAATCAATCCACGGAAGAAAATGTCACCTATCGCGTCGAAGTCTCGTATATTGAAATCTACAATGAAAAAGTACGTGATCTACTAAACCCCAAGAACAAGGGTAATCTCAAAGTCCGCGAACATCCAAGCACTGGGCCCTACGTCGAAGATCTCTCCCGTCTTGTGGTGTCCTCCTTTGACGACATCAACCACCTCATGGATGAAGGCAATAAGGTACACCCCCCCCCCCAACCATCACTCATTCACCGACTCACCGTCTCCCACTTTTTACTTGAACGCCTAGGCACGTACCGTCGCTGCTACCAACATGAACGAAACCTCTTCTCGATCACATGCCGTGTTCACCCTGTTCCTGACGCAAAAGCGAAAAGACGAATTAACCAGCCTCGAAACTGAAAAGGTGGCTCGCATCAGGTACCGACAACATCTGGCAGGCATGAAAAAAAGAGGAGGAGAAGCACTGACACTTGAATATTTGCGATGATTTAGTCTGGTCGATTTGGCTGGTAGTGAACGTGCCAACAGCACCGGTGCCACAGGAACTCGTTTGAAAGAAGGCGCCAATATCAATCGATCCCTGACCACCTTGGGCAAAGTCATCGCTGGGCTTGCCGAACAATCCATGGCGGAAGGCAAAAAAGGCAAAAACGGCAAACAAGTGTTTGTGCCCTACCGTGACTCTGTAAGCCAAATCACACCTCACACAGCATGGTATCCTCATTCCTCTCCTGCATCTCCATTCCTTTGCTTAGATTTTGACCTGGTTGCTCAAAGATTCGCTCGGTGGCAATTCCAAAACCGCCATGATCGCCGCCATCTCCCCCGCCGACTATGACGAAACCCTCAGCACCCTCCGCTACGCCGATCAGGCCAAGAAGATCAAGAACAAGGCGGTGGTCAATGAAGACCCGAATGCAAAGATGATCCGTGAACTCAAGGATGAATTGGAATTGCTCCGCGACCGCCTGCGCACCTATGCTCCAGAAGAAGTCGAACAGCTCACAGCCTCCAGCGCCTTCAAACGATCAGGCTCCAACAGCCAGATCTCTGCTGCTGCCGGCGCCGGCCCTCGCTCCACCCCGGGCAAGATCAACCCCAACCAGACTTTCGAAGTCGTCGACGGCCAAGGCAACAAAAAGGTCATGTCCAAGCAAGAAATCGTCGACCAGCTCCAAAGCTCGGAAAAACTCCTGGCCAACCTAAACGAGACTTGGGAAGAAAAACTCAAAAAGACCGAAGAAATTCAAAAAGAACGAGAGCGCGCGCTTGCCGAGCTTGGTATTGCTGTCCACAAAAACAACGTTGGGGTCTATGCACCAAAAACCATGCCCCATTTGGTCAACCTCAACGAAGATCCTTTGATGTCTGAATGCCTGATGTACCAGCTCAAGGTTGGTGTCACTCGGGTGGGCCGCAGTGACAGCAAGCAGCCGGCCGATATCCGCCTCAGCGGCACCAATATCCGCAACCATCACTGCTCGTTTGAGAACAACAACGGCACCGTTACCCTTACACCAGGCGACGACTCGCTCACCTTTGTCAACGGCAAACGTCTCGAAGCTCCCGAACGCCTGCGCAGTGGCTACCGCATTATCCTTGGAGACTACCACATTTTCCGGTTCAACCACCCCGAAGAGGCCCGCCGTGAACGCGACATGAAGAAGCTAGAGCTGGATGAAACGGCCGAGCGCCCTGAATCACCCACCACCACCGAGGTCATGGATTGGAACTATGCCAGACGCGAAGCTGTGCTCAACTACTATGCTACCGAGACCGACTTCAATGGCCTCAAGGACGAAGAACTGGAGAAACTCTACGACGATATCACCCGCGTACGCAAGTCCCGCCGCACACGCCCCAATGATGACGACGACGACGAATCGCATGATAGCATCCGCAATATCTCGACCCCCACCATGGAAGATGGCGAGAGTGTGTCGACCGACTTGACGTTTGCCCACAGCGAATTGGAGGAGCGCTTCAAGGTGGAAAAGGAGCGCATGCGCATGGAGCTCGACAATCAGAAACGCCAATTCGAAGCCAAGATCAACCGCATGTCGCGCCAATTCTCACAGCAGACGATGGCTTTGCAGGCTATCGCCGGCACATCCCAGCCGCAGCACCCACTGTCTCATGCGTCCCTGACTGACCAGCAGCTGTCCTTGCTCCAACAAGCCGTCAAGCACTGGCGTGGACGCCGGGACGTCAGCATGGCCGAAACTGTCCTGAGCAACGCCATCATCCTCAAGGAAGCCAACATCATTGCTCGAGAACTTGGCAAGGACGTGCTTTACCAATTCACGGTGATGGACGATGACGCCTTTGCTTTTCCCCAATCGTACTGGGAAACGACGTCGGCCTTGCACCCCTTTGAAACCGACGAAGATGCCTCATTTGTCTCCTCCACCAAGCCATGCATTGGCGTGCGCGTGCACGATCGGGAACATCAGGTCATGTATGTCTGGTCCTTGGAAAAACTCAAAGTTCGCTTGCAAAAGATGCGCAATCTTTATCACTTTATCGATCGGCCAAGCTACCTGACCCACTTCAACTGGGAAGACCCCTTTTTCGAACGTCCCTGCCCCATGTATTCCTTTGTCGGTAGCGCGCGTTTGTGTCTCCGGAATCTGTTGACCATGCAGGCCTATGAAAGCAGCGTGCCGGTGATTGACCCCATGACCGGGCAGACCAAGGCCACGCTCCATGTGGTGGTGCTCCCAATCGCCCGTTCGATGGTACAATCGAGCCATGAAGAGGACGATGATCAAGACATGTTCATGCCCGATGACCGATTTTCTCTCCACGATATGGACCGTGATGATTTGACAGATCATGAAGAAAACAGCCCCAGCATTGGTAAGAGAGAGTGTGTCCGTGGGTGCGAAAGCCGGGCTGGTCGTTCATTCCTGCTTCATCACCTGCCTAGCCAATGGGCAAGATCACCACAGCAAAACGGTGAATGTGCGACGTGGAGAACAGCTCTTGTTTGAAATTCGCTTGACCAAGCTCTGTGGGATTTCTGAAGAAGAATACACAAAAGTTCATGTGCAATTCAAGCGGTCATCCTTTGGCGACGTGGCCGCAGACTCGATCCAAGAAAAATGGTTTGCCACCTCACCTGTTGCCAACGTTGGTCCCTTGGATACCGTACCTTTGCAATTCAGCCAGACCATGACGTTGGTGGTCACCGACGCCGTGCTCACCAAACTCACCAACGGCATGTTGCCACTCGAAGTCTTTGGCGTGATCCAACCCAAGGTGCTCACACAATTAGAACGATGGGACGAGCAGCGTGAAAAGAAAAAAATCGACAACACCCCTCTGGACACACCACCCCTGCCAGCCACAGATACACCTACATCGCCTATCCCTGCCCCATTGCCGCCCACTGCCTCCCCCTCGCTGGTTATTGAGCGCCGGCCAGAAGAAGAACTGCTTGTCATGGAGCGTCATGACGTCTTGGCCTGGGTCCAAGTCTCGGAGCTACTGCCTAGTGGCGAGTACCAGCCCGTCGAAACCATGACGGAACACACCCTGGATCGCGGTCTGTTTACGCTTCGTCAAGGTCTTCAGCGCCGAATCAAGATCACGCTCTACCATACCTCAGGTCGACAGCTGGAATGGCAACGGATCAGCAACGTGACCCTCGGCAAGATTCGCCAACTGACAGCCAAAGGTCGCATGGTCGATGCTGTCTCTATGGAAGCTGTGCCCATCAAGCTGCTGAACCATTCGCAGATGACCTCGCCTTCCTCCTCGTCGTCGCTGCTTCCGCACCAAGCAAAGTCAAAGAAACGTTCTGCCTCTGCCTCAAGTGACCATGCAAATGGCATGCCTGGCGCAACTTATTTCAAGGATGGCACCAGCCAGCTGTCTATCCAGGGCGCTTGGGATAGCTCGCAACACGACTGCATCTTTTTGAACCAGATCACCCCCAACAAGACCCGCATTGTCTTACAGCTGTCGTGGCAAGTCGAAGTCAGCAAGTGTGCCAAGCCAATGACTTTTGCCATGGACATTGCGGTGCGTATCACTGGCCGAGACGCCAACCCAGCCTCCCGTTTCAAGAAATTGCTTAGTTCACCCAAGCGCACCCTTGCCAAATGCAGTGGGCTTTTTGCTGTACAATTGACGCCGCCCATGACGCGGCGTGTGGATCAGCTCTGGCGTCTCAACACCGCCTCCAAATACATTCGCGGCCAAGAAGAATATTTAGGCCATTGGCGACCTCGAGGTGTATCCCTCATCCACGACCATCAACACATTCGACAACAGTGGGATTTACAGCTACAGGTCCAGCGCACGCTTCAAAGCCTTGCTCTTCGGTCGGTACCGCCAAGCACCACTACATCCACATCTTCCTTGATTTTAAACAAGCATTCGTCATTAACAGCCGCATCTATCGACCAGCCCTTGTCTCTACCTCCCTCCCCGCCTCCTTCTCTTAAGAATGATAATGAGAAAACGGCGCTGCTCAAGAAAATCCTGGATCTTTGGTCTCGACGTTTTGGCACAGAGCAAGAGGTAAAATGTCCATGCAAGAAATCAGCTGCTCATTTTTTTATCGAATCAGATCACAATCAGTCAAGAACCACCCTTGACAGGCAGCTATCATGAAATGATAACAGCCTACAACAATTGGCAACATACCACCAATTTGCTGTCCGAAGTCAAGCTGATCACCCAAGGGTAAGTTAGAAAGCATCCTAAAAATGACATTGTGTTCATACTGATGGTTGGTTAGATCGAGTGTGACCAAGAAAGGCTATGTGCTTTATCAAGAAGATGCCCTGGAAGACATTTGGTCAAAGCGCTGGTTTGTCATGCGAAGGTAAAGATTCACCTTTTTTTGAATGACAACTCACTTTTTTTCATACACTAGGCCATATATTTATATTTATGAAGATGACAGTGAACGGGATGAACTCGGGGTGATCAATGTCACTTCGGTACGTGTAGACTATAACCGAGAACTTGAAAAGCTGATCCAGGTAAAAAAAGAAAAAAAAGCGAAGGAACGCCACTTTTTGCGCAGTCGACTGACAAGGCTAACCTGGGGGGGTTTTTTTTTTCAGAGAACCCACGTGTTTGCCTTATATACCAGTAACAATGCTTATACAGTTCAAGCCAATACAAGGCATGAAATGATGGATTGGATTACAAAGGTGGATCAAAAATTCCCTGTAGATCAGCTCTTGGATTGATTTTTTTTTGCAGAAAAAAAGATGCAGTTTCTACTCCCTTGAAAAACGTAAAAAGCTCAGCCAATAAAAGCGAGCATCTATGAAATTGATAAACACACAATTTCGTCAGTGAGTGGTGATTTTTCTGTTTACTTTGTGGAGTAAATCTGAAAATGGGTGGCGCCATGCTATCCACGACACTACAGAATGAATATCTTTGGAACTATCAATCGTAGCCACCCAGACGCCCATCTTGCCTGAGTAGAGCGATGGAAATTGATGCGGGCCGCATCAGATCCAAGCTTTGTCAACCTAAGCTCATCAAAAAGAGAGGCCAGAGTTGATCCCTCGATTGTTTCGACGCATCCTTGGATAGACCCTGTGCCTGTGGTGTGATGTGGTCATTGAACTTACAATACAGCACAAGTGACTTTTTTTTTTGGAATGGGTCACCTTAGACACATGCAAGAAGCCATTGTCATTGGCGGTCAACGGAGATTACATCCAATGGCATGAGCCCTAGGAATGGATGACATCAACGCGGTTTTTTTTTCCGCTTTTCACATTCTCCCACTCTTTTTTTCTCCCTTGATCTAACCGAGCCATCTCTTTTGTTCTTCGCCTTTGTAGAATAAATCTTCCCTTTTAATCTATTTTTCTCACCTCTTGGATTCATATAGATCATCTTTATATATCGGTAAGCCTCATGGGAAAGAAAAAAAAAAAAAAAGCAAATGCTGTTTGTTACTTTTTCTTGCTTGTGCTCATCTGTTTTTTTTTTTTCTTTTCTCTTTCTTTCCTTCTTTCTTGCTTTCTTTCTTGGGACACACAATAGACAAAGCCATGGGCCAAACACTTTCTGAACCTATTGTTGACAAAACGACCTCTGCGGATCACAATGAAAAGTACCTTTATGGTGTGTCGTGCATGCAAGGCTGGCGATTAAGTACGCATAAGATCTTCATCTGTTTTAACGTTGCCACTGACGCACTATGTTTTGATGTTTCATTTTAGCCATGGAAGATGCTCATGCTACTCTGTTGAAGTTGGAAGATACCGATGCAAGTTTCTTTGGCGTCTACGATGGCCATGGAGGTAAGATGAAGGGACCAACAATGCTTGAAAAGAATGGCACGAATCATTTATGTTTGCCCTCCTCTTGCTTAGGATCTACCATTGCTGAATATACGGGGCAACACCTCCATGAAAAGGTTCGACAAAATGCATTCTTTGACAAGCAAGACTACCGAAATGCCCTGAAACACGCCTTCTTGACAATGGATGAAGACCTGAAGCAAGGTAATCAACAACGTTTGGCGAAACGACCGTTCTCAACTCTTTTTTAAATTTAGACCAAAGCTTTGCCTATGACCCTTCTGGCTGCACTGCTGTCACGGCTCTCTTTACCCCCAAGAATGAAATCTTTGTGGTATTGTTTTCAAGAAGTGGGGTCTTGATCAGTGAACTGACTGTCATTTTTAACCATCTAGGCCAATGCGGGTGACTCTCGATGTATTATCAGTGTTGCTGGAAAAGCCAAGGCCTTGTCATTCGATCACAAGCCTATGGATCGATTGGAATCTCAACGTATCGTTGCAGCTGGTGGGTTTGTTGAATTTGGACGTGTGAATGGTAAAAAAAAAAAATAGTTTTTACAAATTGGTCATACAGCTACTTGACAAATGAATTTTACTTTTCCTTCCAGGTAACCTGGCTTTGTCGCGTGCCATTGGTGATTTTGAATTCAAGCAAAACGATCGACTGCCTGCTGAAGAACAGATTGTCACTTGTAAGCAACCCGTTTTTTTTTATTTATTATGCAGCTGGCGGAAAGTGACTCATTTTCCTCCTAGGCAATCCCGACATCATTTCTCACGAAATAACTGACGAGGACGAATTTGTGGTACTTGCCTGCGATGGTATTTGGGATTGCATGTCAAACCAAGAGGTTGCCGATTATGTTCGAGGACACATTGCCCTTGGTCAAACTGTCGAACAAGTGTGCGAAGCCATCATGGATCACTGCTTGGCCCCCGAGACCGACATGGGTAGCGTCGGCTGTGACAATATGTCCATCGTCATTGTTGGCTTGCTCAATGGCCGAACTCCCGAACAATGGTACGAATGGGTAGCCTCCCGCGTGCCCCAAACCGTAAAGGACTCTCTTGGCAACGACGTCAATGTCTCACAAGCGAAAGATACCACCAAACCCTCTGCCCAAGGCAACATCGGAACTTCTACCAACGATACCTCGGTCACCACCAACGCTGACTCTCATCCTGAAGCCAGTACCCACCAAATCCACGACGGCCCCTTTGATCAGCCTGAAGCCGATTTGCCTCCTACACCCCAGGATTCTACCTGAACAACCTCCTCTCCCAGAAAGAATGAACATCTGGGTTGTGATTGTATAGTTTAGTTTCTCCTCCCCTCCCCTACTTTTTCCACTTTGTAAACACGATGCTCTCTAGGAATCATTTGCCTCGATACTCTTCTATTTAGCAAGATTACATTACTTTATTTCATAACTGATATGTACATGATTTGGTTTGTCTAGTCATAGAAAAACGAGAATAACGACATTAAAAATTTGAAAATGTCTATGGTGATGGTGCTTTGGACACAAGGTGGGATGATATGGAAGGGACCTCTGTTTTCAGCACACGCGTTGCTTTTTTCTTGGGAATGGGTGCTAAATGACAATGGAAAGGAATGAGCGTGAAAAAAAAAATACGTCCACCTGCTTTTTTTTTTTACCATTCACGTTTTCGCGCACATAAAACCGACGTAGCAGCAGCACTGCCTCTTCATACAAATAACCACCTTGCGATTGATACGGTCGAGAATCTTGGGTATCCAATCGAGGACTAGAAAGTCGTATGGAAAGTGAGAAATATCTGTTCAGCAGTCGAGTTGGACGGGCAAGAAACTGGAGCTTACTCGGACTGGATTGAGAACACGGAGCCATTGCCGCCAAATTTGTCATTGCCACAGCCAAAGTAAACCTGTCGAATCCCCAATTGACGAAGGGCAGAGGCGCACATAACACAAGGCTCCACTGATACATCTATAAGAATGCAATGGATCCGTTAGATCCATCCTCGTCAAGAAAACGAAACGCCAACTTGCATAGATCCAGTGATTGGAAGATGGATTTGTCGTGCGTTTTCAAAATGTCATCGATGGCTTCGATTTCGGCATGGCGGGTGGCCTAAACCAAGAGAGGTGAGATCAGCAAGGCTCTAACAAAAGCTATGGGTAAGAATCAACCTACATTGCATGTCTCGTTGGGTCGATTGCGACCTCTGGCAATCACTTGATCATTATTCTTTACAAACACACAGCCAACTGGGACTTCCATGTGATCGTAGGCTTCCTCTGCCACCTTGAGAGCTTCTCGGATAAATCGTTCGTGGTATATTGACATGCGCCAGGAGGTCAGGAGAATCAAAGGAGAGAAGAAACTGCAACCAAAAAAAGCCTAGCGCCTTTTTTTTTTTTTTTTTTTTTTTTAGCGCATCATTCTGAGGCGGCCTGTGGTGGTTGGCGCATTGGCAGCACAGGCAAGGGCTTGAGAGGATGTTGAAAGGGTGGCACGTGCATGATTCGAGTAAAAAAATTGGGTTTCGCAGCTTTGTCTACAATGCAAGACGTCGAAGGTTCGTTCACAATCGGAGACGTTCCTGGTCTCGGGTGGCATGTCAGCGCAGGCTCAGGCGCTAGAGGAACCTCGAATTTTTCACCGCAGCCATCGATGACAACCACTTCGTCACTGTTATGCTGAAGTTGGCATTGAGACCGGGGCTGCAGGAATGGAATGAATGTGCCTAGATAGACACGCAGTTTGCGTATTTGCAGCAGGAAGCAGAGGAGGAATAAACCCAGCAGCAACATGGAAATCAAGATGCTTCCGCCAGTGGAGGTTGAAACGTATGAGGTGCCACTGTCACCTGGAATGGTGCTGCCTGGGTCGTTTTTACCGTGGTGAGAGTCATTGTTTGAAACAGCCGTTTCATCCGTTTCATTGTGACGATGTTTGTCGCCCATAATCACGATATGAAAAAAAGGAGAGGGTCAAGGAGTGAGGAGTGGTGGCGTGAATGAATTAAAGAAAAGAGGAAAGAGCGGATTTCCGAAAGGGCAAGGCATTTAACTTTTTGGCGAAATTTGTGTTCTTGACGATCTGCAGGTTGCTGAGGATTTCGCCCCACCCATCCAAAATAAACGGGAACCAAACCCGGATGCTTTCAGAGCGGACAATGCTTGCATTCAACGTAATCAACGTTCAAATCCGCTGACATTGTTTATTGTTACTCGACGTATACTTGTTTATTTATTTATTTTTGCCTGTTTTAATTGCAGGTTGCAAAAAAAAAAAAAGGGAGATACAGATTTTTCAATTTTTTAGCAGCAAAATTAACACGCAAATCTGATCTCAATTCAGGCAAAGCTTTTTGTTAAAAAAAAAAGATCAATATCTTAGGCAGCCGTCTGTCTAGTATTACATTATATCCCTTCCTGTCAGATTTTGGCCGGGAAGGCATGCTTTTATACAAATACAAGTCACCAGGAAGTAACAGTAGAAGTCTGGGAGCACTTTGCTTTGCGTGCAAATCAGACCTGGATGCGTGCAATCAAATTTATTTTGCCTGTGAAATGCCTGCTAAAAAAATTAACCTGCACGCCAGTCATCACTGGAAATCCTGAAAAAAAAATATCTTGAGATTTATTAAACGTTAAGCCCATTCAAAGAATCTTGAAAGCGGTTGATCGAATGGCTAATGGAGGCACCCAGTTAGCGGGGCGTGGTCATAAAAGCGGCTTCGTTAATGTTGGCGGGGCGTGATCATAAAACCGGCTTCATCAATGCGATCTTGAACGCTGTCCTCCATATGCCCGCAATACAAACACATACTTCAAAACGCTTTCACTCGGGACGTTCAATGCCACCAAAGAACTACTGCCAGCCCGCGATGCATAAAATAAACGAGGAGGTTCAGAAAATCCACGGATACGAAGTTACACTCAGCTGGGATTGTCCAATAAAATCACTTTTCTGTTTTTGGCAAAAAAAAAAGGGGGGATAGGAAGAGAAAAGCTTACTTGCTTTTTTGAACACCTTTTCCTGATATTTCTTTCTCTTCGCTATTTCTTATAATGCCATCACACAACGTTACGCGCCTGGATAATGCCTCCATTGAACGCTTTATTGCAAGTAACTGATCAAGTGCCCATCGCTCGCTGTAGTGATTGCAAATGTAAACGACCTCTAGTGCATTTTGAAGGACGCAGATGCTGGAACCGCACTTGCATCCGCTGCCGAAACACTGCCACCCGCCAACGATCTCCCCCTGCTGAAGCAATGATTAACTGGGATGTGCTAGGCGAATTTTATGGCCAGTTCCGTCACAACCCTGCTCTGCCTATCAAAGTGCATCTTCCTGACAACCTTGTCGACTTGCCGGTTGGCGACATTGCGCGTCATTTCATTGTGCATCTCTATGAAACGTCTGGCTTCATGTTCTATTTGAAGCTTATCCATGACCCTTCAAGACGCTCAGCTATCGCTTTTTACGCTTCCTGTACAAGCTCAAGCGAGTATTGATAACAACTTCCAGGTAAATGGGAAGGAAATTGGAAAAAAAGAAATCCAAAAACAGAAATATGAATTTATTGGACAATCCCAGGCTGAGTGTAACTTCGTATCCGTGGATTTTCTGAACCTCCTCGTTCATTAATTCATAGCTAAAAAAGAAGTGCGAGAGAAGGACGACGCAAACATGATAAAAAGCGGCACGCTTTGGCAAGCACATGTTCGCAGTGAACCAGTTTCTTGGTGTGCCATTGCCGTCCATAGCTCTCCACCATCCCTCCAGTACTGAAGCCCTCTATGTCAGCTCTCAACACCCTACAATTAATGAAAATGGTGCACCACTTGAAGCTGAGTCTTCTGCACTTGAAAAGTGAGGGTAAAAACCCCTCCATACGGAAAGGCTTCAATCATACTTAGCTGTCGAGACAAGCTCCAAAGGCTGGTTGCCCTTGTTGAAAACATTGATGAATCTTTCCTTGTCAGCAGCTCTTCTGCTCATATAAGCAGTGCTTGCAATCTACTGGATGCTACCTACTCTGTTCTGTACTCACAGCTCCATCGCACAAGAGTCAGAAATGATCAGCAGCCTTGATACTGATGTTCTCCAACCATGTGCTCCTACCTTCTCATTGAACTCGATTCTACGTCATTCATTTCATATTAATATGCAACTGCCCTGAAAGAAAAAGATGATTACTTACTAGCAAAAAGAAGAGGCCTGCTTTTTTTCAGGTCACCTCTTACCGATGGAGCAGACTTGTATTGAATTAACATCAACTTGGATACAAGTATAAAAAAAGGAAACAGAAAGGGCTGTCCACCTCTGGTCTTGCCAATGAGGATGTGGAGTCCTTACGCGAGTTGACATGCAGCCACAATGATTTTGACGCGCTTATTACAGCAATTCACCATCAACTTTATAATTGGCTCTGAGTAAAAAGCGCTCAACTGACTTGTACAAGGCCACCAAAATGTTGGAAATTATCGTGCATGGCATCGACATTTGGCAGGACAGCAGCACATCGGAATTGACTGTATACCGTCGTGTGGCGGCTTTACTCGACCACCTTTTCATGGGCACGGCCATCGAGCTTGTCGACGGAGAGTGCACATCGGAATCCACCAAGGCAGCAATGGCCCTTTACAATTCATGTGCCATGACGACAAGCACACCAAAAAGCGCTTACTCTTGATTTTCCTTTTGTTTCGGTCTCGCTTACTTGAACGAAGTTTCAAAACACTGTTTTTCACATGGACTCAAGGAAAAGGTTGAACAAAATGTGAAACTGATCCAGTTCGCACTGCCGTCCCTGATCCGATAAGAGACGTCCCAACAAAAGGCTAGGTCAATGAGGTACGTCTGCTTATCATCAAATATTAAAACTCACTTTTTTTTTTCTCTTCAAGCAAAAGGGCACTGACGATCAAGAGGTACTGGACGATTTGGTCTCGTATACGGTCGCAAGATTGATTGGATGACCATAGTTGGCCACAATAACGAGCGCATCGAGCTCAGTGCGAACGAGTGGAAACGGGCCAATGTCTCCGACACGATTGCCTTGACGCAGCAAGCAAAAAATTTACGATCCAATGCGACAATCCTTTCCAAGCTTATCAAGATGGGTTGCACGCCAGCTATTTTAGCCATGGACTGGATCGGCATGTGCGGCTACTTGTACTATTTGACCTTTGTGGAGCAGCATGGTATATTTGTGGCAAATACATTTGCTAAACTTGTCATCCCGACAAGCCTAGACGATATTGAAAGCGCTGTGACCACCATTAACGCACTTTTCAAGTGGAGGGTATAAAAAAAAAAATTGAAGAGATTGCCAACTTTTTGTTCCCGTAGAATTCTGTTGTTGATCTCGCCAAGCAAGTTTAGAAATATCGCCGTGTCGAGGATGAGCGCCTGTGTGGCATTGTTCGTGCATCCTCTTTGGATGACTGTGTCACTACCACGTTATCCCCTATCTTTTTTAGCACCAGGCCCAGGAAACGCTCCTTGGACGAGCTCGATTAAATACCTCTTGATTGCACATAACATACCAATAAACCGGCAGTTGATGATTTCCCAACGCCAACGGATATATCCAAAATGTTATATGTGACGACACGTCAATCACATTATTGTCGATGCCATTCACGTTCAGCCATTGTTTGATCTCGTATGAGCACGAATTTGTTCAGAAATGAGATGTCTTGTAAAAAAAAAAATGGGGTGAGCTAGTCCAATTTCAGGAACCGCGCACATAAATCAGGATATGCATTGTTCATGGCTACGTTCCCAGGTATCTACTGCTACTTCTCGGTGACGTACAGTTGCATAAAACCATGCTTCCCCAGCCAAAATCTGGCAGGAGAGGACAAAAGGCCGTACTAACAAAACTAAATGGCTACAAGAGGTACTTGGAGATTTTTTTTTTGAAAAAAAAAAAAAAAAAACCCTGTGCGCACTGGAGATCTGGTTTGTGTGAGATGACGACAAGGCTTGCGTGAGCTGGAGATCTGGTTTGCGTGAGCTGGAGACCGGGCTCACGTGCATTTGCATTGCTCTGCGTGCAAATCAGACCTGGATTGCGTGCAATCAAATTTATTTTGCCTGTGAAATGGTTCACTTTTGCCTGCTGAAAAAATTATCCTACACGCCAATTATCACTGAAAGTCCTGTATATTACATGGGAGGCAGTTTACTGTTCCATGGAATGGTTGCGTTGGTCTTGACCTCGTCGCTGTCTTCGAAGATTAGCTTGGCGTTGCATGGCTTTAATAAATTCATTGACAGCTAAAGGGGATGAAAATGAGCCGTTGACATCCCTCTTTGGCAGGTTATCTCTTTTTTTTTTGTTGACACGTCGACTTACTGATTGGTGATGACAACTCTAAAAGCGACAAGGTGGAGGCCAGCAAATCGCTTTGCAGGGCATGACCAATGGTCTGCAAAGCTGATTGGAAGGAATCTGATTGTACCAACTGCTCCAATTCTTCCTGTGATCGATGAGATGTCACGTCGGGTAGTTCGGGGAACAGGGCTGCTCGGATGTCACGATCGTTCAGCAAGGGATCGAGATCGTGCACAACTTGCTCATCCAATTCATACACCCCGGTCTCGCTAACGGTGACATCTTCCAGAACGTCTTTGATAGTCGCCAACTGCGAATCGGACAGGCGAGGTTCGGTGGAATCTTCATGGTGTTGCACTGTTGTCTCGTCCACATCCATGTCAAAGGGCCCATCGCCGCCTTGCCTCGAAGGAGTGGGCACAGTGCCGCTAGAAAATGGGGGTCAGCGCCTCATGATACTTCATCCAGACTTACCCATAACCGCCTGCCGCTTGAAGGAACTGCATCAGATTTTCCTGGGACATGCTAATATCTACAAGGGAATTAACCTATTTGCTTCATTAAAATATTGAGATTCTTGCCTTGGCTTCCATCGCCGAGTATCTGCATTAAATCATGGCTATCGTTGCCGAATTCCATACGTCCACTACCGCGGCTTTCATTGATTACGCTCTGAGGATCATTGATCAATCGGTTGACCTTGTTGACCACTTCTTGATCCTTGTCGTCGCTGCTGCTCTGCATCCAGTAAAAGAATTTTTGGTTCGACGACTTGAACTTCAAAACGTACACGCGGCCGGTGGTGCATTCGTTCACCTTGATCATTTCAGCTTCATCAGGGAAGATAATCCAATCCTACCGTAAGCATCGGGTTTAGTCTCTGCATCAGCTTTTGCTTCGAGCTCTTACATCTTCAGCTTCCGAGCCATTACGTTCTTTCCAGTGAAAATGCATAAGCTGGTCATCGCTCTTTGGTCGAAAAAAAAAGAAGGTCAACATCACATAAAGGCTGTCTCCAGTAGAAGCCAAGACTTACTCGATCCATGTACACAATCCTAAAACAACACAGGTAGAGCTCAGTAAAAAAGGTCCTGCCAACCTTTTTTTCTTACCCTTTTCGCACGTCAGGTTTGAGAGTATTGTTCTCACGGATGCACTTGCCAGCCTTAAATTCAACAAGATGACTTTGTCGTTGAGGAGTGGGAAAGAAGCTCATGGCGATTTAATATTATCCAGGGGGAACGGAGAGAGTAAAGAAGAGAAGAACAAAAAAAAAAAAACGGCCACCGCGAGCTCATTAAAAAAAGTGACGTGGCTCATGCGAACTGTTTGCAGGAGTCCGACGCCAGCGAAATTGCATATTACCAGCCAATCATTGTTTGCTTTTTTACTCGCCTACGCCGCTCTAGTCCAATTGACGCAGTCGTTCATACTACATGAGCAATGATATGGCCTGACAGCTTACATATGGTTCTTGTTACGCGGTGGCCGATTCAGATACGTTGCTGGTCGTCAGCTGGCCAACAGGTCGAACTGGGATTTTCAAGTGCACGAGAAAGTAAAATGAGTGCGTGCGAAATCATATCCAGCTTCCCGGCCTTCTAGCCCTTCGTTCCGTTGCGTGTGAGAGTTGTCATTATAATCATAGTCCTTTCTTACCTCTTTGTGCTTGTATGCGAAATTTGGGGTGAAATGAATCTAGCAATTTTGCAATGGGATTTTTGTTCAAATCACCTGACAGTCCCCTGAGGAAAATGGCCGATTTTTTCATTTTTTTAGCTGAAGCATCGGAAGTGTCAAATCGAAACTGGTCAAACGTTGGCTGGTCGACCTGTACCAATCGACCTGATTTTTTCGGCATCGTCATCATTCATGCATTTGCGCACCCGTACAAAATTCCACACCGACCACATCACTCAAAAGCACTATGTAGCATTCCTTTTTTTTTTCCAAACTGGAGAAAAGAAACCAGCGGCAAATTCAATCTCAGCACAGCGCCTTCAATAATTATCGAATACAGCCCTCGCCAAAGTCCATAGCCAAGCCTTCTCCAAAGCAATCGAAATATATAAAGCTTTGAAGTAACGTCAATGATATGAACGATCAATCTTGTATTTGATGAAGACGACCCAGCTCACCGAAAAGAGTCCTTTCGCTAATTGCGTGTGCTTGCCAGGAATCGAAGGCGCTGTGCTGAGATTGAATTTGCCGCTGGTTTCTTTTCTCCAGTTTGGAAAAAAAAAAGGAATGCTACATAGTGCTTTTGAGTGATGTGGTCGATGTGGAATTTTGTACGGGTGCGCAAATGCATGAATGATGACGATGCCGAAAAAATCAGGTCGATTGGAACAGGTCGACCAGCCAACGTTTGACCAGTTTCGATTTGACACTTCCGATGCTTCAGCTAAAAAATGAAAAAATCGGCCATTTTCCTCAGGGGACTGTCAGGTGATTTGAACAAAAATCCCATTGCAAAACTGCTAGAATAAATTCACCTCAAATTTTCGCATACACAATCAGAGCCTCATGCTCGAGCTAAAAATTTCGCTTAAAGGTTGGCTAGCTGCTCTGCACCCTGGATATGAAAAAGAAGGCATATGAAATGGCCGTGGCTCATGGGGTTGCTGGATCTGTTATATATAGCGGCTGTCAAGTTTTCCTACGAGCCGCGGATATGCATTTTTGGCGGGCGCGAATCATTTCTATTGTATGCTTGCCGAGCTTCCAGCTCTTTGGTACAGTAAAAAAAAAAAGTACGAAAGGGGAAACATTTACCCCCGAGGCTGCTTTCATTCGAACTTTAAAAATTTCGTCCAACCGGTGTGTCGCACTCAAAAGGGCCAACCTTTCTGCCTGGGAAAATAAAGGATCAGTTTGATTCTCTCGATGCTTTGACTCTAAAAAAGTGAAGCATTGGTTGTTCGTGTTTGGTGATTTTTGGCTGCCTGGTGCATTGATCAGCCGTTTTTGGTACAAGATCTACTGAAGAGCGCTATGCTTTGTCACCACCGAATATCCGCCACAATGATCCATGTGCCACACAATTTGGCACCACGGTAAATTGCTAACCCGAGCTCCGGGTCAAAATGTTTTGTAGTTTTTTTGATCTCGTGTGAGGGTCGCTTGACAACAAATGAATCTCAGGCTTTTCATTTTTTTGATTTGCTCCTTTTCCTATTTAGCTCTCTCACCAGAATCTCGCCCATTTGCTTCTTTTTATTTCACGACAAAAGCATGAGCGACCCTAACAAAAAGCAAGCAATTGATTCGAGCGAATCCAACGCTGGGCTCGAGAAGGGAAAAGATTCAAAGGGTGGAAGCGCAAAGTTGGATCACGGTTCTGCCCAAGTCGATCCAGAGGACAAATCAGAGGAAACCGAGGAAGATCCGGCGGTCACTCCAGCAGCAAAAAAATGGTGGCAATTTTGGAGGCCTGATCCAGTGCTGCTGGCTATGGATCCGAAGAATTTCCCAAAACGCACAAAACAACTGATCTTAATGACAGTGGCGTTTGCCACGCTCATGTAAGCAAGGGCTAAAAAAAAAAAAAAGGAAGAGTACCTCACCACATGTCGTTCTCAGCGGACCGATCTCCACGACCATTTATGTAAGTTGATCCTGCACCAGCCGTTTCATCATTCAGACATTCTCACTTTTTTGATTCCTATACCCGGCTCTACTGCAGATACCTGCATTGGTAGAAATCCAAGCCTATTTTCATGCTACAGACACGGAAATCAACGGCACTTGTAAACATGCTTTTTCTCGTCCTCGCCATAATTATAAGAAATCTCTTTTTTTTTTTAGTGTCTGCATTTACCTTTAGCTTAGCCGTCTTTGTAAGTAGACAAAATGAACAAGTGATGGTCGCTAACTCGTGTTTTTATAGCCAATGTTCTGGGCTAGTTTTGCTGATGTGTATGGCCGACGCCGTGGCTATTTGATCTCCTTTATCATCTACATCATTGGTGCTATTGGGTGTGCCACATCGGTCAACGTCCACATGTTTATAGCATTTCGAGTGATCTCTGGGCTTGGTTGCAGTAGCATTTTGTCCAATGGCGCAGGCACCATTGCTGATTGCTTTGTCCCAGCGGAGCGGGGACGCGCCTTTGCCATGTAAAGCCGACGCTTCTTTTTTTTTTTCGCCCAGTGATCTCACGCTTTTTTTTCTTTTCCTAGCTATTCCACGGGACCACTTTTGGTAATAGGCTTTCTCATGCGAATGATTTCCTCACCTCTTTTTTTTTTTTTTTTTTTTTTGCATGGTGACGTCAGGGACCAGCGCTAGGGTGAGTGCCGTCGCGCATATCAGAAGGATTCGTGCTGATCTTTTTATGTCTCAAAGCCCAATCATAGGAGGGTACTTAAATTCAGGGCTTGGCTGGCGAAGCAATTTAGCTTTTGTGGCAATTTTGGGTGGTCTGATCTGGCTCTGCATTCTGTTTTTTTTGCCTGAAACCAGTCGACAGCAGCCTGGCAAGGATGGTGAAACTGTCAAGCAGTCAAAGATTGTCAACCCCTTTTTGCCCCTGCTTCTTTTCAAGTATACCAATTTGACGCTGACGGTTCTTTACTCTGGAATTGCGTAAGAAGGCTTGTCACTGGGGGGTAGGGTGATCTGTTACCGTGCTGACCTTTTCTTGCAGGTTCATGATGTTTTACCTGGTCAATACCACATTTACGCGCACACTCAGCTTGCAATATGGTCTAAGCACCGGGACCATTGGCCTCTGTTACTTACCCCTGGCTGTTGGTGCTATTGCCGGGAACCAGTTTGGCGGACGTTTTTCAGACCACATCTTCAATAAGCGGGTGGCCAAAGTGCGAGAGCGTGACGGGGAAGAAGCTAAAATTTACCCAGAAATGCGTATCAGCGGTCTGGTGTTGGCAGCTTCTGTTACCCTCGGTCTCTTTGGTTATATTGCCTTTGGCTGGACGGTGCAAAAGAATACTCACTTTGCCTTTCCTTTGATTGCCATTTTTTTTTGTAAGGGCTTTTTTTTTTGGCTCGCGGCGTTCAAACTCAGTTTTTTCATTTTTCAGTGGCGGTGGGATTGATGACCCCAACGATTTTCTTGGCGACTTACATTGTGGATTCCTTTCGGTCCAAAGGTGCATCTGCAACAGGTTTGTTTAGGAACGAAAATAAAAAAAAAGACAAGACTCAATGGTTCCTTTTTTTTTACAGCATGCTTAAGCTTGTTCCGCTTCATTATGGCTGGCATTGGCTCGTTGATTGCTTCGGACCTTGAAAATGCTCTAGGCAACGGTATCCTCTTTTCCATGTGTGGTGGCATCATGGTTCTCCTGTCGTTGTCTGTATTCTACGTCATGTATCATCCTGAGAAATGGGCTGCTGAAAGGGAACAGAAGGGATAGAGTGACGATGAACTGCATCTTGTAATATTAGGTATGCATCAAAAGCATGAGAATAAAAACAAGTCCGTGAAACCAGCTGCCTGAAGAAGGGGCCAAGCTGGAGGGAAAGGACAAACGAGCATGGGTTTTATTTTTTCATGCACGCTTCTCGCAAACCGCGGCGCTTTCTCAATTTGAAAGAAACTGCCAGAAAAACCCAATTTTTTTTTTATTTTCAAGCTTTTTCAAGACATTCTTTTTTTCTCTACAACTTGAACAATGCTAAGAAACACGGTGGCTTCATTGGAACGATCAGTGCGATTACCTCATGTAAACCGTCCCCAATCGACACAACTTCTGCAACGGCGCACTCTCACCTCGTCCTCGCGGCCATGCTCCATTGCTTGTCTGCGCAATCGACCAGTTGGCTTGACGACGTTGTCTTACAGCAAGGCGCCTCCGTTGGTCACAAAGCGATTTATGAATGGTAAAGCCAGCATGGCACGCAAGCAGTGCAATGAGACTTTATTGATCATTTCTATTCAATGCAGGTGGACCTCAAGGTGGATTACGCATGAACCCAAACCAAGAGCAAGCCGAAGAAAAAGCCCTTGAAAAATATGCAAGTGGACCATGCTTGAAAATGCGGAGAGCTGACACACTTTTGTTCTTTTAGGGTTTGAACTTGACAGCTTTGGCTGAAAAGGGCAAGCTAGGTAAGACCAGCAACAAGGCGTTGCGGATGGCTCGTCTTTTTAAACGTTGTTTTTTGCAGACCCTGTTATTGGCAGAGATGAAGAAATCCGCCGTACTTTGGAAGGTAAGTGGAAAAAGATAAACCCGTCATGAAAACTCATCACCTATTTTGTGATTGTGCAGTGTAAGGGCAGTGAGATCGCCTGGTCTGGACTTCCATCGTTTTTTCTTTAGACTTGCAAGACGCACCAAGAACAACCCAGTACTTATCGGTGAAGCTGGGTAAGCAAACAACAGAAAGAAAGAGGATGCAACAACTCACGTATAACTCTTTAGGGTGGGCAAGACGGCCATTGCAGAAGTAGGTCCTCCTTGTTCCTAGCAGGCATCCTACGGCCACTCACCGTTCTTCTGTTTTTTCTTCTTCTTTGTTTTGTAGGGCCTGGCCCAAAGAATTGTGGCCAATGAAGTCCCTGAATCCATTCAGAATAAGGATGTCATCGCACTCGATCTTGGAGTATGTCAGCACTCATGATAGGGCTGTTTGCATCGGTGTTCATATTTTTTTTTTCTCTTCTAGGCATTGGTTGCTGGTGCCAAATATCGGTATAGGAAAATATAAATTCATGCAAAAATGCTCAAAAACGGACTCGTGTTTTATTTTAGTGGTGAATTTGAAGATCGTTTGAAAGGTGTTCTCAAGGAGGTCTCGGAATCTGAAGGCAAGATCATCTTGTTTGTGGATGAAATCCACATGTTGCTTGGCCTGGGTAAATCCGACGGCGCTATGGATGCTGCTAATCTGATCAAGGTAAATGAGCGAGAATGGAATGGAGAACGGACGCTCATCGTACTGCCTACCATTAGCCTGCTCTTGCACGCGGTCAGCTTCGCTGTGTGGGTGCAACCACCATTGATGAGTATAGAAAATATATAATGGCCGACCCTGCCCTTGCCCGCCGATTCCAACAAGTCATGGTGAATGAGCCCACCGTCCAAGACACGATCTCTATCCTTCGTGGCTTGAAGGAACGCTACGAAGTGCATCATGGTGTCCGTATTTCAGTATGTGTCATGCCATCTCTTGCCTTCTCGCTTTAATTCTTCACTCCTTTAGGATTCAGCGTTGGTAGCCGCAGCTGTCAATTCCAACCGGTACATCACAGACAGGTAAAGAAAATAAGCTTCAAAATAGAAAACGCAGGCACTCAAATTTTTTGCCACTAGATTCTTACCTGACAAGGCCATTGACCTTGTGGACGAAGCGTGTTCAAAGCTGAGATTACAGCAAGAAAGCAAACCCGAAGAACTGGAGAAATTGGACCGCCAAGTGATGACGATTCAGATCGAACTGGAATCATTGCGCAAGGAAACAGACCCTCTATCGGTGGAGCGACGCGAAAAGCTAGAAAATGAACTCAAAGCCAAGCAGGATGAAAGCACGCGCCTGACAGGGATCTGGACTGAAGAACGCAATCGATTGGAGAAAATCAAGACCATCAAAGAGGATCTTGAAAAGGCTCGTGTTGAATTGGACTCTGGTAACTTAATGGACCACAGGCTGTGTTCATTACTAACCCTTCCTTTTTTTTATAGCTCAACGTGGAGGCAACTTCCAACGTGCCTCTGAACTACGCTATGGCGTCATTCCAAAACTAGAAAAGGATTTGGAGGACAGACCAAAGAGGTGAGCATTGATAGCGAAAATGGCTTGCCTTGCCTTGACCTTTTTTTTTTTTTTTTTTTTTGGCTTTTATAGTAGCGAGGAAGGCGAGTCGTTTGTTCATGAACGTGTGACCTCGGATGATATTGCCCGTGTTGTTTCACGAATGACCGGTATCCCAGTGCGCGTAAGTTGATCACCAAAACCATCACGGTTACCAATACCCATGGCCAAAAACTCATGGTTTTTCTTCATCTTAGAATTTGATGAAGGGTGAACGTGAAAAGCTCCTTCATATGGAAGATGTCTTGTCCAAACGCGTGGTTGGCCAACCCCAGGCCATCGAGGTAAAAAAAAAAAAAAAAAAAAAAACAGGACTTCGATCCTAAATTTTTTTCTTTTATTTTTGCCTAGGCTGTGTCGGAGGCTGTGCGACTTAGCCGGGCCGGCCTTTCAAATCCCAACCGCCCTATTGCCTCGTTTATGTTCCTCGGCAGCAGTGGGACTGGCAAGACCGAACTTTGCAAGACCATTGCCAAATTTTTGTTTGATACTGAAAACGCCATTGTCCGCATCGACATGTCAGAATACATGTAAGAAAATGAAGGATCAACAGGCAAATCGCTAACGACTCCCCCGTTTTTTTAATTCATGCATTCAGGGAAAAGTTCTCCGTTTCTCGCTTGATCGGCTCTCCTCCCGGATATGTGGTGAGTAGATGATCTGCCTGCTCTTGGGTTTGCCTCACACCTTTTTTTTTTTAGGGTCATGAAGAAGGTGGCGAACTGACCGAAGCAGTGAGGAGAAGACCCTACGCAGTGGTTCTATTGGATGAAATTGAAAAGGCTCATCGGGACGGTAAGTCAAAGCACGGGCAATCATGTAATCCAATGACCAGCCACTCATCCTTTTCTACATAGTCTCCAATATCCTATTGCAAGTGCTTGATGACGGTGTGTTAACGGACAGTAAGTTCCCCTACGCCCGTACCAGCTGCATTTTAGTCTCCTCTTTTTTAATTTAGGCAAAGGTCGCAAAGTGGATTTCAAGAACACGATTATCATCATGACATCTAATCTCGGAAGCGAAGCGCTCTTGGCTGATACTCGAAAGGATGACATTGTCAGCACGCGGGCTCGCGAAAACGTCATGCAGGCTGTGCGACAAGCCTTTGCCCCAGAATTTATCAACCGCATTGACGAAATGGTAACTACCCCTTTCGCAGAGAGAAGAAAAGCATTGACAAGATTTTTTTTTCTCAGGTTGTATTTAATCGCTTGTCCCGAGGTGCTTTACGACAGATTGTGGATGTGCGCTTGAACGAAGTGGAAGAGCGCATGAAGGACCGTCGTATCAAGTTGGATGTGGATACAGATGCTCGTGATTGGCTTGGTGAACATGGCTATGACCCCAATTACGGCGCTCGCCCTCTGAACCGATTAATCCAAAAGGTAGTTCTGAATCCCATGGCCCGGTTGATGATCGATGGTGGCGTACGCACCGGTGAATCAGTTCACATTCGAGTCAAGCCCGACGAGAACGGCCAATCGACTTTGGATGTGGAACGAAACCACGAGCCCGGCACCTCTGAAGACCAAGAAGAACTCGACCATGTGGCACCCATTGGTGAACAAGAAGAACTTTTAGAAGACGAATACTTGAAGAAGAAGAAGGAAGAGGAGGACAAGCTTTGAGGGTGTAGAATTAAAATAAATTATGCAATTTTTTCCTATTTCCTATGATCACATTACCGAAATCATCCAAAGAAAGCACAACTGGCCCATTTTGGAAAGGCTGGAATTTCATTCATGTTGTTTGAGGCGACGGCGGAGTTTTTGATTGGGTAGCGGACGCTTGTGTTGCTTTGATCATCGTCATGCTTTTTTTTTCCACTTGGAACAAAACCACTGCCAGCTCATGCATAGTTTTATACAATGGCTTGAGTGAAAGAAAATGGTACAAATGAAAGAGGGAAAAGGGTGAAAGAAAAAAAAAAAAAGAGGGGTAAAAGGATGAAGTTATGAAAATGGGTGAGCAGTGATGCGTTGATTGACACGTCTGCAGGCAAACTTGGTGGTCATTTCGGAGATACAATCCTATGTTTCTGCCTTATGAAAAGAGGGGGGAGGTCTTCTTTTTTTCTTTTCCTCCTTGCTACTTTCTTTCTTTTCTTTCTCCCTGACTCCTCTTTTTCTCTTTATTTTTTCCCCTCATCGCAAGCATCTAGCTTACTTTGTATTCTTGAATTTATATATAACATGGAAGATATAAAACGACAGGTAGAACAATTCAGTAGCAAGTTTGAAGATGCGGTGGACAAGATTGGCCAACCTTTACGACCCTACATCCCTGCTATTGCTCGGTTCCTGATTGTTGCTACTTTTATTGAAGATGCTTTTCGCATTATCACACAATGGTCTGATCAACTTTACTATATTGAGCACTCTCGCCACTTCCCCAAAGGCATCAGCCATCTCTTTTTAGGATTGAACGTCTTGGTAAGTATAAAAGGACGGTGGAAGAGCAGGGGGGTCGTAAAGATACATACGGGGTAGAAAGAGAGCTGAGTACACACGAAAAGAGACCGTTGGCTCACCTCACCTTTTTTTGTTAGGCCATGCTTATCTGCTCCACCATGGTGATTATTCGTCGTCACCAAGATTATGCTGTGTATGGGTTGATGGGTGTGGTGGTGACTCAGGCATTGGGTTACGGTTTGGTGTTTGACATGCAATTCTTCCTGCGAAACCTGTCGGTGATGGGTGGTTTGATGATGGTGTTGTCTGACGCGATTGGCAAGAAGAAACAGATGTTTGCAGCCCTGCCTCAAATCACTGAGAACGACCGCCGCATGTACTTCCAACTGGCCGGCCGTATCTTGCTGATCTTCTTGTTCATTGGCTCTGCTTTCCATGGTGAATGGTCTTTACTCCGTATCTTTGTGTCCATCTACGGTTTGATTGCCTGCGTCATGGTCGCCGTCGGCTTCAAGGCCAAGTGGTCTGCCATGTTCTTGGTGCTCTTCTTGTCTATCTTCAACGTCTTGATCAACAACTTCTGGTCCGTCTCTCATACCCATTACCGTCGCGACTTTCTCAAATACGACTTTTTCCAAACCCTGTCCACTGTTGGTGGCTTCTTGTTGTTGGTGAACGTCGGCCCTGGTGGTTTCTCTGTGGATGAAAAGAAAAAGGAATTCTGAAAGCTGTGTCTCTCTTACCCACCTCAACCGATCTTTTTTATTTTAAAAAAATAAAAACGCATTTGATTTATTTCGCCCGAGAGAATGAGATAGGACAAGCTTTGGCTAGGCTGGTTCTCCAAACCCAACAGCCCTGCCAACAGGCAGAGGACCGGGTACGACACGACAGCTCGCGGCGGCCGTTTCTAAGTTTTAGGAATCAACCATCGCAGTGCGGAGGGTCAACCCATGGTCAATGCAAGAACGTAAAGGCTCGCGCTGTTTTCTGACCGATCTCGGTACCTTGGCCATTCTCCTGCAAGGGAAAGTAACCAATGTCACATGGGCTTCATTCACTGTCCATGAGAAAATATGCCCGTAACGCCAGCATAGCCACACAGGAAGCACATGGTGATCACCCATGATAATTAAAACGTAGCTTCCTGAGCTTATCTGATGCACACTGCAATGACATGTCTGTGCACCATAGCCATGTACTTACCGCCTGCCTCATAGTCCAAAATTTAAGCTCTTCTGGCAAGCCCCCAAACGGCCCCCCCTCAGCAAATTGAGTTCACGCACGGTCACACATGCTTCAAGGCACATGTCTCTTTAGATGTGGAAATGGAAACGTGTCGTCCACCCGCACCACCAGCTCGGTTGAAAGGTAAGAAAAGAGAGTGTTAGCAGCCAGGCGCGAGCGGGAAATACAGCAAACGATGGCAATGAAAAGTGAGCGCTTGCCAGGCGTCGCTTTGTTGCATCACATACAGGTGCAGTACGTTGGATGAAGGCTATGGCGATGAAGGAAAGGACGGTGGTTGACTTGCAGTGACTGGGAAATGGCGCCGAGGATAAAGAAAGCTAGAAAGCCACGTTGTTATGGCAACCGACAAATATTCAATTTGAAAACATGCTTCTAACGCCCCATGGTTGACACCGATTAAGCTTTCGGTAGGCTTCTTTTCTTTTTTTGCCAGATTTTCTAACACTTTTTTTTTTTTTTTTTTTTTTTTTTTGAGATCGAGGCGATCAGAAATTTTATTTGGCAGTGACGTAACTATGTAAGAGGTCAAGGCAAAGATGGGGCGAGGAGTATGTTTAAAGGGTAGCGGGGTAAAGGAGACGGGATTCATCACGCAGGAGCTGGATGGACTTGTTCACTGAAATGAGGACATTGGAAACGGAAAAGGGGATGTCATCGTAAACGTGGCGCCAGTGGGCTGACCAGTGGGCTGCCAGAATGGTGCCTAGGACGAGAGGTGCGGAGAGGGATGGAGTACCAGGACGTAATGGAGGCCAAGACCAGGATGTGAAGGAGGATACGACGTTCTGTATTGAGTCGAAAGGAGTGGCAAAGTGTCTTTGCCAAGCCAGTCGCCATACCCGCATCTTGAAAGGGCATGCGAAAAGTAAATGGACACTCGACTCGTCATGGTATCGGCAGATCGAACATTTTGGCGAAGACACAAGGGTGGGGACGATGCGGAAGAGTAGAGAGCGTGAGGTGAGCTTGCCAGTTAGGAACCGGAACAAGACAGTGCGTGAGGAATGAGGGAGGGACGTACGCCAAAAGGATTCCCATTTGGCAGCAGACCACTCCACACCGGGGGCGTGAGACGGGAGGGCGTATCGAGGTGTGAGTAACCGGCGGATCGCTCTTGATTGGAGTGGTTGTCGTAGTGGAGCAGGGAAGAGGGGAAAGAAGCAGGCCCATAAAGATGCGCCGAGCCAAGACAATGTGGGCGGGACAGGAGGGCCGGGGGGACGGGGCACAAACGCACAGTCAGGTAGGTCGGGGGACATGGTGACAAAGGACGCAACAGCCTGGTGGGGGGGCCCAAGATGGGGAAGCAAGATGGACCACAGTCGCCGGATGGTATAAGGACGTATAGGCAGTTCACAGGACGGCCAAAGTTGTAGCAAGCAGCCAGACGGCCCCGAGTTTGTCACATGGAAAGCGTAGCCGATGGGTAGGCTAGCAACTTTTCGTGCGATAGAGCGGAGATCAGCAGGGAGAGACGATGGTGACCAGAGAAATTCCATGGGGAGGACAGACCAATCATGGGCAGGGAGCACCAGACAGCGCCAGAACCGCGGAAGCTTGTCAAAGGCATCAATCAATGGGGAGAGACAGGAGGGAAGAGTAGAGCCAGACCAGAGAGGACCAGCACGGAGCGAAGGGAACATAACGGATAAAATGGCATGACCGGTTTCAAGGTGAGAGCTAAGACACCACAATAAGGTCTTGCCGAAAGGGGATCCAAGGAAAGAAGGTGGACCTTGTAGCACATTGGAGATCCACCGTGCCTGCAAGGCTGGGTGTTGAGTCGACGGGAACAGGGCGCCAATGCCCCCAAGATGGCGAGGGAGGAGGATCAGGTCCATAGGAATCCTGGGGAAAGTTTTCCCGTTGAAGAATCTTGAAACGGCAGAGTGGAGGGCCTTGAGTAGCTTCTTCGGTAGATCAAACAGCCAGAGGGAGTACCACAGCTTGGAGGCAACAAGGGAATTCCACACTGTGGTCTTCCCCGCCAGGGACAGTGACCTGGAACTATGCATATGTAATGAGGCTTGAAGTTTCCGCAGGATGGCAGAGAAGAAGTCTAGGACTTGTGCTTGGGACAGGGCCAACGGGATTCCCAGGTAGATACATGCAGTCGGTGAGGTGGCGGTGACAGGTTGGGCGTCGATGCTGTGGGCTTGTAGGGCTAACGACATGATCGGATCGAGGGGTCGCCCAGACATGGCGATGACAGCTGTCTTGGTGCGGTTTAGAGAGGCATTGGAGGCCAAGCCATATATCGAAAGCGCAGACATGACGCGCTCTATATCCCGAGCGCACGATACAAAGACTAGGAGATCGTCTGCATATGCCAGGAATTTGAGCCTAGGTGGCGTGGGGGGTGATAGTGACGTGTGTGAGGTCAACGCTCGAAGCAATGGTGATGGTGGGGATGGGAGATATTGCGACTGGTCTTGGAATACGAAGCCGGCAAAGTCGTGGTCAGTGTCCAGCAGGCGTAGTAGTGGGTCCATAGCCAGGTTGAAAAGCAAAGGGGAGAGGGGATCGCCTTGTCGAAGACCACGGCATTGGCGGAGAGGAGCAGACAATGTGCCATTGGTGCGGACTTGGATGTCGGTAGAGAAAAATAAGGCACCAATCGCGTTAACCAAAGAACTAGGGACGCCATAGGCGGACAGGACTGCAGAAAGATACTCCGGATGTACTCTGTCATACGCCTTTTCCTGATCGAATGATAGTGCAACTGCTGGGGACTTTGATCGTCGCGCGTCGTCAATAGCCATGCGGGCCATAAATGGGTTTTCGAGGATAAATCGGCCCTTTACAAAACCACCTTGTAATGGATGGATGGCGGCAGCACACAGAGGTTGGAAGCGGGCGGCAAGGATACGCGTGAACATTTTCGCGTCTGTGTTGATCAGTGCAATGGGACGCCAATTGGCAAGCAGCTGTAGGTCACCTTTCTTGGGCAGGAGAGAGACCATGGTTTGCGACCAAGAGCTTGGGACAAGGCCAGAGTGGAGTGCATCATTGTAAACTTTTTCGACTATGGGCTGAAGCGGAGTGTGCTGAAAAAGGAGGTGAAGTATCTGATACGGCAATCCGTCCAGTCCAGGGCTGCTTCGTCGGGGACATCGTTTACTGGCGTCGAGTAAGTCAGTTAATGTGATGGGGGCTATCAAGGCATGTTGAACCTGGGATGAAGCACGGGCAGAGGCAGGAATGGCGTCAAGCAATTGTGATATGCACACGGGGTCGATGGGGTCCTTTGAGTAAAGGGAGGAATAAAAGGTACGAGCCATCTCATTCATTCCTTTCTCATCTTCTACTACATTACCAGAGACCGGGTCACGCAAGGCATCCATATGGGTTTGGGAAGCACGAGCAGTTGCTGTGCGTTTGAGGTATCCAGGAGACCGCTCGCCTTGTTCACGCCAGGTGGACTTTGCGCGTAACTCAAGACGGAGAGCCTGTTCACGTTGTATTAAAGAGAGCTTGTGTTCCACAATGGCCAGTTCCTCCAGGAGGGCAGAACAAGATTCTACTGCAGAGGTTTGGGATAGGCGTAAAAGTCGATTACGTCGAGACATAAGGTGGCGCGTTTGACGTTCGAGCACCGAGGGGCGTTTTCGCATGAAACGCTGGGCAGTAGCTTTTGCAATGCACTTGATCTCCTCCCACACGGCAGTGGGGGTGTCGCAGTGTTGGTGAGCGAGGAACTGATCGATGTTGGTGTAGAGGTGTTTGACAAACTCTGGAATAGACGCGAGGTGGGGTTTCGCGCGCCAGCACGGGCTGGGGCCACGAGAGGAACCTACTCTCCACAAACATTTGAGAAGCGCATGGTCTGTCCAATCAGAGGGGATATGACTTACCTGGGGGTGGCAAATGTCAGCAGAGATATCAGGTGAGCAGTATATAAAGTCAATGACTGAGCGTGAGCCGTTGCCGGAGTGGGTGAAGGTGGGGATGCCTTGGAGGCCGGGGTCGGACGACAATGCGTCATCAAAGAATCGATGGAGAGTACTGTGCCAGTCAGCACCGTCGGGCTTAGGAGTTTGGTTGAAGTCTCCCATTACCAAAGTACGGGTTTGATTGGACAGAGTGGTCGGGTGGATGAAATCTGCTAAGTGCAGGAAGAACCGTTGTCGGGCACTATGGGCTGCAGGAGCGTAAATGACTAGTAAGTTGAAAGGAGGGAAGGCATTTTGGGAGTGTTGGATGGTGGTGGAAATAACTCGCTGATCCAGGTTGACAGGAGTTTCGTGGTTGGTGACAGTGAGGTTGGGATCAAAACATATGAGACCACAATGGTTCGTCCATATGGATGAGGAGCATTGGAATTGCATGTTCAGGGACTCTTGATTTGCTAGAGTTATGGCATGAGACTCTTGAACAGCAAGGAGAGACAACGATAATGACCGGAGGTGTCGAATAAAGAGGGATTGGGCGTTGGAGTTATGGCTCTTGATGAGGCTACGGCAGTTCAAGGAACCAAAAGAAAGAGAGTGGGAGTGGGGAGTTGACATAATGGGAGGAAGGAGGATGAAAGAAAGAAGGGTTAAGAGAAAGAAGAGAAAAGGAAGAAAAAGGAAAAAAAAAAAAGGAGGGGAGAAAAGGAAAACTAAACTACGCTAAAGCTAAGGAAGGATTGAATGGGAAGGGGTTACCTTCTAGTCGTTCATGTCCATGAGGACGTCGTCGTCGTAGTCCGATGAAGAGGCCGAGGAGTCCGGTTTGGTGTCAGTGAGCTTAGGGTTGGCGGCGGCCTGCTTGCGGGCGTGGATACGAGCGCTGAATCGGGATGCACGGGGAACTTGGGCAGAAGGGGTTTGTTGTATCTGGGCCGAATTGATCGGAAGCATCTCTTGAGTAGAAGGCTCGTCTGCCATGTCGGTTGGAATAGTCATAGGTTCAGGAGTTTCAACGTGGGGAGGAGACGAGTTGGCAACTGGAGGAGAGTGGACCAGCTCGGTAGTACGGGCTGCAGGCGAGGGCGGAGGGGCCACAGCGGCTGTGGGAACAGGGGTGTGAGGTTGGGAGAGAGCGGTGGTGTCAGCTGGAGGTGATCTGTTGACAGCAGTGACGTCTTGGGGAGGTGAAGGCGTGGCGAACCGAGATTTCTTGTGAGTGTGATCGATTGCGGGACGTGGACATTTGGCTGCGACATGGCCAACCTCGGAGCAATTCCAACACTCGACACGTTTGGTTTTGGCGGGGCAGGCGTTGCGAGCATGACCTGGCTCGTGGCAATAAGAGCAGAAATCGGCCATACCTTCATATGAGCAAAGAAGGTTGCGGGTCCCGGTGACCCAGGGAAGCTTGCGGCACAAGGGGGACCAATCAGTTATGCCTGAGTCGTGTGGCTTGGAGCGGTCGAGGACAACAGTGGCTTTCCCAGTAAACAAATCCCCATGGGTAGTGTTGTGGAGCTCAATGTCGAGGATATAACCAAATCGTCGGAACAGGGTGTCAAGAGAGGATTGAAGGAACTCCGTGTTGCGCATAGGGATATCTGAGACTTTCACAATGGCCATATCAGCGTCAGGGGAAAGAGCCATGGAAGGGTGGAGAGTATATCCTTGGACAATAATGGGGAGTTGAGAGGCAGTAACGCATTCCTCTTTCGAATCAAAGCAAACTTCGGCGATGCGGCGTCGACCAGAGCTGCGGGGACGACCAAGGGAGAACGTACGGATACCAGTGTTGTTGGGATAGGTTTGGCGGATGGAGCAGTAGAGGTCCTTCGAAACATCATTCGACAGATGAGTGACTTCGACCATCAAGGAAAAGTCTTCGTTGCCGCGAATCCAAAGTGTTTTGTTGCGGGAGACAGGCTGGTTGACGGCAGCACTGTACGAAGGTAAGGTTCGACCATTGCCAGGAGGTGAGGTCGGGGGTGGAGGGTGGTTATTGGGAGATGGATCTCCAACTGGTGGTGCCGGATGGGAATCCATAAGAAAAGGATTTTCTAACACAAAAGTTATTTATGAATTAAAAATCGATCTCCGTCTGCCGGCTTCAAACTTGTAGATCTATTGCTGAAGGTAGTGGCACTGAAAAGAACACTTTATCCTTATCAAAGCACTGTGTCCTGGACACCATTACAAGAGCCTCTCCTGCTACTACTATATCGCAAGATGTCATTTGAGAGATGTTTAGCAAGGCGACGGTGATGGTGATGATGATTATGTCGACGACGGTGGGTCTCTTCGCTGGTGGGTTCTTGCAGAAGTGCTTAGTATATCCTGCATTTTAATACATAAACGACGATATAGCATATAAATATACAAAATGGCATGTGTCAGAATAGTTAACCACGGTTACCAACTCCTACAATATTCTGATAAGACCGGAATTTTTCTTGCAAAAAAAAAATTTCCCACTCTTTCTCACTTTGTGTTCGAACGAAATGATGCGCGAAGATAATATCTACCGAACATCGCGATCCGAAAGAGATTGGTCGGTCGCGCAGCTGAGCGACTACAACATTGGCATTGTCAACGTAGATGCAGCTACATTTTTTGGACGGGCGATCGAGACGGTGGCGCTCGATGAGGTGCCAGAATCAGTGCTCACCTGTCTGACATCAGACGACATTGCTGATGACGAAGATCCCGGCTACGACTTGTTGCGTTTCCACGACATTGTCATGAATGGGGGCCTGGAGAACACGGTAAATAACTTAGTTGAGGAGCTGCTCCGCATGCTCAAGTTTCGAGGACAAAGACGCATCATCCTGACATGCCAACGCTTGCCTCTCACGATGTGTGGCACCAGCACAACAGCAGAAACGGATGTATGTGTGCAGAATAACGACAACATACTGCTGCTCGTGCAGGAGGACAAGGCCTACCGCAACAGCAACGATCCAGAACCCCAGCTAGTCGCCGAAGCTATAGCAGCGTTTCAACACAACAACAGAACAAGACAAAGACATCTGCGGAAGGAGCCACTGCTCACATACACCTTCCCCTGCGTTGCAATGGTGGGCAGTCATGCGCGGTTTTACAAGATCCCCGTCACTCAATCTCTGAACGAAGGCGTCATCAATGGCTACAAACCGTTGCTTGAAACCAAAGTGCAGTGCTTCGACCCACTGGAGAACAATCCCATGAGTGGGCTAGGAATGGCACAGTTGGACAGCCGGAAGAAGATCATGCAATCGTTCAAGCTAATGAAGTCAATTATGCTGGAGCAAGCGGAGCTGTTGCTTTGAAACTCGGAGAGGGGTTCAAGCCTAGCTTTACACTTTTTTATTGAAGTCGCAACATAAAAAAAAAGCGCAGAAACCTAAGAAAGTTAAAAAAGGAAAGGAGTGGGGTGAGTTTGATGATGGTTGACCAATCCGAACGGCTTTTTGTTGGTGCTTACCCAATCCAGAGAGGGCGACGAAAATGAACAGTGAGTGCCACCAGGCCAGGTTTTTTTTCTTCACCCTTCAATCTTACCTGTATCGGGCAAAGCCCACACTTCAAACAGATGAAAAGAAAAAAAAGTCATCCGTAACCAAGACTAATTGGTAGTATAATAAAAAGCAAAAAAAAAAACTCTAAATAAAAACATGAGTCCATGTAAAACATCAAGCTATCAGATTCCCTTACAGGTGCGAAGTGGTAGAGAGATGGGTGGCAAGGGCGGACGATGATGGGGGGGGGGAGCACCAGGAGCTGGTCGTGCGAGGGGAGCAGGTCGGGCCCCAACCTCCAGCGTTGAGTGGGCAGCCCAAAACATGTTGTTGGCTGCACAGGCATCTCGGTCCCAAAACATGCAGCAGGCAGTGCAGTGCTTCAGGCCAAAGATGCCTTGTTGGTTGTTGGTGGCAACGGGTGACAATTGACCACCACAGACATTGCAAGCCTAGATATAAAAAGAAAAAACAGTTCATTCGTCACTTGACTTTTGATTTAAAAAAAGCACTTGCTTGGCTTGTCAGGTACTCGTCAGTGTGCAAGACAAGAGTGAGGGCACGGGACTGGCGTTCAAGTAGGTGATTTCGGACAACGTCCGTTCGTCCCACCGCATGCCCTCGCATTCTGGCCCCGTCGCGGCCAATCATTGCAGCACCAAACGCCACTAAGGATGGGCCTTGTTGTTGAGGTTGGGAGCCATGGTATTGTCGGCGTACGGTGTTCATTGGACTGGGGAAGGGAAGAAAAAGAAAGTGAGCATGATTTTTTTTTCCAAGTGCGACTTTTCAGGTTTACTTTTTAGGACTGATAGTGTATAGTCAACCCACTTTCAACCGTTTTTCTTTTCTTTTTTTTTTTCGTTCTTTCCTACCTGTGGTTTAGTTCCAGGAACTTTTGCTGCAGTTGTTCCTTTTGGTTTTTCAGGAGCAGTCGATGCTGTTCCAAAGTGTTGGTCATGACCTCATGGGTGGTGACTTGGGCGTTCAATGCGTGGTGGATTGCTTGGTTTTGAGACAGGTCGAGGTTCATGATCCCAGAAACAATGGCATCCATGGCGGCATCTTGTACAGCGATTTGGTTGCTCACACCAATGATCTGTGCATCCACAGAATCATAGACAGTACGAACAATCTGCTGCTTTATAGCTCGCTTTTGCTGGCTCAACTTGCGACGCCTGCGTCGGTTTTTCCTCGTCTTGGCTTTCATTCGTTTAGCCTTGCAATATTTGGCAGACCCGGTCAACATGATGTTGGCACATACTGCAGCTCCTCGTTGCTGGCCCTTTTTGGCTTCAAATCTTGCTTTCGATGCGTGGCTTCCGTAAAACGCCATCGTCGACGTCAGATGGCGGAGCTTGTGCGAGACAGCTTGCCGAAATTCAACTACGTCGCTTGTGGTCGTCGTCGGCGTTTCTGATTCAATCGTCGCCATTGTTGCCATAGTGCCGCCAGGAAGAGGTAAGAGCACATTATTTTTCCTGTCATTCAGGTGCTTCTGACGTACGGTTTCTTTGGTCAACGTCTTGTATTCCTTGGCAGGCACTTGGCGTATTGGATGTGGGTCAGGACCGGAACCAAAGGACGTAGTGACGACGGCTCGGCGTCCAGGGTCTGTGCCCGACAACGCATATTGGTGCGTGGGGTAAGTCGTATTGGCAAAGTCTTGCGCGTACAGTAAAGGTGGTTTTGGTCCTGTTGGCAGTCTTGAAAACACGACATGGATTTGGACACCATCTGTGCGCAACACACCAGAAAACATACAACCATAGAGCCATTCATTGTTCAAATCATCCACACTAGAAAATCATGTACAAAATTAGCCCACCTGGTCCCCCCTCTTTTTTTTGTCGCTGTTTCTCCTGAACTTGCCTTCCATAACCATATTTGTCCAGACGGAAAACTTCCCAGAAGAGATCCATTTTTTCCATAAAAGGAGGAACGCGACGGGGTGTTTGGCGGTTGATTTGGAGGTGGCGACGGTTCACAAAGGAAGGCAGGTTCTCTGCTGTAATGGTGATGAAGCGTGGGCGGCTAGAGGGCATTGGGAGAAGCGTGAATGATGGCACTGTGACTGGATCATCGTCAGTCTCGGGCAGAGATCGATAGTATTCATACACGTCGAGGACACTTCGAAGCATGGGAAGGTATTTCGCTGGATCAGCATGCAATGTCTGTGCTGTGATGTCTTCTTCAGATGGCTTCATATCTCGTATCTCATTGATCACATCATTCATCCGACGTCGATGGTGGTGAGGGATCCCTTCGGGAATGGGAAACGTTTGATCTGGTTGGCGTAGTGCAAAGTTGTGGTAGGCATAGGCTTTGATGGCACCCATGGTATGGCTATTAGGCAACTAAAAAAAAAATAGATGAGTGCCAAAAAGTCAGCACACATTTACTGTATCTTTTCACCTCTGCCTTTACCTCGCCATCAACGGCAAACCGGAATTTGATGAAGTCTTTCACCCTTCCTTCAAAGTTCTTGCTGATATGGTTTTTGTTTGCCGTTGCTTGCTCTTTGCATGTCATGGCCAATTCCGCAGTGTGGCCCGGCTGGTCGTACATGTCATAGGGGGCCAAGGTGACATGGTAATCATTGTCCCAATGGCGGAGCAAGGAAGCAGGAACGCGAGGGTCTTGGGTAGACTTGGTGACAAATTCATCACGGCGACCACGTACAAGCTGAGAGGCCAGGTAGAGGCCGTTTTGGTGGAACAAGTAGGGCGTTAGATCAGAGGCATGGTTGACGGCATAATCTGAAATGAAAAGCTGTAGGCGATTCATGACGTTCCTGAGGTAGTCAGATTTGATGGACACTGCTTGCTTTAACTGGTCTACAAATGGCTTTCGCACTAAAGCTTCGAAGCTTTTGATCCGTGTGTACTGTTCATGGCCAGGCATGCAACGTTTCATGAAGTCAGCTTTACTTATCGGATGAAATGGGCAGGTACGATTTGCAGAGCTTGAATGTCCAGTTAAATTGCAGGTAGGACAAACTTCAGGCGGGTTTGGGTTGGCAGCTGCCACCTGAAATTGCAGGGCACCTTGCTGCACCATTCTTCTAATTTCAGCCGCAGTATCAGGATCCCCAGCCGACGTGGCCGTGATGGCTGACAAGTTCATAAAAATTAAATGGTCAGCAGATCTTCGCATGAAACCGAAGACAGTGACACTTACGTTCTTGCACTTCATGGAATGGACAATCTCGTGACCGGCGAGTCAGGTGATGGGGGGATCCGCAATCTTGACATAAACGAAGACCTTGAGAGAGGTTTTGAAGATGAAAAAAAAAGTTAAAAAACAGACGCAGTTTTATCCCTGATGACTTACTAGATCTTTGCTTTTAACTCCATGATAGTACGAGGATGGCTTGCTCTTGTGTCAAGCCATTGTTTGTTTGGAATTGTGTCAAGTTCCCTGTTAGGTTGGTGAAGATTGGCTCTGGTACGTTTATCAACATGACAAACAGAGCTTGAAGGTGTTGTTTTGAGCCAATGTAAGGCCGGCGCTGTGGTTGATCTCTCTCCATGTAGGAAGATGCAAAACGTGTGAATGGGAGGAAGGGAAAAAAAGTAAAAAAAAAAAAAAGTCGCGTGCGAGGTTTAAAATCCCAAGAGCAACCCCACCTCCTATCAAAGCGCCTCGTGAAATACCTGGTTACTCCAATGCTGTTGTCAATTGCGTACCATGTTGGACAGCCTCCCCATTGTGAAACGGACCATCCTGCGAGAACTTTTGGCCGACTACACCAAACCTCACATGTGGGTCCAAGCTATCCATTTAGAAGCTCAAGAAGGGAAACATGATGCTGCAAATGCATTTCTCATGAAAGCCATATACCATTATCCAAGCGAACCTTACCTTTTGTTGCTTCGCGGTTAGTCCTTTTTTTCAAAAAAGGACGTTGCTCACCTCTTACAAGATCGACAATGGTGAATTCTTTTGAAATGGTAAAGGGTTAGGTAAATTGGCCCCAGCCAATCTCCTCCTTCTCTAAAGTCAGCAAACACTCTCCAAATGCAACAACGACATGCAGCTTTCGCCTTGCGAAAGCCTAGCTTTAAAATATCATTAAAGAATACCTTTCCTTCCACCATGCCTAATTGATTTTTTTTACCCTTTGTTTCCAATAATTTAGAGAAATAGATTTGATATTGTATTTAGCAAGTCTGGATATAATACAGACGGTGAGTGACGATAGAAATACGCTTAACAGCCCTCCGACAGAGACATCAGCTGCGATACCATGAGAGCCTTTCAAAACCCTCATGCATTTGACAACAATGTTAAAACTTATTTGATTTTTTCTGAGTCCATGACTTAAACAATACCTTGCCTCCATGAAACCCCGCCTTGATTCAGTAGCTCAAAACTGCCGCAAAGCATTTTCCTTTCATTTAAAAAGTAAAGAGGGACTCCTTGCTGATCTAGCCAACTATCAAAAGCCATCACTAACTCGCAGATATGATACTGAGGCTAATCCGATCACCCGTCGTTCTATTTCATCTTACCCCCGGCCAGGGTTTACAGTACGCTGCGGAGATCTTTGGAAATGGCCTGAAGAATCTAGCCATTCACCTTTTTTTTCGGTAGCAAGCAAAGTATTTTTTATGACTACTAGGCATTAGTAAATTTGGAGAAATGGAATGTGCTATGGTGATTCTCTTGTTTTAATATTTTAAAATATTTTAAAACTTACAAAAAGTGGGGAGAGGCAACCCCAAAGCCCAGTGTCTCAACGCAGGATGAGTTTGAAAACGGTGACACAACGTTGAGACGTATCTTGTCGTCGAAAAATGACGGGCATCAGCGAAGCTGAACTAAAGAAGAGACCAGTTATCAGCGAGCAAATATTGATCGGCCTCCCGTCCAGGTTTGTAGTACGTGGATTGGACGAAAACCAGTGGCGCCTGGGGTTTCTCAAAGGCAATATGCAAAAAAAAAAAAAAAAAAAAAAAAAAAAAAGGAAACCCAAAAAAAAACTCTTTGTCATGCCACCAACTGCCTTTTTTTCCCTTTCTTTCCTAGCAATTTCTATTTTTTTTTTTTTTGGGAATGCTTCTTGATTTACCATCGGAAATCCTTAATGTCATTTACTCGTATCTAACAAAGTCTAGCCTGAATCAACTGTGCTTGACCAACCACAGTTTATACCAAGTCACTTTGCCGTTTCTGTACCGCCATGTGGTCTTCACCTTTCGCAATCATATCCGGCAACTGGAAAGCAGCTTACAGCGCAAAACCAATGTGGTTTTGCTGAATGTCATCGAGGCATGTACCACCCAAGTGACATTAAAGAGCAAGCAAACAGGCTACCACCATTTGATTATCGACGCCCTGTCGCTCCTACGACGCTTTTTGCCGAACCTAACGTCGCTCATCTTCGCAGACTTCCACCAACTCTCGGTCACCACTCTGGCCCCTGTGCTTTCAACCCTCCCACACCTCGACCACCTTGTCTTCCGCTACTGCAACCTTGTCGCTCAGCCCAGCAATGTAGCCCAATCGTTTCTGCGCTCACCCGCCGTCACTGCCACAGGGATGCCACTCCTTCAACAAGGACTGATGACCACAACGAAGCTTGAGCTCTACTGGACCAACTTCACCAAACCGGCGTTGGATGTGCTGCTGGAGCGGATGCCCAACCTGACAACGGTAGCCTTGCATGCGAATCACAACCGCTGTTACCGCGCCAACGACCAGTCGCTCACCAGCCTCTGTCACTTTTGCCCAAAGGTAGCCAACTTGACCATTGGATTGCAGGAGGTAGGAGAAGATACAATCTCCCAATGCATCACTTTCTTCGGACCGAACCTTGTCCGCCTCAACCTGCGCTGCCATTCGCCTTGGTCCACCCTTTTGGCCATAGCCAAGCATGCACGTCATCTGCAGGACCTGACCATCCGTTTTCCCTCTCGTGCAAAATGGTACTCCTCAGCGCTCCATCAGGACTTATTTGTATCATCAGCTCTTCCGGCCGCCGCCAACCGCCATCTCCTCCAACAACAGCTCCAAGTCCGACCTGATCCGCCGGTCGAAGAGCAAGGCGGGCTTCTGGATATTTTATTCTCCTGCCAAGAACTGAAACGGCTCCAAGTGATCTCAGTGGATGAAGACCAAATGGCTTATGTACAACGGCTACCGCCTGTCCTTTGCAAGGCCATCAACACCGCTGCCCATCAACGTATACGCATCCTGTTCCCTGATTACCGCCGCCCTGATATACCATCTCTGCTTTCTGGTGAAGCCCCTGAAAGGCAAGCCACCCAACCTGTGCCGTCGACCGTTTCCACCACCCTGACCTCGTCCTTGACCTCCCCTCTCACATCCTCTTCCTCGACCCTCTCCACGCGCCTGGCTGCTGCCATCCTCAAAACACCGGTTATCAAAGAGTCTGAGATGCTTCTGGTTGCTCAATCCTCACAGCTGGTCTTCAACCAACCAGGGCAAAAAGCATCTGCCCCCTGCTTAGAAAATTCTCTGGTCTTGGACATGCTTCACCTGTACCATATTCGTTCGCTCCTGACATGTTTTGTTTGATTCCCTTTCTCCCCCTTTTCGCATTTACCCCTTTCTCACCACCTGTGAGTCCACTTTGCTTGTATTTTTTTCTACCTCCTTCACTCTTGCAACACAGCATTAAACATGTGATCTGCTCAACCACTCAGCCCATTAACATTCCTCAGCCGAAAAGGCTAATTTTTATTGTGCGATTGGGCTTTGGGGTATCAGTTTGACAAACACATAGCCTTCTTTCTCCAATGCATGTTTCAATGCCTGGACCGACGTCATTGGTCGATCATGCATCGATATAACAATGGCACCACCCGATCCACAAAACTGGCATAAATTTTTAATAAAAGCATCCATTCTTTTTTTTTTTAGGGCATTGGCGTCTTTTTCTTAATATATTTACCTTTGCATGACCTCCATGCTGCCGCACTATTTGGACCATGTGTAAATTGGCCTCGCCTACCACTGCGTCCCCATAGGTCTGGCGGCGAGTTTCGAAATTGGCGGTCATCAAATGGCCAAATCGGCTGTGGTCACCATTCTTCAGTGCATCCCGGGCTTGTGTTGCCAACGAGGCAAATGTTTTCATCGCATCCACCACCTAAATATATAATGCAGATAAGTGGCCCTCCTGTCACTCTTCACATTCACATAAAAAAAATAAAAAAAAAAAGTCACCTGCGGATCGCCTTGCAGGAACCGTTGTTTGACGGTGCTGTGGACCTTGCCTGAGTCTTCAGGATGAGCAACATAGGCCAGCCAGAGAGGAGGGGTGATGGACAGAGGTAAGGACTCGTAAACACCATGGCCATGTTTAAGCATGTGGTCCTTGTTGAAATCCATGAACACGAGGCCGCCGTAGATCTGGATGACACGATCTTGCAAACCCGCCGCAATTCCCAGCTCATCCACTTCCACTTGCAAGACGAGGCTGGCTTGGTGTTCGAGAGGGATGTCGTTGTTGGTAACGTGATAATGTTGCATGAGGGCACGCCAGCAAGCTGATACAATGGCCGACGAGCCAGCCAAGCCGACCTGCCGAGGAATATTGGTCAAGAAGCCGACGCGGAACCCTTGCTTATTGTCATTGACGTGTGCAATGCTCTGTTGCTGGCAATGGCGGAGAAACACCTTGATACAGGCCAGGAGAAGTCGCTCACCATGGTCATAGCCGTCCTGCTCGCAGCAAAGCGCTAGCGACTCCACATTGACAAACCACTTGTTGTCGGCGCCTCGGTGGGTCAGCAATTCGATCGTGCCATCGTGAACGTCGGCATTGGGAATCAGTGTCACCTGGGCCCAAAAGTTAGCAATCAGCAGTGACATCGTGCAGCCGTAAAAACCGTCGCTTGGGTTGCCCATCAAGCCCACGCGTGCATGCGACTTGATCTGGATGGGCTGGCGATGGGCTCGGCTTTCATCCTTGGCAGCAATGGTGAGTGGGCGCCAGTGAGTTTCGTAATCATGCAAAGAGACCTGCGGATCAGCAAAGCGGTAGAGCTCGGACGGCTGGGAGAGTTCCACAAACGGAGCGGTGTGTTGCCGAAGATAGGCTAAGAGTTCTTGCTGCATGGCCGTGAAACTGTGAATGTTGTCCCGATCCACACACATGTCATACGTTGCCTGTCCAAGCTGCTGCAATATCGATTGGGTCAGGACGAACGCGATGGGCTGGCCGTCTGCTCGGTAAACACAGGGACCACGCTCGTTGGTCAGTTGAGCCACGTCTTCCTTGCCGAGGATGGTATCAGCTAGCAGTACCAACACGTCTCCATCAGCACTGGGTCTGACCCGTTGCATAAACCCTAAATCCTCCAAAGCACCTGCGCTGAATACATCAAAACGAGAGAAAGTAAATCATTCTGTGCTTGACTTTTTTTCTACTGAATACTCCTTGCCGTTACCTGAAGCCACAGTTCAGCAGTTTCTCTGCTGGGAAGCCATACTCTGTTGACCAACGCTCATACTGTTTGTAACTTTGAAAAAAATGCAGGTAGGTGGAAAATGGAGGTGAGGTTGCCAAGCTCCAAATAAGCTACTTTCACTGCGGTTATCTTTTTTGACGCGGTACTTACTTGTATGCATTGGCAATGACGGTTGTCTGAAGATTCAAATGCTTAATATGATCCATTGTCCAAGACAGTGAAGATTTTGTCGAGATGGGCAACAAGGCTTTAGGGGTGCCGTGCCAATACATCCATGTCGCTGATAGCGAAGACTGCGAAATAAAAAAATAAAAAAAAAATAGGTCAATGATACATAAAGCTTGGCTGGTTCCATTGCTTTTCTTTCACTTGCTAGAATGTCGGTTTCCAAAGTGCTGGTTGATGCGTAGCTGGCCAGAATCACTACGCGAGATGGGGATGTCATTTGGGATGGCAGAAGAGCCTGAGAATTCGAAAGAAAAGGGGAGAAAAGCGGTGGGATACCGGAGATTTGGGTCTACCGTGATTGGCCCAAGAATTCCCCTTTTCTTTTTTAGCCTTAAGCAAGCAAGCTGATGAAGGTTGACGGGGCGATCATCACTGGATCGACTTGATTTTTTTCAGCTTCATTACCTTTCATAAGCTACCGAGTAAAACCAGGGATATCAAAATCAAGGGGACAAGCCCATCTTTGGTGCATTTTCGAAATCCGTCTCCTTCTTTTGCGCCTTTTTTCAGGATGAGCCTCTGGACAGAGCAGAGATTTTTCTGATTTTTCTGCCGGGTGGTGGACCCATGGAGGCAAATCTGGCTGAAATCATTGTGGTTTGGCCGGTTGTTGTGATGACAGAAGAGCTGCGGGTGCTGAAGAAAAGAAAAAAAGAAAGAAAAGAAAGGTGAATATCTATCATGGCAGGCCCAAGAATTTGGTGTTTATTGCTGATCAAAATAATGAAAACAAGGGGTGCTTCAATCCTCGGATCTAGTAAGAAACATGGAGTCGCTGGGGTAACCGACTTCGTTATCGCCATCGGGAGAATGCACCAACTCGCCCGCGGACTCGACCGTGTCTGGCTGCATCAAGGTTTCCACGTCATCATCAGGTTGTTCCAAGGCCAGCTCGTCATCGATGTCATCTTGTGTAGAGGCTTTGCTGTCATCAAATTTGATCAATGGGCTGTCTGTGTCGGACATCGTAGGTCCGATGGATACCGACGACTTCAACGAGTTGGTCATGAAAAACATGTCGTCCGTGGTCGAGGGGCGCGCATAGACGGCAGGAGCTCCACCGAGGCTGATAAGGTAAGCATCTTCAAAGGACAGCGATGCTGTCCTTTCGTCCAGGGCATCCATGGATAATCCATTGTGGTTAGACATGCTGTTTGCTCCGGCACTGGAGGAAAGTCGCATGTTTCGGCGGGGGGAAGGGCTGGTGCTGAAGGTGGTTTGCATGGCCGTCGACAGGTTTTCTACATAAAAGTCAGCGCCAGTTTTCTATGGTCACAGCCTCTCGCCCCATTCCTCCATTACCTTCTAATTCGGCCAAGGCGTCGTCCATGTATTGGTCATCGGCATCGACACTACGGGCCTTCGCATTGGTCATGCCTACACGTGTCAAACGACTGGCATAGGGCTCGGGGGTATCGGCACGGACGACCACTGGCTGGCTGGGCGGGACCAAGGGTTGGAGTGGCTGTTTGGATTTGGACGAAGCGGAGGTGGTTGGAGAGGAGACACCTTGATACACTTGAAATGAGAATTGTGAAAAAGCCCAGAGCGGAGGTTTGGTGGGTGCATAGGTCATGATTTCTGCATGGCTCAACCAGGAGATGGTGTTGCCCGAGGATGCGGCAGAGGCAGATGTCGATAAGCAGTGGGGTTCCTTGGCAGCGGCTTGGACAGGTGGTTTGACTTGATCCCATTGTGGGCCACGGGCCACCTGCCATTCAGCCACGTCCTCCTCTCGCACCGTCAGGTCCCACTTGCCAACAAGCCGGCCTTGCACACGCTTCTTGACCAGGCTCTTTGTGATCCACAGGCGATGCAGCGTCAGATACCCGGTCGGATGGAACGAGTAGACGTCTTGGTAGCCGGTGTGGTCGTTGATGATTTTGGTCGTGGTCAGATCGTCCTCCAGTGCCGACTGCTCTTCGTCAAAGCCGAACACGCGATCGCCATTGGATTTTTCGCGAGACCAAGACCAGTCCTTTTGGGCGGCTTGGGGAAGATACGATGAGACCTGAGACACAAGGGTGGAGGCCTGCTGGCGGAAGGACGTCAACGACGCTGCAGGCATGCTGGGGGGCAAGGATGGGTGGAAGTTGGACGGCGAAGAAGCGCCAGTGTCATCGGCGCTGCTTGGATTGCTGGGGTTGTTATTGAGTTTGGGCCCGGGTGCAGGGGAGAGGGACGAGCTGGTGGAGGTGCCGGAAAGGACAGCACCAGCAGAAGTGGGTGGTGAAGGGGATGAGGATGACAATTGCTGAGGTAGGCGTGTGATGGACAAAAACTTGGTGGTCAAGCGAGCCTGGGGTTTTTTTGACGAAGAGGCAGGTGACGTCGGTAGGCCAGGTGGGGTCAGCATGGACGGTAAAGGCATCGGGACTGTCGGCTGTTGCATGGCTGCTGCTGGTGACATGGCTTGTTGAGGTGATCCTGTCAGTGGAGCGCTGTAGAACGGTATCTGCATGGGATCCAGCTCATCCGACAAACCAGGTTGTTCTTGCGGCAACGGGCGGCGCTGTTTCACTCGCACTGAAGGGTTTAGTGACGTCAACTTTTTTCAAAGCAAGAGAGACTGTGAGCTGTAAGAAAAAAAAAAGTGGGAAAAAAATGCTTACGTAGGGTGGTCGTTTGGTGGCAAAGGGGTGTTCCATGAGGTTGTTGATGTTTCCATTGACATGGCCCCCGATTTCAGGCTTTCCACCGTAAGGATTGATGGTGTACATATGTGTTGTACCGCGGGCGGTAGTGACAGCACACCAAGTAGAATCCAAAGAGAATTGACAGTCGACTACTTGAGCATCGGTGTAACCTCGAGCCAGGCTGTACAGATGCGCAGCATTGCCAAGGTGGCGTTCGGGAGGATAGATGGAAAAGATGTGAAATGTATGGCCTTGGGCAGAGATGGACATCAGCAAGTTCCCGGCTGCATTGAAGGCCAAAAAAGCGACGGGATGGCCATGGGGTTTGAAGTGGGCGACGACGGATGGGGAGAGTCCTGTTGTTGAGATGGTAGATAATCTTTCGATGTCTCGGATCATCACCATGCCTTGGGCCCTCTTGTTGTTTGCATGCTCTATGAAAAAAAAAATGGATCAGTCCTTTCACTGGTGGCAGAAGTTGTTAAGTGTAGAAAAGTAAAGGTTACCGCTGGTGCCTGAAAGACCAGAAGTTGAGGGAGCAGAGGTGGCATTCATGTTGGTGATCGTAGGCGACGAGGTGGCACGAGGTGGGAGTTGATCTTGGCTGTGCAAATAAGTCGAGAATCGCTGGTAGCCGAGCTCGCCTAACGACTTCACGCCGTGCACCATTTCCTTGGCAAGATCCCTTGCTGCATCCTTCATGTCTTTATCGCTGGCGTTCTTGGGAAGGCTTTGGTTCAGGACCGGTTGTGTGGTTGCATAGGTGAGTAAGCGGGAGCCCAAGGTGAAGACTGGTCCTACGTCTTGCTGGTGGAACACGTCCGTCAGAGTTGCATAAGGCTTGGAGAAATCATCCAAGGAATACAGCTGAAGGCAAGACGATGATCTATTTTGACAACCCTGTCGATTCATGAAGAAAAGAAAGGAGACGAGGGTGATGAAAAAAAAGGAGATAAGCAAGCACTGGGAGAATAAAAAAAAAAATAGCCTTACCACCACGAGTACACGTTGATTGCTCTTGATATCCGTCAAGGTCCATTCACCATCCTCAGTTTCGGGAAAGATGCCATCTACAGATAAAAATTCATGCGACTGTAGCGAATACAAGGACAGCTTGGTCTTCGTAGTTTCACTTGGCGTATCGCCTTTTCCAGGCAGGGTGGATCTATTAAAAATAAAAAAGAGTTAAGACACAGTTGAGAATTGTTGGGTATGCCCTGCTTTTTCCTTGTTTGAGCTCTATTTGTCCAACATACATGATAGCCAGCAAGGGTCGAAGGTCGGCATAAGGGTCGTTCTTGATATGATAGGAGGGGGTTGATAAGACGTGGAGCTTGACGATAGCACCCAAGGACTCTGAGCGCACCGAGACCAACTCCCGCACGTTTTCGGGCTGGGAGACGTTCCACAGTTGAAATCCTTCTTCATAGCCGAGGAGAAGGACCATCAATTCACCGTCAACAGTAGCCATGGTATCAAAACTTGCAAACGTGATTGTTTCCAAGGCATCGGCTGCTGCGTCGTCGTCTTTCACCGCTGCGGAAGAAGCCAGTCGCTGCTGCTGCTGTTGTTGTTGCTGTTGCTGTAGCAGCTGTTGCTGGTAGTAGAACAATTGGGGATCATGAGGTGGTATATAGGGTGCAAGACTGGGTTTTCGTAAGGGAATGTTGGAAGCCACATAGGAAGACAATCGAGATAAACCAGATGAGATAGTCTCCAGCGACGTGGGATCTCTATCGTAAAAAAATACCAAAGCGAAGGTCATCATGGGCATGCTCTTTGAGTATATTAAGTACTGAATGTCTTACCTAAGATATTTTGGTTCAGCTCGAACACCAGGCATGTGCTAATACGTAATGCGAAAAAAAAAAAAAAAGTAACAAGAAAAAGGTTGTGGAGAAGTACAATTGAATAGCAAGGAAATGTGAAAGGATTGAAGAAAACAAAAAAGGAGTCTGGTACTCTATCAATAACAGATAAAAGGACGGAATACAAGAAATCAAGAAAAAGAAAAAGAAAAAAAAAAAGACAAACCAATGAAAGAATGGGGGAAAACGGATAAAGAAGAAGAAAAAAAAGGCGTGAGTATGAAATGCCGGCATGAAAAAGGAACAAGCGCCAATGAAGAAACACCTGACCAGTCCTGCTGCTTTTTCAGTTGAAACACCGTCTTTCTTTCAAGGCCATTTGCACAAACGGTCCATTGACCTTTGACTTTCTTGGTTAAATTATCCTGTATTTCATTGAGATCATACCTGGTTGTCATTGGAAAAAGAGAGTGACGTTTCTCTGCCCTCTGACTGGGTGAAGAGTGTCGTCGAAATTGACCGAAGTGAGGCAACGGCCAACCTAGGAAAAAAAAAAAAAAAAAAGAGGCACGGGTGCACCCTCTCCACTTTTTCACTTGCTTTTTCTTGAAAAAAAAAAGCACATGCCTTTCAGTCTGACCCTCGCCCAGTCAAATTCCTCTCAGCCGGTAAAAAAAAAAAAAAAAAAGTGACCAGCATACGCCTGAGCAATCCAGAGCACGAATCCCCTTTTCATACCAGCATGCCTCAGTCAGCTACGAGTTGTTTTTGCATGGCAATCCTCCCATCTGGCCAATCACATGACAGACGTTCTGCCTTTGAAGAATCAATGACAGCGCCCATCCCGTTTGTGATTGGCCAATGCCAAACAAGCAGACACTTCTGGAACATGGGTAGGTATAGCACTGGGTGAAACTGTCGAGTTACACTTAAAGCGTAGAGTCTACTAATTGGCCAGTTTCTCGTTACAGAAGATGCGCTGGTAAAGAAATACGGGTTGCCCATTTCGTGGCTTTCTTGCGTGTAGCCCTCCAACTCAGGCACCAGGGCCATCATTCTCAAAAGTGCCTATTTTTTTTTTTTTTTCGACATTGGCACTTGTGCCAACGCCGTTTGAAGCCCGCCCGAATATCTCTTGGAAGTCTAACCTTGTTCATTGGCAGCAACAATTGCAAGGATGATTTAAACAGCTTGTGTCGCTGGCGTTGCCATGCAGAACTAGAAGCATAATGATGAGCACGCCAGCCTGGACACCAAAAAACTAGTTGCATGGCTAAATTTTGTTTTGATGGTCCTTCAGCTTTGCGATGAAGGAGTTCGGGTGGGAAAGATCATGTGCTTAGAAGATGTAGGAGATAAAGAGAAATTATAGGGTGATGAACAGAGTCATCAAAGAGTTGAAGTCCATGATTTGTTCATCGATTTTTTTTTTCATCTGACATGTCCCATCTTTTTGCCCCACTCAGCTGTCATTCTTATTGTCATGTGACAAAAAAAAAACTGCGCTGCCTGTTGCCATCATTGTCGTCGAGTCCAACATATTTCGTTTTTTTTAATTACAAGGCTGGGGGGGGGGGATAAATGAAGATCTACAACGTTTGGCATCAAAAAGAAGGGTTGAAGCGTTTATCGGATGGTGGGCATGGCAACGGAAGCACGGCTGTGGGAGGCATCGCTTTCCTTCCAGAGAGAGGTGACGGTCTTGGGCTTGGTGTAGAAGTCGAAACCGGATTTACCATAGAACTAAACAGATGAGAGTAGGGTAAGCAAGGAAGCAATAAAAAGGCGGCTCGTTGTTTTTGACACTTACGTTGAGGTCACCCAAGATGGAGCCACGGCTGCCGGTGAAACTAGAAAAGAGGGAAAAAATGAGGTGAGCAAAAACCTGTGAAAAAAAAAAGACTTACCTGAAGGGAGGAATGGGCACAGGGATGGGCACGTTGATACCGACTTGACCGACATCAATTTCGTGTTCAAACTTGCGAGCGGCGGGGCCAGAGTTGGTGAAGACGGCAGTGCCGTTACCGTATTTGTTGGAGTTGACCATTTCGATGGCTTCGTCCAAGGTGTCGACGTTCAAACACACCAAGACGGGGCCGAAGATCTCTTCCTTGTAACAGTCCATGTTGGTCTTGACATCGGAGAGGATGGTGGGACCGACAAAGTTACCCTTTTCGTAGCCCTTGACAACGACACCACGGCCGTCCAAGAGCAAGTTGGCGCCTTGGTCGACACCGGATTGCACCAGGCGGTGGACACGGTCCTTGGCTTGAGTGGTGATGACGGGGCCGACATCGACTTCAGGATCCATACCGTAACCAACCTTCAATTGTTGAGCACGTTCGACCAATTCAGGCAACCATTCCTTGGCTTCACCGACCAAAACCAAGGTGCTCAAGGCCATACAGCGTTGACCAGCGGCACCAAAGGCAGCACCAGCAACGGCGTTCAAGGTGGCTTGCTTGTTGGCATCGGGCAAGATGACGGCGTGGTTCTTGGCGCCCAAGTTGGCTTGCACACGCTTGCCGTTGGCGTTACCACGGGTATAAATATGTTCACCGGCAACATCGGAACCGACAAAGGAGATGGCCTTGATACGGGGTTCGTCACAGATGTAGTTGACACAGTCAACAGCACCGTGCACGATGTTCAACACACCATTGGGCACACCGGCTTTAGCAGCGAGCTCAGCCAACATCATCAAAGCACCGGGGTCACGTTCGGAAGGCTTCATGACAATGGTGTTACCGGTGGCAATGGCCAAGGGGAACATCCAGAGAGGAATCATGGCAGGGAAGTTGAAGGGACAGATACCAGCAACCACACCCAAAGGTTCACGGTAGGTATCTAAAAAAAGAGACCAAGTTCAGTTTGTTTGTCCATTCCTTTTTTTTTTTTTTTTCACTTGCAAGTTTCCATGTCCTTGGCAACAGACATATGGTGGCCCATCATGTTGCTGGTCAAGGCACAGGCTTGTTCGACGACTTGCAGACCACGGAAGACATCACCCTTGGCATCAACAAAGGTCTTGCCTTGTTCTTGGACGATGTTTTCGGCAATCTTGTCTTGGTGTTCACGGATCAAGGCTTGCAAATCCATCATGACCCGTTGACGTTGGACAATGCTAGTCTTGGACCAGGTTTTGGCAGCTTCTTCAGCGCTGTCAGTAGCAGCCTTGAGTTCTTCGGCAGTGGTTTCAGGCACCAAAGAAATCACTTCTTGTGTAGCCTGGAAGAAAGAGTGAGTCTGTCATCGCTTTTTGTCAATAATGAGATTGGCTTACGGGATTGCGAAGTTCAATCCATTTCTTGGTCTTGGATTCAACGAATTCACCGTTGATGTAGTTCTTGACCGTGGCAGGAGTAGCTTGTTGCAACACGGGGAAGTTGGTGGAGAAGGCACGTCGAGAGACATGGCGAGAGTTTCTTTTTTTTTAAGAGAGAGAGGATGAGCATCTAATAGGCTGGACTGGTTAGCTTTTTTATTACCTCAACAAGGAAGCAGACTTCAAAGCAGAGGACAACATATTAAATCGTTTACTGAAGAGTGGGGTTGAAACGAGAAAAAAGAAGAAGAAAAGAGCCAAAAAAAAGAAAGGGGGGATTGCCTCTTTATTTGAAAGGAGCCGTGCGAATTTTTTTATGGGGCGCTCAGTGATTGATCGGGAGGGAAAACTGTGGCTATTCATATAGCCTTTTGGCTCACTAATAGAGTTTGACGGCCACAAGCAGAGCTTGCTTTTCATTGGCTTGAACAATCGCATGGACAGGTGTCTGTTATTGTTTATTGCTCAAATCAAATAGGAAACGGCGTCAATGCTGGTGTGTGCTATCAAGTCATCGAGGTTCAGAGCTGCATCAATTGTCCATGGCTTGGTTTTGTCATGGGTGTTGTTTTGCTCGGGCCGCTGGCTTGCTAGTTCATTCAGCACAATCTTGCTGTTTGTATATTCTTGAGACGGTCCAAATTCGCTTGGTTTGGCAATGTAGATATCCAAAATACGTTGTCCAACCTCTAAAAAAAAAAAAAGGTTCAGTCAAGACCTATATGGAACGTGTGAAATACCACTTTGTCGCACTCTGCCAATGGTTTACCTTCTATATCCACCCATCTTGAGAAACATTTCTCGGTCCAGAATGTGCTTTGCCGTAAACTATTATACGACATGTCCTCTAACATTAAACTTGCCAAATAAAGACACCCAGCAGCAATCGTATGGGATGGATATTCCAAACAAAGATGCGTTCGATAGCTAATGGAAAAAGTGAGATCTTGTTTCCTGGCCAAGTTGGGTAGTTTGTTACCTGTCAACGGCAAGCATATAAGCTTTTTTGGCCAAGGATTTACCCTGGATGTGAAACTCTAAATAGGGAATGAAAAAAAAAAAAAAAAAAATGTTAGCCAAAGGCAGCATTCACGCCTCATCCTTTTACCTTTTTCCAGCAACTTTGCAAATTTGACTATGTACACGTACGGATGGTCTATTTGAAAATTGAAACACAGAGTTTCTAACATCTGTCGTTCATAATCACCAACACGACTCAATCGATCGTCGGACACCTGACTCGAAAAAAAAAAATATTAGGGAATTGCTCAACAGCAAAAAAAAAAAAAAAAAGGGGGGGGGGATGCAAAATACCTTTTCAGGGTCCAATTCTTGAATTTTCGGATATCGCAAGGCATGGGCGACCACATAGACATCCTTCAGCTTTTTGGTGTTTTCCTCCATCTTCGATGCGACAAAGAGAGCGGTAATACAAAGATCCTAAAAAAGAGAAACGTTTGGAAGGGTGAAAAACAGGCGTGAGCCTCGGGATCTTTTCGACTGTTGCTCAGATGTCTCTTCGCATCAACCTACCAAAGATTGGAACTCACGCGATCCTTGATATAATATAAAACGATGGTATAGAGCTTGTGATGTGCTGATTGTCGTTTGTGGACTAGCAAAAAAAAAAAAAGCAAAGAGCAGACGAGAAAGGCGTCAATGGCTGTCGTGTTATTTCGTATGGTTCCTTGGATGTCTCTTCTAAAATGTCACTTACAATCCAAGCTTGTCACCTACTTGCTGGATGAATTTACAGTTGGAGCTGTGGGCAGCAGCATAATGGGATCGTCTTGAAGGGAATCCGTTGAGTTGATCCATTAATGACAGCTGCCGTTTACTAAAGTAAGGACGGTATCGCCGTTTATAGTGTTGACCATTGGCAATGGGTGTTGATGGTGCCGTGGCTGTCTTGTGTGAACCAGACGATCCTGACATGGTTCCAAAGAATTAAAATGTGGGAGCAAAAAAAAAAAAAAAAAAAAATGGACGGAGTCTTTTTGCGCCCAAAAAAAAAAAGTAGCCTTCTCTCTTGCAGCGCAAAATCTGACATGCCATGCCAGAAAGCACACTTTTTTTATAGTGTGTCTCTGCTTGTCAGAAAGGAATTATACCCTCCCATGTGAGGGCCCCCGCCATCCAAAAAGGGGGTAACAGTACTAGGCTAAATGAGCCAGGTTTTTCTTTTTGGATAGGGAAGCTTGGCGCCTGCGTTTTTTGATCTGTACAACCTCTGTATTCACTCTTTTTTTTTTTTTATCTCATTCTAACAATGAGATCTTTTTCAAGAGACAAAATCCCAGCTCCAAAAAAAAGAACGATAAAGGTCCAAAAAAAAAAAGCAAAACCATCCATGAAATCAGTGGTGGAAGAAACAAAAAAAGGGAGACCTGCACCACTCAAGTGGCACATGTGACACTGCAAAATCAAACTCCTCTTCTTTTTTGCCTCGTTTTTTTTTCTTTCTTTTTTTCTTTTCTCTTCCTTACTACACTCCATTTTATCTTTTTTTTTTCATTCCATTGCGTTTACCTCTGGTTTAATATCCCTCTTTTTTATATAATATAAAATGATGCTCTATAAGATTGTTGTGCTTGGAGATGGTGGTGTGGGAAAGGTAAGGCTCTTGTATTCTAGTTTGACATTCTGGCCATGTCTCTTATCACTCTTTTTAATATCAACAGACGGCTCTGACCATTCAATTATGTCTTAATCACTTTGTTGGTAAGTCTGGACGGACAAGAAAAAAATAAACAAAAAGAATGAGAGACAACAGATTGGTTGCCATGACAACGCTGAGAACTCACCCTTTTTTTTTCTTACAGAGGTATAAAAGACGAACAAGAATGAGTCCTGTCCAACCATCCTTTGAATTGACGACCTTTTTTTCTCCATGTTAGACATACGATCCTACTATCGAAGATTCATACCGAAAACAAGTGGTGATTGATGACCAACCTTGTGTGCTGGAGGTCTTGGATACCGCAGGCCAAGGTAAAATCTTCCATTTTTTTTTGGACCGATTGTACTGAAACTTTTTTTTTCTGCGGCCGTGTGTTACTCTAGAGGAGTACACAGCTCTGCGTGATCAATGGATCCGTGATGGTGAAGGGTTTTTGCTGGTGTATTCGATTTCATCACGCTCCACATTTGAACGAGTCGAACGGTTCAGAGACCAGATCTTCCGTGTCAAGGATGTGGACAATGTGCCCTTGATATTGGTGGGCAACAAATGCGACAAGATCACCGAACGGGAAGTATCACGAGAAGAAGGATTCCAAATGGCCAAGCACCTCGGCTGCGACTTTATCGAAACCTCTGCCAAAACCTGTGTCAATGTGGAACGGTCCTTTTACACTGTCGTCCGTACCATCCGTGCCAATCGTGAAGGCTCCAATCAAACACACAACTACAAGAAACGAAAGGACAAGAGCAAGAAATGCTGCATTCTTTAAATGACCACTTCTTTATATTGACATCCTCATCCTCATCTTATCGATTATTCCTTCCCCTTTTCAAAGGTTTATCATCCACTCTTCTTTTTTTCTGACGCTGACTTCCCCTTGCTGGTCACTTTTTTTTTTTTTTCTCTTCACCTCAGACCTCCCATCCCCTCTCCTTTGCCTAGCATCTTTTATTTTTCTCTATTATCATGCCTCCTTTTTTTCCCTTTCCATTTCCTTTTCCCTGACCACTTTCATTTCTCCCTCTCGATTTTTTTTTTTTTTTTTTTTTGCTCCAGTACGATAAATCCCATCCTGTCACAGATTCTGAAAATAAAAAGATGGATCCATTGCGAATTTGCTTCTAAAAAAAAAATCATCCACTGTGCCGCTACACGTCTTGTTTTACGCCAAAGACAAAAAAAGTCTCCTTTTTTTGTGAAAGGCAAAGATTCAAGTCACTATCCAGAAACATGGAAAATTACTTCTTTTGGGCCTTGCACACAGTCCCATGAACAACGCTGCTGGACTAGCGAAAAAAAAAAAAATTTATTCAAGATCCATAAGAAGAGAGTGGGTGGGGGGGGGGGTATCACATAGAAAAAGTAGGGAAGAGAGGGAATCATAAACATCATGAGGAAGATTGGGTAGGAATGGGTGGTAAAGGACAGGTTGGAGGAGGCAAAGGCTCATCAAAGATAGAATAGGCTGAGGTTGGGCGTGACATCATAGAGGTGGCCGTGGCTGACGAGGAGAATGAAGCAGTTTGTGGCGTAGGTAACGGCGTCAAGGAGAACGAAGTGCGCTGTTTGGGTGAAGTCTGAACAGTGGATGCAGATGGCCAATAGGGGTGCATGTGTTTGTGTTTGTGCTGGCGTTGGAACTTGGCCAAGTTGTCTTGGATTTGCTGGTGTAACTGGTCCATCACCAGCGGCAACTGCGATCGATCGACCATGATGGCTTCTCGCGCAACCACTTGCTCTTCGATCAGAGCCCGCGCCCGCTTGCTATCCATTCCGACCATGTGGATCACCAAGTATTGCATTTCTGCTTCACTTTCTTGTAGATGCCATGCTTGGGCTTCCAATCGTTGCAATTCGCGACGGAAATCCAGCTCAGGCCGAGGTAATTCATGCAAACTATCCAAATGTTTGGCTAGATCCAACAGCGCCCGCATCCCAGCAATGGTCATCTGAGCAAAAAGGAGAGAAAAAGAGAAGGGTCAGCAAGGAAAAAGAAAAAAAAAAGAGGGAGGTGGTTTTTTTTTTTTTTTTACCTGATTGCCATCGACATGTAAGCTCTGGAGAGAAGTGCAGGTCTTGGCCCAAGTACATAGAGCGGCCATGGCACGGTCGCCAAGGCCATGGTGTTGCACCGACAAATGCGTCAAGGTTGTGTTGGCCATGGAGGGATAGCATGACAGGTGGTAAAAGGTCGAGGACAGCAGCAATCCAAACATGGTGGATTTGGCCTTTTCAATGGCTCGTTTGCTGCTGGCAGGCACGGCGTCATACAAATCATGCCGGGGCGAGTAGTCCATGGCAAAGACTTCGAGGCCTTCTTTGGTACCCAAAAAGGCCGCCAGCGTGGTGGTCAAGGAAGGGTCAATGTTGTCGGTGTCTGCAGTGATCAACGACGATGACATCGAGGAGCCGCTCTTCTTTTCTTGATTGGCCAGCAGCTGCTGTTCAAAGGAGGCCGTCAGCATGGAGGGGGATGTAGGCTGGGTCGACGACTTGACGTTCTTCTCCATCTTGCAATTGGACAAGTCCACCTTTTGCACCATGAGGTTCTGGCGCAGGGCATCGAGCAGTTCACGGAAAGCATTGGTTTCCCAGGTAACGTGTTGCAGAGAGAGCGCATAAGGGCCATGGTGGGTCAGGCTGGCCCAGAGCCAGGGTTGGTGCTGCACAGCCTTGGCCAGAGGGTTGCCGCCCAGGTGCAAGTGGAAGCGCAGGCGGCGGTGGTGCTGCACGGCAATGGCACGGCACAGGTGGTGGACATGCTGGCCATGAAGACCACAGCGTTCCAGAATCAACTTCAGGTCAAACTTGGTCTTGGTGGGTGGTCGGAGGTGGTTGGCGTGATGGGTGAGCCAGTTAGCAAGCGCAAGCACATGGTCATCGTTCAGCTGGGAGCCGCTGAGGTCGAGAACATTCAGCAACTTGGCAGGCGACAGCAGCCCCAGGTCGTCCCCATCCTCCAGCGCACAGGGCATAGCCAGGTGGGTCAATCGATAGCACTGGCGCCACACTTGGTGAAACACGTCGACCGAGACCAGCCCAGGATTTTCTTGCAGGTCGAGATGGTCCAAACACTGAGCTGCCGGGCCTTGACAGATGGCGACCAAGAGCGCCTCCATCAACCAGGTAGATATCTGCGCATTCCGCAAGGACAGATGGTTCAGGGCAAGAAAAGGCGAGTCACCGATGGGGGTCAGCATGTGCACCAGTCGCTCGATGTCTTGATCATGCCAGGTGTAGCCGTCACATCGCAGGGTCGACAGATCCGAGGTGCCTTTGACCTGGGCAAGAGCCAGCAAAATACCTTGGACGGAACAGGCAGCTGAGCATTCGTCTGCCACAGGTTCACCAGGGCTGCTTGTGGTATGCTGGGCAGGGACGCGGTGCGAATTGTTGGTCATGGTCCGATGCAGCGACACGGTCGACAACGAGGTGGGCACACGGGTCAAGGAGGCGGTTCGGCGCATGGTATTTGGCTGCGTGTCGCTGACAGGTGATGTTGGGGACGAGTGAGACAAGGAAGGTAAGAGAACATGCTGGCTGTTGGAACCGCTGAGGTCAAGAGCACGTAGCTGGTGATTGTGGAACAGCAGCAAATACAACTCCTGAGCCAACATGGTGGTTGTGCCGGCCACGTTGCGGTTCGTCATTGTCCAACCATCTTCTTTGCCAACTTTCCACATTGCGATGGGATGCAAACGGATATCCTTGAACGAGATGCTTTCAAGATGTGACTAGGGAAAAAAAAAAAAAAAAAAAGAGCAGAGGGGTGAGTCTCTGATCTTTTTTTTTCTTTGGCTTGCTTACCAAGTGACGTAGAGATCGAAAGTAGGCAAGAAGTTCCAATCGAGAATAGGAGGAGAAGTTGCCGTTGATTTCATTGGGAGGCAGAACAACCAAATGGAAGCGCGGGAGACCATGGATGGCCTGGGTGAGCTCATAGCGGAACCGGCGCTTGTCCAGATTGAGAGCAGCACAATAGGACATCAACAAGGACTCCAACAGGGTATTCATGGTTTGCAGAGGCTGTTTTCCAAGCTGGATGGGTCGATCGGTCCAAGGCTGGACAAGGACACGATGCCAAGAAGCCAGGGGCGATTTTGATTCGCTGGCTTTCTGGCTGGCGTCCGGGGCAGTGCCTTCGTACACAAGCGTGTATGGCGGCTCGGGCACATGGGGCAAAAGCGTTTGGACAGCCTTGATAATGGAGCAAACAAGAAGCCGGCCAATACTGGACACCAGCACCAACGTCTGCAATGGGCCATGACCAGTGCACATCTCAAAGAGAATGGTGTCGTCATCGTCGCGGATCACCATGCGATGGATGGACAGCAATCCATATCGATCACGCTTGACGTAGCGGCGGTAGTCGGCATGCTCCGACTTGGATGGTAAGAGGTAGAGGCTGTTGTCGCCCAGGGCAAGGACGATGGGTACATAAATGTCTTTTTGCTCGATGGGCACACTGGTGTTGTTGTTGGTGTCGTGGTAGCCGTGCATGTGATAATACTTATTGCCAGAGCCGGAGCTACTGGCTGGCGCAGGAGTGTGTGAAGTGGTGTTGTTCTGGGAGTAGTGCTTGGATGTCTTCAAAAGCACTTTGTGAATCAAGGACGAGGACGAGCCAGAGGCATCTTTTTGTTTCTTGAAGCGTTCAAAGGCTGAAAACTGCTCGGCGCTGCCGATGCTGACCAGCCCAAGCAGGTAGGGTTCGATGGCTTGACGGAGGGCTTGGATCCAGGATTTGAGGGCGGCATGGTCCACAGGATACAAGATGGCATGGGAAGGGGCGACACTGCGGTCTTTGGTGTTCACGTAGTCGATGCGGACGCCGCTTTGGAAAGGCGAGAGGGCAACCTTATGGACAGCGTAAACGGTATCAAGGGCGACCACGATTTTTTGCTGATCAAGAGGAACAGACGGAGGCAACTCTTCAGAGCCGTTGGTTTCCAGGCCAGGATAAGCTTTCACGGCCTTGTCGCTCGATTTGAAGCGGACCAAGGCACTGCCGGTCAGGACACAAAAGCACTTTTTTTGACGACTAAAGCGAGACTGGGGCGAGCACAGCACCATGGGCCCAGAGTGCAGAATGCGGTTTGTCCATTCCAAAGGCTGATCAAGCATAGGAGGTGATTCTTTACGAAGCAAATTGTCGGATTGCAATGGTGAAATAGGTGGCGAAGCATAGGCGGTGGGCAGGTGATGGTAAGGCTTCATGGCAGTAAAGTCATTCCACTGTGGCGAAGAAGGGGGTGTTGTATTCATAGACATGGACGAAGACATGGAAAAACTCATACTTCACGTATAAACGATGGAATAAAGTAAGCATGGAATGAAAAAGAAGAAGGGGAAGAGAAGGAAAGGAAGAAAAAGAAAGAATGAAACACTTGTCCCCGCCTACCTTTTTTTGGAGACCTACCCTATTTAGAGCACAAATGAACCGGCCAATGAAACTGCCGGATCGGACCATGTCGTGCATGATCTTCATTTTTTTGACTCGAGCCAAAGCAAAATAGCGTTGTCCACGTGTGATCAGAAAAAAGCGAACGAGCCAAAAGAGGCACTAACTTTATTGGCAGTTTTTTTTATTTTTATTGTAATTTTTTTTGATTTACTTGCTTTGGGGTGATGTGGGAGGTCAAGCTTCTTGATGCCACCTGCTTGTAATAAAGGAAACGGCAGTGTCGACATCCCAGTGGAAAAACTGATAAGCATCTTGAGGCATGCCGGAGATGACAACGGACTCAATGGACGATTGATCTAGTGATGTGGCGGGGAAGTCGGTTTTTTCGATGGACAGCTGGTCCTCTTGCACTTCAGACTGAGACGTTCGGGAGCAAGAGGGCGAGGACAGACTTTCGTGTGTGACCGAGTGCATGGTAGTACCGCCAAAGCCAAAGTTGACCAAATCACGTCGTACCTGGGGATGGTGCTGTAATCCGGTAAAGTGCCATTCCACCGATTGACCAGCGTAAGCCTCGACGTTGTTTTTCAGATTTTCGAGACATTGAAGGGCAGTGCTGTCCAGACGGTTGACCGAAGCAAAATCTAGGACCAGGGCTTTGAGGATGGGTAAATGAAGTCGCTGATGATGATGATGAAGGTCCTTTTGGCACGCCTTGTTCCACGGCATGGTTTCTTTTTTCTTTTTTAAAGAAAGATCGTCGGCTATTGGTGCTACAATGCTGCTTCCATCATTGGTGCGAGTTTTGATATTGGCCAAAATGGTCTCTGCCACATATTCTCCATTTGGATAGATAAGAGGCTCGTCCAGACGAAACACAAGCAAGCCAGAGGGAAGCGGCTTGCACTGCGTTTGAAAGTTGGCATCCCGCTCGTCCACATATAAAAAGCGATCAGGCAACAGCACGGTGGTTTCGTCTGTATGCTGGGTCTTGATTTTTTTCTGTGCCGAGGTCATGGCGTCTTCCATTGGGACACGGGCAAGCAGTTTGACAGGAGGACGAGCAAGTCGGCCGAGCATGATCAGCATGGAGGTGCCCACGGCTACGTAGATGCCGGTTGGCACGTCGACACAGATGGTCACCACCACGCCAGCAAGCCACACCAGGAACTCCAACATACTAGTGTTGAGCAACCGTTTAAGATACTTTGGTTTGGATACCAAGTCGACAACGGCATGGATCACCACGGCTGCGAGTACTGCATCAGGAATGTAATAAAATGCAGGCGTCAATGCATACAACGCCAGCACCACCACAGCTCCGGAGAAGATGCCGGCAGCAGGAGTTGCCACGCCAGACCGGGCCATGATGGCCGTTCGACTAAACGCCCCTGTTGCTGGCGCCCCACTAGCAATGGCAAAAAAAAAAAAAAAAAATGAGCTCTTCATCGGCGGTGGTCCCAGGCTTTTTTTTTTTTTTTTCACAAAGCACTTACCCAAAAAAGGAACCTACAACGTTGCTGACGCCAATGGCAAAGATTTCTTGGTTGGGCTCAATGGCATAGTCATAAATGCGACCAAACGACTTGGCCACAGACACGTGTTCGAGGATCATGATGATGATGATGGAAGGGGTGATGTTGGATGAGGCAGAAAGGATGCGTGTGTCGACTTGAGGAACACCCATCGCCACAAAGCCAGCTGGGACATCCCGAATGATGGAGATCAGGCTTGTTTCTTGGCCATAATTGATGCCAAAGGATACCAAGGTGCCCAAGATAACAATAAATCCGTTGCGCATGATTTCGATATAGAACAGGGCGCGTTCTTTGCGACCATCAACACGTTTGCCGAGATACTGGCATCCATACTTGATGACATAGAGCAACAACAGGGCAGTCAAGCCAAAAGCTGCGTCCAATTTCGTTTGTGAAAGATTGGAGAAAAATTCAATGACAATCCGATAAGGCGATTGATGAGAATCCACGTGACTTAGACCAAACAGCTTGGGCAGCTGGCGGACAAAGAGGGTGAGCACATGATGATCAGGATGGCTTTTGCCTTTCCTACCTGGCCGAGAGAGATGGTGATGGCAGACCCTGTCATGTAACCAGCAATTGCAGGACCTACGAAAAGTGCAACATGAGATCATTTGGCATGCAATGAGGAAATAAGGATTTGCAAAATTACCTGGGATAAAATCAATCACAACACCTAACCTCATTATCCCAATCAATATGCTGACGATCCCAGTTATAAGAGACAGGACAGCAGCTACTTGAGGACCAGTTATGTCAGAATATAAAGAGGTGGTTGTGCGGACAGCTTGACCCACAAGAAGCGACACCGTTGCTAAAAGAGAGGGAAAAGAAAGAGAAAAATGAGTTACCATATTTAGGTACTGCTTGAGCGGAGGTGAGGGATCATCCATGTCAGCGGGGAGGCAGAATGCTTTACATATTAAACCAATACTGATGTCTTTGGAGGTACCAAAAAGACAGTACAAAATTACGCCAGCAAAGGATGAATACTAGGAAAGTAAAATGAATGAGATAACCGGGGAAAAAAGATGACATCATTTCCATTTTACCAGGCCAAATTGAGGATCTAAATTGGCGAGTTTAGCATAGGCCATGCCTTGTGGCACAAGTACAATGCCAACAGTGACACCAGCAATCAAATCTTGAAGGAACCACTGGATTTGCCACCGAACAATAAAGAAGAAAAGAAGTTGGTCCCTGATCTTTTTTTTTCTTCCGCACGTTCTGGAACCAAAAAAAGGAATGCATTCCTTGATACTTACGGACAAGTTGTAATGGTGAATCCATTTTCTAACCGGGAAAAAACTGGCAACATAAGTACGCATCAACCACGGAAAGTGTTGTCGAGAATGGCGCCATTTAGATTTAAGTGTGTTTGGCGTATAATCCACTGTGATTGGGGGCATATTTGGGTATTAAAAAAAAGTATTAAAAAAAAAAAAGTAGAAAAGAATAAGGAAAGAGAAGGAAAAAAAAAAAAAAAAAGGAGTCCAAAAAAGTCTTTTTAGCTTCTTAAACATCGCGGTGAACGTTTATGCATATCGAGTCATAGCCATGGAAACTGTTCCTTTCCCTGCAAGGCGACAAAGTTTATCGGTCATGACCATTCTTGGGATGATTATTCCTTTTCCAGTAATGAAAAATGAAAAATAAAAATAAACGATGGCCTCATGGAATGTCATCGTTAAGCGTGAATAATATAAAAAAAAATGGCTGCATGTTTGTTTGGGTTCGCTGGGGGTTCAATCGAAAATTGCCCGCTCTTCTCTTCTACGAACCCTGTCACTCTAAATAAAGGGTTTTGGGCCATTTAATGGAATGACACTTCAGATGATTCAATAATAATATAAAATAAAAAAACGTGACCCGTTCCAGCCATTTCTTGTAAAAAAAAAAAAAAAATCAAAACATTGCAAGATCGTGTTGCGCTTGTTTATCTCGAGTGCAAGATCATGCATGCATAAGGCACTGCCTTTGGCAAAAAAAAAAAAAAAAGGTGTTATTTTTTTTCATTAAGCATAACAAAGGCATATAGAAAAAAAGGACCCTTTCTTTTTACTTTGACCGGAGCCGTGGTTAGCCATGACAGCCATAGGCCTCCGATCAAATTTGGATCTCACATGGAAAAGAGAAAAATTCTGTCCTAGACGGCATTGGTCCGAGCCATTTTCTAAGTCAGAATTAGCATCATAACCCAGGACTTCTCCATTTCGAGGGTCACACCCCCAATGTGAAACAGATGGATCTTCTCTTGCATGAACAACATTGGTTTTGTTAAGAAAAAAAAGTCATCTGATGGTTCCACCTTTCTGGACAAAAATGAATGATCGCATTCTTGATTGGTGACAAATAAATGAGCATCAAAACAAGGGTTTTATTTATAAAGAGAAAGAGGGATATTTACAGATCAATGTAGGTTAAGGGGTAGGGAGAAGGCGGGGTTGTACCACCATGCAATAAAAAAAAGGCCGACTTCAATTGTTCACAGCGGTCGACAGAATAACATTTGGCACAGGGCTGTAGATATACTAAGGGGGAGCAGTGGTCAGTAATCAAACGTTGGGCAAAGTACGATGACTTACATCTCGATAGAGCTCTTCCATCTTCATGCGAATCAAACACTTGCCAGGGACTTTGTCTTGTTCCATCAGAACCTTCCACAAATCGTGATCCTTGGGCACCAAACGAGTCAGGTGTTTGCGTACCAACGCCCAGCCTTCACCATTGTAGTGTAAATCCAGCACGCGGATCAATCGTTGCAGATGGCAATGGAAAACGGTGTGATAGAGAAGCTTGTACACCTATATATGCGCGATCATGTCAGCAGATGCATCGTTTTTTTTTTTTCGGCTTACCTCATCCTTGGTCTCGGCCACAACACAGCTTTCAGGCAAGACATCAATATCCACTTGGCAAGAGTCACGCAGAGTAGGGCGATGGACCTTGACGCCACCAAAATCACGCACAACAAAGCCTTTGAGTTCACCGGTGGTTCGATCAAAGCGGGCAAGAGTGTTTTGACCATGGGCTTCAAAGGCTACGCCATTGACCAGGACAGGAGGCAGGAACGCTTGCAACAGCAGGTCGACATATCGATCGAGGAAATCCCGGCGTTTGTCTTGGCTGTCCAGCTGCCATACATGCTGAACCAGGGTCATCTGTGTATCGGGACGCTGGATCTTCTCCACGAGAGCAGCGCAGGGGATGATGGCATCAGCATCAGGTTGGTATTCAAAGGCTTCACGCACCACACAGCTGCAATGCTTGGCCATGTCGGTGTCGTCATGCTTGTATACGGCACTCGCCAACTCACGTTCGATCCAAAGCACAGCAGGATCATACGTCAGCCGTGGCACCACGTTTTCGGAGAACCCAGGCCCAAAGTAAGTCGAGAAGGGTGTGATTGTTCGCAAGGCTGAGGAGACCTTGATACCAAGGCAGAGTTTCAGGCTGAGCCCTGCCACCAGATCAGGCGCGGCAACCGATCGGATCGACGTCAGGCTTTGAACAGACACCGAGTGACCTTGAGCTGGCAACACCTGGACATCAGAAAACCGCTGCTCGATGTTGGGCAATTGCAGTTGGTGCACAGGCATCAGCACATGCGTGATCGTCCACTTTGCTTGGTCTTGTTGCGTCATGAGCAAATCTACCCAGGGCTGGACGTTCGCCAGGAAATCGCCACGCATTTGGATCGAACTTTTGGGTACCGCAACCAATCGTAACACAGGCTCTTCCAAGTCATTATCACCCGGTGTCACAGGCACCATAGGTGGGAAACTTTTTCTTGCCTTGTGCATCTGTGAAAAAAAAAAAAATTGGTTTTTTAGTTGTTTTTAACACGTGCTATCGATTTTTCCTCTTTTATCTTACAGGGTGAGTGGCATGGCCTTCCAAAATGATTTGTTCCCAGGCAACGGTGGATGAAGATAACGTTGGCAAAAGTTTGGGGTGGTTATAGGCGTGAGCTTTTTGTTTTGTTTTGTTTTTCAAAAAAAAAAAATGCGTAAGTGTCTGATTTTTCGCAGGCTTGACTCCTCTACCTTGATGGATCATGGAAGAATCCAATTCCTGGCTAATTTGCTGGATAAGCTTATCGTTCACGTTGGAGAGAGAAGCAAAACGGGTCCAGAGCTGCACGGCATCATGACCATCGATCAACGAGAAGCCATCAAAGGCATCGCCAAGGAGAGACGCTACCAGTTGGTGGCTGATAGCTGTGGTTTCTTTGGCTTGGGAGACAGGAGGATAAGCACACGGCCCCGTGCCCGGCACGAAGACGTGAGGTAACATGTCCCAGCCATCCACCATGGCAATGGCAGGCTGATTAGCATCGGCATTGGCTTGCAGTATTGGCTGACCACGTAGAGGTACAACAACAAGGATATCTTCAGGCTGAACAAGGCTCGATTTCCCGGGAAGCAGCAAAATGCAAACGCCATGAACATGGGTTTTGTTGGGGTTGACCACAAAGATGGTTTCGATCAAGCCTTCAGACACCAAACAGGAGATCAGTCTTGAAGTGGTAGAAAACTTGGCATAATGCGCGTTTTGTTCAAGGGTAGATGCAGCAGGCATGGCTTCTTTTCTTTCAGAGTGATCAGTTGCAAAAAAAAAAAAAAAAAAAAAAAAAAGAAAAAAGTCGAAACAAGCCGAAGCTGGGATTCCCTTGCACACCACCTTTATTGGCACAAACAACCATTTCAGCTCCCGACTCCCGATCAATTGCTTCCTTATCAGATTTTCTTTGTTCCACAATGACAAGGATCACTAAATCCTTTACTCGAGCAAATGTGACTGAATACCACGACAACATTTTCAGCTGTCAATGTTTGTGGTATCATGACCCCATGGTAGCTCGACATTTGGCGTCCCTCAGTTGGTTTTTTTTTTTTTTGGCTGAGACGATCTACGGCACCTCACTCAGAACCCCTCTGTTCTTTGGTTTCTGTTTACTTTAATTAAGTATGCAGGCACTCTTTCTAGCATTTCCATTCCTTCCTTTTTTTGCATCCCAGGAATAAAAATAACAATAAAAAAGCTTATCAGATCTGACGCTGGTTCCGCTCTTCCGGCACTTTTTGATCGCCCTGGCTTTATCTTTCCTGACGTTCCATTCTATGAAAATAAGAACCTGTCACGGTCACTCACGCCATGATGACTAATTTCCTCACTGACAAGGTTTTATACCACTACAGGGGAGTGGCGGTGCATTCAAACGCAGCAGCATTGCTGCAGGCTAAATAAAGAGCAAAATGTTTGAGGGAGGTATGGCAAGCATAGGCACTAACTGCAGAAATGAAAAAGTTGTCAAAGAGCTCGCTCAAATACAGTAGAATACTCCAAAAAAAAAACACCCAGCGAACAAGGAAAAAAATCCTCGGACGTCAAGGCGGCAAAAAAACGTGCCTCTTGAGGGGCTCGAACCCTCGACTTTCAGATTATGAGACTGACGCTCTGCCAGCTGAGCTAAAGAGACCCGATGAAAGGCAAACCGCGAAAATATCCTCGTCGTGGATTCGGCATGTTCGGGCCGAATCGGCGGCCGTTTAGACGGTGACTTGTGATTGGTGTAATGCTGTCGGTCCCAACCAAAAAATAAAAGGACTACTCTTTTGTTTTATTGTTATGAGGTCACTTATGGAAAAGTGATACAGCAAGGAAACAGCTTCGATCTACCTTTTTATTGGAAATCTACATCTTCCCTTGAAACCACTCGTGCAGTCATAGGATGCGCCCATTTTTTTTTTTTTACAAAATGCCCGGTATATGGTCACCGGCTTTGTCCGTCACTTATTCCTGGTTTCCGGTGTCATTCTGGATTGGCGGCGAGCAATTCTGGGATCAGCGACCGCCCAGAGTGCGCCGCTTTTTTTTTTTTAATGCTCTCTTTTTCTTCAGATTCTGTCCTTTCTTTTCGTACTGACCGAATGACATACATGAAATCGATTCTGTCCATCGATAATCTTACAAAATAAAAAACCAAGTAACATTCATTCATATCCACTCTGAGCTAAACCAAGTGGTTTCCATTTTTGGATACTGGTCCCTAAATGAGCCCTACAGTTTCAAAACTTACTAGTAAAGCCCACTCGTTAGCAAAAAAAGGCGACTTTCGTCCATGTGATACTGGATAACTTTGGACTCATATTCCGGCGTTGAATCAACGCAAAGTCAGTAGAATCATCACCAAACCTGCTACATTGAAGCCAGATAAGGTAACACAACCCCGCTTTAAAATCAATAATTTTTTTAAATCATTCAACACTCCAAGAACTTTTAATCATCATACACTTTTCTTAGTTACGGAATGGTGGTGACTTAAGCATAATCCAGCTTTGTCTCTTTGCTACAGGTCCCACGCTCGAAGCATCCAGTGCTAAATCATGGCCCTGCATCGTTTCTTTTGGTCAACGTCTGCAAGATGACTGGAACACATTTACCCTGGTAATGGGGCCATCGATGCAAGATTGGCAGCGTTAAGCGCCTACAGCAAGGACTATAGGTTCACTCTAAAAAGATAAAAAACGGAGGAAATGCACTTTTTTTATTTTATTTGACAAACTAGATCTTCAGACGCGCGTTCATCCTGGCCGCTCAAAAAAAAAAGAGTGTGTAACGTTGCTTTTTTTTTCCTATTTTTTGGGCTGACCGTTGGCGCTGTCATGAAGATCCAGTGTTTGCTGCATCATATGAGCAACATGTCTGTACACAACCACATGGGCGTATTTTCAGCTGCTCGACCTATGTCTTTCTTTTTGCCAATGGTCATGGTGGATGCTGGGTACGTGTAAAGAAAAAATAGCAAGAACAAGAGGATCAATCATTGAGCGCGTCATTGACATTCAAAATGGCAAGCGACAGGCTTGGTTTCCTGTGGTTGACAAAAAAATTCCACGAGATGGTCACAGGTTCATCTGGGTCACTCTGATGGAGCCTGGGATTCCTCCAAGTGGCCTGATTTTTTTCAGTACCTTCAATCTCTCAAAAGTGTTGTGCAGAGCATGCTTTTTTTTTTGTATGTGCATGCTTTTTCTTTATTTTATGAAAAAAAAACGTGTCCGCGCGGTGCTTTTGATTCCTGGCTTGCGGGTGTTCTCCTGGGCAAGCTGGATAGTCTACGCCAAGCGTCAAGTTGGTCGAATCGCCTCACGACATTGACACATCTTTGTCAACACCAGGACTTTGGATGTTTGAGGCGAAAGGCTCTGTGCGGAGACTGAATATGCCGCCCAACTTCATATAAAAAAAATGCGCTGCACCGCCCTTTTGAGTGATTGGATCGACGTGAAATTTTGTGCAGGAGCGCAAATGCATGAATGATGAAGGTGCTGAAAAAACAAGGTCAATTGGTGAAGGCTGCCCAGCCAACGTTTTACCAGTTTCGTTTTGACACTACGATCTTCCGGCTAAAAAAATGAAAAAATCGGCCAATTTCGCCAGTGATCAAAAATCGCAGACAAATTTTGCATGCAGAGAGAGTAGTACAGCGCGCAATACCAGGGTAGCTTAAGGAGCCATTGATCTTTAGGGAAATTCGATTTTATTCAATCGAAGCATGCAAACTAAAAATACACTGTAACAAAAAAAGAAACTTAGAAGTAGTGGTGACCAAACTGGAAATGCAAAAAAAAAAAAATAGTCCAGGCTCATAGGCGGTTCTGCAAGGATGAATCTCGAGAATACCATCGGATCACCTCCTCGTATATAGTCCAAGCAATGGCAGAGTTGAGAGGCTTTCGAATAAGTCGGACACTCATACCATCAAAGAATCCTATCAGGCCTTCTTCCTACGAATGCCAGAAAAAAAAAACAAGTTGGCCATCCGTCCATATGTGCAAGCTGAAGCACGTGTGTTGCCCTAGGACTTTTTTTACCTTGATCACTTTAGAGGCAGACTGAATGATGTTTCGATAGATGGTGGGCTTTAGCTGCATGCGCGTTTTCAACATGTCAAAGGGATGTGTGATGATGGTTGCTGCGACGCCTGCTGTGACGCCCGAGCCGAGGTTGATCAAAGCATTGGCAACCTGGTATTGATGGTTCTCTGACCACACTATCAAAAAAAAAAAAAACAGGTTAGCAGCTGTATCACAGGTTTCTCCACCCATCCCAACTTACCTTTGGCGGATTTTTTGCAATTCTCGTAGAAGAACAGATAGATGCCAGCAAAGGGAGCGTCGCGAATAAAGGTTGCACCGTATCCAGCAAATAATCCACGAACACCGTCTTTCTTGATGATGGATGTGAAGGCGTCAGAGAGAGAGGTATAATTGTAAAAGTTGCTCTAAAAATGAGAGAGACAGGGGCGGTTAATCACAGGCTATCTCACGATAAACAAGGCTCACCTCAAATCGCACTTTGACAACGGTGACTGGCATCATGATATAACCCACAGCTCCACGAGCGAACATGCCGGACACCAGGTTTTCCCACTGCTGTTGATCTTTGAGATTTGTAGCTTTCGGAGCAATCCATGGTTGCCAGTGGTGTCTTGTCCTAGCCAAGGCTTGTCTTGTTTCTGCAAGAGCAAAGAAGTACATGGCTGATCCAGGGACGTTTCTGTATTGGGGATAAAATAGATAAGGTGAGATAAGGTGTCAAGGAGTTGGGATGTACCTTAGGATCGTTGGAACCGTTCCACGCCAGAGCCCCAAGATGCCGTTGGAGTGAACGATATCACGGATCGTTGAAACCATTGTGCTGGAAAAAAAATAAACAAGGCAAACGTCAGGGTGAATACATGCTGTCCGATGTGCCTTGGCCTCCTGTTTCGATTGGACAGGCCTTTTACCTCATTTTGGGAGCTTCTAACAAGCCGTTTTTCTTTGCTTCACGTAAAAAAGCCAAGTGATCTTGACGTTGCTGCTGAAGTCGAGTTTTGATCAGATCGAGGGGCTGAAGAGTCACACACGCTACCATGCCTGACAATGCGCCTCCAAATAAATGGAGCAAGGGAGGTGTGTTTTCACGGCCACGGCTGGACATTGTCAAATGGGTGGTATACAAGTTTTTTTTTTTTAAGGAAACAAACCAGGGAAGAGAAGTGAGACTTTGCTGACACTTGAAAGCGCCATTTAAAAAAGTGTCAGGCAAAAGCCGGCCCGTCCAGCATTTGCCACCCCGGTCCCAGCTTGTGCGAAGCTTTATTTTTCTTTCGCAGCAACGGAAGGTTTGTACCCAATCACAGGTCATTGGTGTATGGCGGCATGGTTTATTTTCTAAATGAGTCTAAAGTAGTTGGCGGACGTCTACTTCAAAATTCCCATCTCCGGTGAGATTGACTTGGACTTCGGAGAGGAAGGGCACAATGAAATCGGCCCCAGCCTTCTTGAGCTGATCGGCGGTGTGAGTGGTGGTGCAAGCAATCACCGTCATTCCTGCTGCCTTGCCGGCACAAACACCTGTACAAAAAAATATGAGGGGTGGGGAACTTTTTTTTTTTTTTTTTTTGCCAAAATGCATACCAGCAGGGGCATCTTCAAACACCACGCATTTTTCCGCGGGAACATGCAAACCTGCAGCCACCATCAAATAACCTTCGGGATCAGGCTTGCCATTTTTTACCTTTATCAAAAATAGGTCAGCCTCTTCCTCGGATCATAAAGAAAAAAAAAAGGATTACCGTGTCACCGGTTGCTAAGCTATCGGGGAGGGTGAGTCCACATTGCGCCATACGAGCTGTGGCCATGTACGTGGTCCCTGCCGTGCAAATACCCCATCGGTGAGCAGGAATGGTTTCCAACAGACGTTTGACGCCAGGAAGCACTACAGAAGTTGTGGCGTAGCAAGGGATGGATTAGATAAGTCAAACCTTGTTTCTTTCCATGCTGTCTGCCTGTTTTACCAGTGACGCCCTCGTCCTCATCGGCCAAGAGACGTTCCATCCTATCAACGTTTTCCTGCGTCGCTTTTTCTGGGACCCATTCAGCAACGGTTTCAATTGTACGCCGGCCATGAGACGTGGCCAAAATCTGAGAGAACACAAGGTGAGGAAGTGCTCGTTCTTTTTACGTGTTTCTTCAAGGCTCACCTTTTCTGGGTCCAGGCCATGTTCAGCAGCAAACCTTTGCCAGTACTTGATGACCAATGGCGTTGTGTCAATCAAGGTTCCATCAAGGTCAAATACAAAGCCATGAATGTCTTTAATGTGAGCTGTGTTCAATGACATGACGACTGCAAATGAGAAAGAGTGAGTAGTGATGCGAAAAAGGGAAAAAGAAAAAAAAAAGTTCTTGTCGGCTTTTCTGCAAAAAAAAAAAAAAATGCACACCGACCTCGGAATTCCCCGAAATGCCAAATTTGGACAAGATTCGAAACATGAATGGCTCTTTCGTACCTTTGGCAAAGATTCTTCAAGCTGAAGCTTACTGGATTGACCATACGTGCAAGCAAGTGTGGGCATGACGAGATGAGCAGATCAATAAAACAGCAAGTGGCAGTCTCGTTTTTTTTTTCCAAAGATGAGGGCAACTTTATTATTTTCAAAATAAAAGAGTATGTATAGACCGGAAGGGAGGGGGGATAAAAATTTTACAACTTGCTGTCACGGGCTTGGTTCAATTCCACAGCAGCATTGGAGATGACAATCGAGTCACGTTCGACCACGCGGGTTTGGAAGATGATCTTGTTACCTTCCTTCCACATTTGAGTTTCCAAGGTTTCGCCAGGGAACACATGCTTGGCAAATCGAACCTTGATGTTCTTAAAGGTGGCAGGGTCGTCGTTGCCAAAGGTCTTCAAGATGTGCTTGCCTGTAAAAAAAAATTCATGAGCATTCCATCGTAAAACTGACCTCTGTCCTTTTTTTTCCTGCCGATTAAAAACACGTACCAGAGATACCAAAGGAGGCCAAACCGTGCAAGATAGGCACTTCGAAACCACCCTATTATACAAAAAAAAGCATGAGATCATCTAAGCGAATGAAAAAAAAAGACACTTACGATGGCAGACATGTCGGGGTCGATGTGCAAGGGGTTGTAGTCACCGCTCAAACGGTACAGAGCAGCTTGGTCTTCAGAGGTCTTTTCTTGAACAATGGCATCAGGCTTGCGGTTGGGGATTTGGTTGGCGGCAGTAGCAGCGCCACGGTCAGCACCCTTCTTGGGACCACCGAAGCCACCGCTGCCACGGATGAACATGGTGAATTGGTTTTCAAACACAACATCGCCGCTGTCGTCCTTGGTGGTGACGCCAATGACAACCGAGGCACCCTTGCCCTTGTCCAAGATTTCGATCAGACGAGGGGTGGAAGTCAAAGTGCCTTCGGTGGGGATTTCCTTTTTGATTTCCAAGAATTGTTCACCGTGGAGCAACATCATCTAAAGAAGCGCAATAAAAATGAATGCCCAAGTTTACATGACAAGAAAAAAAACTTACAGGGTTGAAGTTGGGGACATAGTCGCCCAAGGGAACAGCCATGACACCGCCAAAGGCAGGGATGACACCAAAGGTAGGGAGCACACCAAAGTCGGCACTGTTTTCAAAGACATACTTGAGTTCAGTGCGCTTGCAGCCAACGCCGAGGGCATAGAGGATAGCGTCACGTTCGGAGTAGGAGAATTGGAAGGGTTCCAATTCAGCCTTGGTAGGATCGGCAGCTTGTTCTTCTTCTACGGTGTTGCTGAAGTTTTCCATGAAGCCTTGGAAGGATTCGGTGGTGGAAGAGGGGTTGGTGGCACGGCCATCTTCAAAGTCGATGATCTTGGACCAGTTGGCAGCGACTTGTTCGGGCAACAGTTCCTTGTTGGCAGGGAAACCGAAACCACCAGAGCGTTGCCATTGGACCTTGGCGTTCCAGCCGCTACCGACTTCAAAGATGCTGCCGGTTTCTTCGCTGCTGGAGTGGGCCAGGTAGGCAACAAGAGGAGCCACATAGGCGGGCTTCAAGGCTTCAACCATTTCAGGAGGCATGATGGTGGCAGTCATACGGGTACCGGCGTTGGGAGCAATGACGTTGACGAGGATGTTCTTACGTTGACCTTCCAGAGCCAGGGTCTTGGTCAGACCAGCAATACCAAGCTTGGCAGAGGAGTAGTTGGTTTGGCCAAAGTTACCATAGAGACCAACAGCCGAGGCGGTGTTGATGATACGGCCGTACTTTTGCTTGACCATGTGGGGCCAGGCAGCCTTGATGACCTTGTAGGTACCACGCAAGTGCACACGGTGGACAAAGTCCCAATCCTTTTCGGGCATGCGAGCAAAGGAGATGTCACGGAGGATACCGGCGTTGTTCACGATGATATCGATGCGACCAAAAGCCTTGAGGGCGGTTTCCACCAACTTGTCACCATCTTCGACAGAGTCATAGTTGGCCACAGCCTTACCGCCAGCTTGACGGATTTCTTCGACGACCTTGTCAGCAGCGCTGCCGCTGCCACCTTCACCAGTGTGAGAGCCACCGAGATCGTTGACGACTAGAAGAAGAGAGATGAGCCAACTTGCAAAAAAAAAAAAAAAAACTTACCAACAGAGGCACCTTGCTTGGCAAGCAACAAGGCATATTCACGACCGAGACCGCCACCGGCACCGGTGACAAGAGCGACTTGGCCGTCATAACGCAAGTCTTCGCCCTTGGGGTTGGGAGGAGCAGCCTTGGCACGTTCCAACAATTCAACAAAGTTGGTGTCCATGACGGATTGAGGGTATTCGGGGGTGGAGAAGTCGGTGATGGCGTCCCACTTGGCAGCAACAGCACCAGGGGTGAAGGATTCGTCAGCCTTGAAGACATAACCGGGAGAGCGTTCCCAACGGAGCTTGGCAGCATAGCCACCACCCACTTCGTAAAGACCACCGTTGTCTCCGGTGTTTTCGTGGCAGAGATAACCAACCACAGGGGTGACGAATTCAGGCTTAAGAGAAGCAAGGACATCAGGAGGCATGACAGTTTCGGTCCTGGAAAAAAAAAAAAAAGGATAAGCATGTGATCAAAAAAGTGGGAGGCAAAAACAGGAATGGTTTGTGTAACTTACATGCGGGAAGCAGCCATGGGAGCGATGGTGTTGGTGTGAATGTTGTACTTTTCACCTTCACGAGCCAAGGAGAAACCGAAACTGGCCAAAGCCAGCTTGGCAGCAGAGTAGTTGGCTTGACCAAAGTTACCGTAGATACCAGCAGCAGAAGCAGTCATGATGATACGACCGTACTTTTGCTTACGCATGATGGGCCAGGCGGCACGGGTGACAGAGTAAGAGCCCTTGACATGGACAGCTTGAATGAGATCCCAGTCGGCATCAGTCATACGGGCAAAGGAGATATCACGGAGAATACCAGCGTTGTTGATGACAATATCAACACGACCAAAGGCCTTCATGGCAGTGTCGACAATCTTTTCACCAAATTCAACAGAGTCGTAGTTGGCCACGGCAGCACCGCCCAATTGAATGATTTCATCCACAACAACATCAGCAGCGCGGCTGCTGGAGCCTTGGCCAGTGTGAGACACGCCCAAGTCGTTCACCACAACGCTAGCACCACGCTTGGCAAAGTACAAGGCATAAGCCTTACCAAGACCTATTCATTAAGCTATCAGCTTCGTGTCCTCTTCTTTTTCTACTCTCTCCTCCCTCTATAAAGCACTTACCACCACCAGCACCGGTGACGATAACAACACGTCCATCATAACGAATTTCGTTCGACATTATTATAAAGAAAGATAATAAAAAAAAAAAAGAAGAAGAAGAAAAGGGGATATTTTTTTTCTGGGTAAGTTTTTACGGACCCAATCGGTTCTCCAGCTTCAACAAAAAAGGCTGACAGAGGGGAATTCATGTGACAACTCCGCAAAATTTCATCCAACATGTGAAAAATGTGGGCATCCATTGATGATGATAAACATCATGAAAAAAAATACCACCCATGTAACTGGGCCACCTAGTCACTTTTCTCTTTTCGATGCTCCTTTGTCTCTCTGTTTTTTTTTTTTGACCCAGGATCTTTTTTTTTTTTTTTTTTTTTTTTTTTTCATTTGTTCTCGAGGATGACAGTGGAATGGGATAGTCAACAAAGTCTATTCAATTATTATTATCACTTTCGAAAATACGCTATTTTTTTTTTTTTTTTTTTGTGGGGGGAATGGGGGGAGGAGTCTGGGGTAAAGGCCATTAATTCAAATCAGAGGGTAAAAAGGGATTGACAGGCACCATGTGCAATTGTGGAGGAGAATGAGTGGCATCCGGTATCAAGCAAACATCCAATGTGGCAAAGAGATCAATGGTTTGCATACAAGTATCGTGTTCCAAGGGCGTGGGATGAAGGCGTACAGGGCCGGCTTCGTCGTGGTCCTGAAGGGAGAGGTTGTGCAGCTTGTTAGTCAGGTCAAGCCCTGATGGTTGAGATTCCAGTTGCCAAAACAGATGCAGGCGACCATCCTTGTGCAACGATTGGCGCAACGGTAATTTGTCAATCGGTAACCGATATTCATGACCAAACTTGGGAAGGTACAATTCAAACGCCTTTTTTGACACATGAATCACCACCGCTCGTTCAATCATCGTCGACTCTTGTCTTTTCAGATAGTCCACTAAAAAAATCAGCCGGTCTGCGTCTTGCATGTTTTTGGCAAAGTCCTTTCGACGGTTGCATTGGATGGCTAACTTGTGCATGGCTATCTTGTCATACTGAGAAGGTAGATCTAATTCAACAAAAAAAAAAAATAGGGCAAAATGATATAAGCGGGCTCTTTCTTCGGATTAGCCGACGAACCTTTTTGTGCTAGAGCAGCCGTCAGCTGACGATGGACCAAGATATCAGCATAACGACGGATGGGCGAGGTGAAATGGGTGTAGAGCGGCATGTTGAGTGCATAGTGCAGATGATTTTCCTCAGTCTGCATCCCACCGCAAAAATATTTGGCTCGTTTCATTGGTCGAATCGCCAGCACCATCAACGCTTCCTTGACATCAGCATCGTCCAAAGCCGCCATGGAAGCTTGCACTCCAGCTGCCGATTCAACATCCATCGGGTAACCCAGAGATTTAGCCACCTCGGCAAACCGGTTCTGCATAAAAAAAAAAAAAAAAAAAAAAAAGTGGGGGATACTGAGTGCAACGTTCTCACGACCAAAGATGGACTTACAAGTCGCCGAGGTATGGGTGGTTCGTGCCTCCGAAGAAAGGCTTCATTGGGGAATGCGTCCTGGATTTTCTTGGCTACGCTTCCGTTGGCCAGCAGCATGAATTCCTCCACCAGTCTGTTAGCTTCCTTGGCTTCAAACAGCGACACATCGACAGGGCAGTCTTGTTCATCCAAATCAAAGACCAACTTTGCCGAATTCAGTGACAGTGCGCCATTTGCGTAACGACGCGCACGCAGCTGCGTCGACAACCGATACAGGTCAAGCACGCCAGCGACCACATCTTCATCTGAGTGGTCAAGGATAGCCGAGGCTGGCAATGCATGGCCATCGATCACACTTTGTACTTGCTCGTATGAAAACTTGGCCTTGGATCTACACCATGGTGAAAAAGTGAGTCCTTTCCTTTCATCATGAGGTTATCTTCCGTACTTTATGATTGTTCGACCAAACCAGGTATCGATGATCTTGCCATCATGATCCAGAGTCCAAACAACCGAGTAAGCAAGTCTGGGTGGCGCAAAAAGAAAATCGAGGATCAGCAAATGTCACCCGGTCATCTTTTTTTTTTCCTTACTTGTCTTGATGTGGGGTTAAGCTGCACAGACTCTCACAAAGCAAGTGGGGAAGCATTGGCACCGATCGGTTGACCAGATAAGTTGTTGTTCCTCGTTTCATGGCTTCCATATCCAGAGGCGTGCCTGGTTTGACGTAATAAGAGACGTCCGCGATATGAACGCCTACTTCAAAGTGGCCGTTGACCAGCCGCTTGACATGCATTGCATCATCCAAGTCTAAAAAAATAATGAGACAATGGATCAGCATTATGTTATTCCCACCATGCATTACCTTTAGCAGTAGCAGGGTCAATCGTGAATACCAGCTCTTCACGTAGATCACGGCGCAGCTTCAGTTCAAGGTCAGGGATATTCCTGGGGATGTTCTCCAACGTTTTGGCAACCACATCATCAAAAGGCACGTCGAATATGTTGTGCTCAGTGAGCAAGGCATGCTGCTCGGTCTGTCGATCGCCAATGGGCCCAATGACCTGCAGAAATCTGCCAAAAGGAAGCAAAGAATGGATGGGCCAGTGAAGGATCGCTGTCTAAGGGACCAAACAGAAGCATGTGTCAGCATGATTCATCATGTCGCTTCCTCGCTTTTTTGTACCTCGACGAGTGAGTCCTTGCAGCTTGATAGGTCCTTTATGACTTCACCAGGCAAGTCTTCAGGCTTGATCATTATCAGAGGCACGCGCTTGTCCATCGGCTTGAACCAGTATGTGGAGATGCGGCCATTCACAGGCTGAACACTCTTGGCCCCAGGGCGTTCCGCGGACAACGTGCTGGCAGGAAAAAAAAAGATAAGTGATTGGATGCGTATTTTTGACCTCTTACCCAGAGAAGCTTCGACTGCCAGCACGGTCCAAGATGTAAACGACCTTGCCAGCATACTTTGGCTTCATCTCTTCTTTATCTTGAGACTTATCGGCAGCTTCGCTGTTGCTGTCGTTGTTGTCAGAAGCCGTGGCCGTTTGGTCAAGGTTGTGGTTTTGCTGCTGTTTTTCTCGGTGGCGTTCATCGCGATCCGTACATTGTTTCCATACTTGGTCAATATCCAGGAGTTGTATGGCCACCAGGTCGCCTTCCAGAGCACGATTGCGGGTACGAGCGTTGCACACAAACACATCACTGTCGAGAGCATCGCAGGTCACATAGGCGTCGATGGGCTTCTTGGCATTGATCCGCAGCAGGCCTTGGTACAGTTCGCCTTGGGCCAAGGCCATTTCTACTTTGTCACGATCCATAAACCTCTCAAACTGATGGCGTTTCCCATGAGGGCAGTGGTCGTCAGGGTGCAGCCGCGAGGGCTGTTTTTGGTCAGGTCGACGCTTTTGGTGGCGAAGCGTGCGCTCATCCTGTGCGATCACAGCAGGGGGTCGAGATGGAGGTTGGTATTGGCGCGATGGCATGTCAACATGGCCATGCCTGTCAACGAGTGAGAAGGACCGCTGGGCTTGCAGCAACGAAGCGTGTATGGAGGGTGAGAGCTGGGGGATTGGGCTATGACGGAAGGGATGACCATGGGCAGAACCTGAATGCGGAGGCTCCATGTTGTGTGGAGGAGGAGTAGGTTCAGGACCTGGCCTACGCCAATTGTCGTCCATGTTTCCTAGAATAAAATGAGCAAATAGTAAGCGACCTGCAGCTTTGTTCTGTGGCAAGCATCTTGTTCGATCTTACTCTTTCGATTTGAAAATGACTAACGTTTGAAAAAAAAAAAAGAAGTAAACTAAACATTGTTTTGAATGGCTTTCTGTGCTTCTTATCTTATCTCACTTACATGCTTCCCTCCTGTTTCTTCGCTAAAAGACATGCGTTAGGAAAGTGAGCAATGCAGCAAGGAAAAGAGAAGTGGGCGCATAAAAAAATGGTGGGAAGAAAGGCAGCAGCCGATCGGAATTTGAAACGGCGTATGTTGGCTGGGGATTTTTTTCATCGTTTTTAGCTGAGGGATGGGACGTCTCGAAACGAGCGACGCAACAAGTTGGCTGGGTGACCTCCACTGAATGACCCGATTTTTTCACCATCCATGATCTTTATGAGGCCATGCACTCATGCAAAAGTTTACATCAATTACATCGTCCAAAACTGATTTACATATTGCATCTTTTTTTACCAAAAGCAAAGGGAACCTTCCAGCCTCCCTTTGCCTTTTTGGCTAAAATAAGAGGTTGGTCCAAAAAAATCGAATCATCCCAAATTTTGCATACGAGTACAATAGGATGACAAATGGCCATGGTTAAAAGCACAGACCTCCAGGTTAAGTTAGTGTAGAGCTGGGAGAGAGCCTTCCCCACCATTCACCGTACCAGAAAAGAGAGATGCTTTTTCCTTTGCATCTTCTTCCAAAGCAAAGATTAAAAACCATTGTGCTCTTTTATTATCAGCTTTATCCAGCATTCGAGCACATAAAAAGGGTGGGGTATCAACTATTTAGTAAAAAAAGGAACGGGAAGTCCAGGGAGATCACGGCCAGTCAATCCAGCATGCGAGCTTTTTCCCACAGGGTCGTCGTTGATGAACGCAAAGCCAGCTTTGACGTTACCAGAGGGATCGCTGAAGACTCGCGTCTGGGCACTGCTTTGAGCCTATGCTTTTCTATCAGCCGAGCCAGAGACAGGCAAGCCAGGGACCTGGATTCTTCCATGGTGACGATGTTTGCTGCATTGAGGTTGATGGGTGCCTTCCGTCTCCGAATAGGGAGCTGGGCCCGAGCGTCTTCATGCATCGAAAGGGAGAGAGCCATGGCCAGCTGCTCTTCTTCATCGGGAGATGGTGAGCGTGGCTTGGACCGTAAAGAGGTGGTCACCCGGTACACAATCACCTGATCGCTAAAATCGTCGTCTTCCTCCAGTTCGCGGTCGAGAACAATGGCATTTTTGGACTGTTTAGGTATACTGGTAGAGCAGCTTGCAGAGGAGGGGGTATCGAGGGAAGACGTCGAGGATGACGGGGGCATAGGCATAGGCACATGACCCCACTGCATCCACTGAATCTTGCGCATCAGCTGGACCATGGTCAACTGATGGTCGCGCCCGCAACGTTTCATATGCGCCATGTTGGTGCGGAGGCTTCGAGAGGGAAGGCTGTCGTGGCAAACAGGGCAAGCAGTCAGTTGCTTCAAAAAGGATGCTTGGCCAGCAAACGTCGAGTTGCGCTCCTCCCTTGCTGCATTGTCCAGGCGAGCCAAACATCGTTCATAGTGATGTTCCAGATGGGATCCTTTCAAGTGCTGGACATTCTTTGCGCAAAAGAGACAGGTGCGTGCAAGGTCATTGTCGGTGTTGCCATCGTCATGGATGTTGGGCGAGGTGCAAGAGAGGCCAGCGAGGCAATGGTCAACATGTTGTTGACGGCCGAAGCTTGATTTCAAATGGGACAGATCCTTGTTGCATATGGGGCATTGGTATTCTTCGAATGTTGCTGCTGTTGGCTGGGCAGGCGCTGGTAGGGAAATAGATCGAGAAGGAATGCAGGAGATTGAAGCTGCTGTTTCTGCTGGATCGTTCCAGTCGCGAGGCAAAGTCGAGCTGGTCAGAAAGGGATCAGGTGAAGGCTGACGGTGAGCTTCATGCTTTCGATTCAAAGACAGGCTCTTGACTTTACGTCTTGGTGCTAGAGGTTCATCGTCTGCAAATTCCATAAATCCTGACGACACACACACAAAAAGAGAGAGAGAGAAGCGGTGTTGTTTTTTATTCAGGAAGCGGGGGAAAAAATGTTACTGGGCCAAGGGTGGTTGGGTCGGTCACGATGGAGTATAGGGAAAGGAGCAGAGGGGGAGGGGGGGGAGGGTGCATGATGGAATTGGGATGCATTTGCGGATGGGGAGTCAAAGGTATAAATGTACGTTGCATGTGAGTGGGGCGATGTCATGGGCGGCACGGAGCGAAAAAAAATGGCTGAGGGGGGGGGGAGGCAAATCACAGTTTTCGGCAGAATATGTCATTCAAAGGCATTATGCAAAGTGGCTGACAACGTTGCGACGCTTTCGACTTGTTGGCTCCGAGAGAGCAAAATCCAAGTCAGTGGCGCTTGCAGTATTCTGGTGGCGCTTCACTCCAGATTGATGAGTTGTGTTAAATACAAAAAAAAAAAAAAAAAGGGTATCACTCATTTATTGGCACGTCTCACATCATCGGTCCTCTCATCCCATTCATCATAGATTGCAATCTCCGTCTCCCCTATAAATTCTCGACTTCTATTACAACCTCTCACTTCTTCTCAATCTCATTCTCGAGAATAAAAACACTACTTTTTGGTCTCACTTATTCCAAACCGTGTGTTTTCCATAAGATGCAACTGCGCACTTGGATTGGAAGACGTTGATGGTATTCTTCAGTTTGGATGCATATGTTAGGTAGGCAGGCACATCTTCAATCGATGTTGGCAATGGGACGTGGCAAATTTCGGTCATTAGATAAAGCCCATCGCTTGAAGTTCAACCAAATAAAAAATAACCAAGAACCCTTTAAAAAGGGACGATATGAGAATCAGCAGCTTTATATACTCTTGTTGGCCACGGCCAGAGCAATCCAATTTTGACTGTACATACCCGCACAACGAATTGCCAAACTACCATCCAGGTTGCCTTCATCCACAGCATCCTTACAAAATGACCCTAGTCGCAAAAGGTCCTTGTTCACCCCAAAATGGTTGCCAGTTTCCAAGGGAGACTTGACCTCCCCAAAACCCAAACTCGCTACAGGACGATTGCCTTGTACAACTGAGATCATGCAATCAGGGCGGTTTCCCGAAGCAGCGCACATCTGAGACTCCACCGTTTGCGTTGCAGTCCTATCAATCCAGCAAATGTTAATGTGCGAACTATGAATTAATTTAGCTTACCAGCGCATCGTCGTTGAACGTTCGTCATCGCCAAACAAAGGTTGGAAAATGGGCAAAAGATACTTCGTAATGAATTCGGATTCATTGATTGGATACATCATTTGCTCCATCGGGAGCATTTGGAAACTAAGCAAAAAGAGCCGCTTAAAATCTGATCGTAAAAAATATGCTTTCTCTCTCTCTCTCTCTCTCTCTTACATTTGATAAACGGACAGCATTATTTTGCGATCAATTGGGTCAGATGATTCCTTCACCATCGAGAGAACAGAATAACAAGCGCCCACACGGTCCACAGTGCCTTTGCACATATCCTAATAAATGCAGTCATTGAACAACTGACCATGATTCTGATTTCATCTCTTACCCAAGCCAACTCCATGAGCCCCACCATCAGGTTGTTTGGGAATTTTTGATTTTTTTTTGAGGGGATGAATTTACCGTGTCCACAAAGCTTTTTCATGACCAGCTCTTCGAGCGAGATAGGAATGGCGCTGGTGATGTTGTTTTCGTGAAATTTGCTCACGAAGAAGACACCGTACCACGTGAGCACCAGCGGCGGTCGGAAGGTGCAAGTTACCAATGGTAGGATGTAGTTGGTTGTAGGGAACAATACTCTCCCGGTTAAGGGAGGTGAAGAGAGGCTGCTTCACGAGAGCATAGTGGCTCGCTCGAAGGGCGGGGGTGTCCACGCGCAAGAGAAGGGAATGCGTGGAGCCAACAATGGGGGGCAGAGGTTGGTGGGAGACTGCAGACTTGCGGACAGTGCCTCCAGCAGCGGGTCGACTGTCGCTGCATTGCTCCTAGATTACGGGAAAAAAAAAATGAGAGAAAAATATAATATCGAAAAGAATGTGAGCACCTGACAACATCAAGATGGTCACATGCTACAAACAAAAGGATGGTCTTACCTGTTTCTTTATCAGTCGTCACTGTGGTGATATACAAAAAAAAAAAAAAAGAGTGGATATAAACCTTGAGATCGACAGACCCAATGCTGCCCTTTGCAGAGGCGGCACTAACCAACGATGTTACCACCCCCAAGGCTTTTGGCTTTTTGGCTTACCTTACCGGGTTTCGACGACGGTGACGTGGGGCTAACGGAAGAGGTAAAAATTAGACATGTTCATACGGTTCACCGATTCTTACCTTCCATTTTTTTTCCGGCAGGTGGGATCCAGAATCCTGCTTTGGTCATGGCCGCTTTGATTAACTCTAAGGTTATGCGAGATAAACATTTCATTTTTCACCCCTGATTGAAGTTTTTTCTGGGGTTGCTTCGGCAGAGAAGCAGCAGGGCATTTTTTCCGACATTTCCTTGGCAGGAGCGAAGACCACACGAGGGCCAGTTAAAGATGAGCACTGTAAAAAATAGAGACAGAGACGATGTGGAAGGGTGCATTAGTGGCACATGTACAAACGTGAATGATGCGTACCCTCTGCAGCTCCTTGAGCTTTGTATTATCAACATTGTCTTGGTACAAGCGAGAATGACAAAAAAAAAAGGGATCTCCTCTTACGAGCATATTTTTCTCTTTTGCTCTTCAAGCAGGATGTTGTATGGCCACCAGGTATCCTTCCAGAGCACGATGGCGGGTACGAGCATTGCACACAAAAACATCGCTGCCGAGAGCATCGCAGGTCACAAAGGCGTCGATGGGTTTCTTGGCATTGATCCGCAGCAGGCCTTGGTACAGTTCGCCTTGGGCCAGTGCTTTTTCCACTTTGTCACGATCAATACAGTAAACCTCTCAAACTGATGGCGTTTTCCATGTGGGCAGTGGTCGTCAGGGTGCAGCCGCGAGGGCTGTTTTTGGTCCGGTCGACGCGCTTTTGGTGGCGAAGCTTGCGCTCATTCTGTGCGATCACTTGGCCAGGAAGTCGAGATGGAGGTCAGTATTGGCGCGATGGCATGTCAACATGGTCATACAAACGAAGAGAGGAACCGCTGGGCTTGCAGCGACGAAGTGTCTGTAGTAGGCAAGAGCTGGGGGAATGGGCTATGACGGAAGGGATGACCATGGGCAGAATCTGAATGAGGAGGCTCCATGTTGTGTGGAGGATGAGTAGCTTCAGGACCTGGCCTACGCCAATTGTCTTCCATGTTCTCTAGAACAAAAAGAGTCAATGGTAAGCGACCTGCAGCTTTGTTCTGTGGCAAGCATCTTATCCGATCTTACTCTTTCGATTTGACAATGACTAAACGTTTGGAGAAAAAAAAAAAAACGTAAAATAAACATTGCTTTGAATGGCTTTCTGTGTTTCTTATCTTATCTCACTTACATATTTCCCTCTTGTTTCTTCGCTAAAAGACATGCGTATAGGAAAGAGAGCAAGGGACCAAGGAAAAGAAGGGCGCATAAAAAAAAAGGTGGGAAGAAAGGCGATAGCCGATCGGAATTTGAAACGGCGTATGTTGGCTGGGGATCTTCTTTTTTTTCCATCGTTTTTTAGCTGAGGGATGGGACGTCTCGAAACGAGCGACGCAACAAGTTGGCTGGGTGACCTCCACTGGATGACCCGATTTTTCCACCATCCATGCCTTTTATGAGGCCCTGCACCCACGCAAAAGTTTACATCAATTACATCGTCCGAAACTGATTTACATACTGCATCTTTTTTTACCAAAAGCAAAGGGAACCTTCCAGCCTCCCTTTGCCTTTTTGGCTAAAATAAGAGGTTGGTCCAAAAAAAATCGAATCATCCCAAATTTTGCATACAAGTACAATAGGACGACAAATTTCCATGGTTAAAAGCACAGACCTCCAGGTTAAGTTTGTGTAGAGATGGGGGCGAGCCTTCCCCGTCATTCACCGTGCCGAAAAAGAGAGGCGCTTTTTCCTTTGCACCTTCTTCCATGGCAATTACTGTATTAAAAACCATTGTGCTCTTTTACGGTATTATCAGCTTTAGCTAGCATTCGAGCACATAAAAAGAAGGGTGGGGTATCAACTATTTAGAAATAGAAAGGAGCCTGGTCCCCTGTTTTATAATACTGTAATACCGGTATATAGGGCAGGAATAAAAAATAAAAGTGATATTTATAATCATAATACAAAAAAAAAAAAAAAAAAAGAGGTTGGCATCGCTTTTTGTCGGTCACGTAGCAAAAAAAGCGGCGATTTTTTTACCTGGGATTTCTCGCTTTTTCTCGCTCCTTGTCGATTGCAAACGACAAACCCGAGGAGAAGTGCGTACATACATATCATGTGTATGTGTGTTAAGCGTTTTAAAGCAATGAGTCTTATCAAAAGGTCAATGGGTGAATTTTTATACATGTTTAACGGCTTCATGATCTAGACCATCCTGAAATAAGAAAAGCAATTCAGGCTCTAGGAATTGGCCTCGATGCTTTTTTATTTTTTTTTTTTTTGGAAACCTTCTTGCCTCGACCCACGTATGGTTGATGGCAATATATAAAAATCGCTTGGCCAATGCGTTTGCTGGTTTTTGGATGGTTTTAGTAGGCAACAGGAAAACCATATGTTCTTCCCAACTTCATAGTTGGTTTGACGTTCAGCGTCGACGACAGCATACTCTCTTTTGACATCTTTAAAGGTGTAGACGTCATGCGTGAGAAAGACCTCCTTTTTTTCCTTCATTTACTCAATGCTTTTGTCTTCTAATTTCAGTATTAGTGGCATTTTTGAGTGGTTTTCCTTTCGTTACCATGATAAAGTAAGCCACGTGCTCTTCTCGCTCAAATAGCAAGCATATCCTCTTTCACTTCTCTCAGAACAAAATGAACCCTGTTGTACTTCGGCCATAGCCCACCAAGCTCTAGCGCATCGTTCCCAACGACACCGGCATTTTTGTTCCTATCTTAAAGATGTCCTCATTGATTTGTTGCTGTTGGTATCCGATCCACTCTCAGTGATTTGAATCATGTCTTCCCTGGATTTTAGTCGACGTCCTTTCAAGGCAGAATGCAGAAGTGACAGACCTAGCTTAGGACACAAGATAAAAAAAAAAAAAGTCGCGAGATGGTTTCGATGCTTTTTTTTTATTTGTCAAGCGGCCAAAAAACAACGAGCTGAGGATCTAAAGGCAAGGAGGGGTTGATCTAGAATCGGAGCTTGTTGAAGAACCACTTGTTCTTGCCAGTTTGGTAACGTTCTTGGAACAACTTCTTGATGACCTACATGACAGGAACAAAAAAAAATGAGTTGATCGAATCCCAGCACGCTCCTCTTTCTTACCTTCTTGGCATCTTCACGTTGAGAGGGTTCCTTGAAGGTGTCAGCAGAGATGGTACCCTTGATTTGTTCCAAATCCAAGGCATAACTGGAATAAAAAGGTAAGCACGAGACGTCCGAGTTTGTTCATCTTGAGCTTACCGAGTGGGCATCATGTGGTTGTAGTTGACAACCTTGATGAAGGGCTTGACGCGGGAGCGCTTGGCAACCTTCTTCTTACCCATGTTGCGGGTAACCTTCAAGGGAGAGCGTTCGACACCAGCAACGACGGCAAAACCGTAGCCACGTTCCTTGGTACCTTCGTCGTGGTCTAATCAAGCAAAAGGGAAAAAAAAGGGGGACAGTTGAGTAGCTGATCGGTGCATGCTGGCTGAATCTCGGGCGTAGAATGTTGATAGTGTCGTTGTTGGGAATGATCTAGACTATTGTCACTTACTGCGGACAACAACGGCCTTCTTGCCAGCATAACGACCTTGCAAAATAACGACAACCTGATCGATTCAAAATGAAAATGGAATGGGTGAGTTGCTTTTTCATTTTTTATCCATCCATCCATCCATCCGTTTCTTTTTCGTCGACGATCGTCATTTTTTTTTCGTAGGCAACGGTGTTCATTGGTGTGATGATACATACTTTACCAGCCTTGATGAACTTGACCATAATGAGCTGTTTAAAGAGATGAAAAAAGGGGAGAAAAAGAAGAAGAAACGGAAGGGCTCTGGGGCCCAAAGTTTTTTATTTTTTTTTCTTGGGAGGGCCACCATTCAAACGCCGCAATACTGGCACTAACTGAAAAAAAAAGCGTCGTTTTTTTTTTTTACTTATTCTTTCTTTTCTGATGGAAGATAGCATAGAAAGTTGTGTGCAAAGAACGAAGGAGGATGTTTAATGATGGTGACTTTTTTTTTTTCTAATCTACAAGCATGAAAGGGGAGGGGGAGGGGGAGAAAGGCGGGTTTAGGTATGACCTTGTCGTACGAGCGTGACCAGACAAACAATATCATCAACCTTGCCACCAGTATAATTGCTTCCATGGGCTTGTGCGCCTTTTGCCCAGGGTGACAGTCGCTTTGGATCCAAAGACAGGCGCTTGGCAGTGTCGGTGAGGGACTTTGATAAACGGCGAACAAGAGCCAGCATCGATTCGTCGTCGTCATTTTCCGAGAGTTGCTCCAGTTCCTTGTTGACCATGGCCAGGGTTTCGTGGGAGTACACATTGTCAAAATAGCCATCCGTTGCCAACACAATGACATCACCGTCCTTGAGGAAGAACGATTTCTTGTCGCCATCTTTGGGCATATCTGTCACGTACAATTCTCGATCTGGATAATTCTGAGGCACCACGGTCAGCTGATACCTAATAAAAACCGGAAGGACAAGAAACATGCGTGTGAGTCCACCCAAATAAATAAAAATCCCTCATCCTTCTTACGGGCAGTTGAAGTAATGCTGTTGGCTAGGGCTTTCATAGACCACTTTTTGATCCCGGATCAATAAGAATGCACTGTCGCCAAGGTTGCAGGTCGTCATCTTGCCCGTGGCTTTGCACATGTTGAGAATGCATGCAGTGCTGCTGCCAGCTTGTACTTTACCGTCTTGTACCAGCCGATCAAAGGCCTTGTCCAAGATATGATGGGCATCGAGCTGTTTCTCGGATTTGGCGGCACTGGCGGCATTGTTCATCAACGTCCAAGAGAACAAAGCTAAAGAGAGAAGAGACAAAAAATATGAATGCCTTGTTCTATAGAGGATCCAGGACTTTACCAGGGTCAACGCCCACTTCGGACCAGCCACCAACACCGTCAGCAACACCCAGAGCCAGCCCGCCAGGCGTGCAGGTCTGGAAAAAAGCATCCTCACCAGCATCAACATTGCCCACCTGCTTCTGTTTCCAGTAAGGGATCTTCATTTTTGCACGATGTTGTTTAGCCGATCGATTCTTGGGATGCCATGCGGCATAGACAAAGAAATCATAGCTGTAAGTAGGGTCGCTGTTTGGTACGGGCTCGGAGAGGTCGTCATCGGGTATCGTTGCATTCGTTGCAGGTTGTTGTTTGGCCAGCACAGGCGATGCATGGAGCGTTGAATACATATGCTGTCTAGTGCCATTGATAGGCTTGGAGGACAGCATTTTGCTGGAATTGCTTGTTGTGGTGGGAGACATTGTTGGACTGTTATGCAGTAACATTCGCTGCTGTGATTGTAACGAGGGGCGCAAACATTTCAGCGACGGCACCACAGCTCCCTTGACAGGAGATAGGGGCATGGCCGCCGTTCCAAGTTTCTGTAAGTAATGCCTAGCCATGAATCAAAACGATGACAAAAACGACTGGGGATCAAGGAAAAAAAAATAAAAATAAAAATAACAGAAAGAAAAAAAAAAACCGGCCTCCCCCGCCATTTATTTTTTTTCGCACATGCTTTTCATTCCGATCTGCTCCCTGTTTTGGTCACAAGGCCCCGCTTTTATTACATCTCTTTGACAGCTCGTTCAACGTCATGATCGTCAATCCCTGTTTCCGAGTCATCCAAACGCCGGAGCCATTCTATCCTTGTCCAATCCAGGTCTTCCCAGGAGAAACCATCCAGGTTTTGTTCCTTGAGTCGCTGTGCCTGGGAGTCGTCGGACGGTGCCTCCATCCAGGCCACAAAGGCATCCAATTGGCCACCTGCCTGCTCAATGGTATCCTTGAATTGCTCCATCTTGGTCTTTTCATTCTGGAATCGATTCCTGATGAGAGGGATGTCGAGGCGCCAGGGAAAGGTGGTCATCACTCGGAGCGACCGGGTCATACACAAATGTGCCAAGTGGAGCATCATCTCGCCTTTTTCCCGTTCGTGCCAGTATGCCTCGGCCATCAAGCGCCAAGCCTGGTAGTCCCGCTTCCGGTGCTGACAATACAACACCAGGTTGGCAATGCCATCTACCGTTCGGCCGCATTTCGGATAATATCTGCCTCGAAGCAACAAGCTTCCCACTTCAAAGGTTGTCTATCCATAAACCTAGGGTTAGCGAATGAGTAAAGAAAACCAAAGGCTCTTGAAACTTACCTGCTTTGCATCCAAGAGCTTTTCAACAAGATCCCATTGCCCTAGTTTCGCACCACAGAGCACGCCAATTTCGTTTATTTCCCTCGTTCCTAAAATCGTGCAGCGGTCGTCGTTTTCAATCATATCCAGGTATATCAGGGTCTTCTCCAAAGCCTCTTTGTATCGTCTATGTAGGTAGTCGTGTTCAATCGCACTCTTGACATAGCCTGGACCGAGTTTTTCCGTCATGCGTTCTCTAATATCACCAATGTCGTGGAACCACTAGAAAAAGGGACACAGTAAAAAAAAACGGCATGAAATAAAAACTACATGCAATAGCACTTACCCCATCTTCATCGATCTTTGCTTGGTAGTTCTTGATCAGCGGAATGGCCTTTCTCTCAACTGTTTCACTAAAGACATCATCGTCAAAGTTGAATTCGTCCATCGAAGTAAAAAAAAAAAAAAAAAAGTGGAGAAAGAAAGGCGGGATCGGGCCTCTGGGTTTTATTTTCTCTTAAAAAAGCCACCTGCGGTCGCCATTCATGCATCGAGTTCAGTGTGCTGCCCTTCACTTCAGCGTCGTCTGGTCAGGAAGAAAAAAAGGCGGTGACGTTGACCATTTGGACTTGACTGTTCAAAAATGAATTTCTGTCAGCCTTCCAGGTGAGAATTATTCCCCAAAAGGCATTGCATCGTTATGATACTAAATGCCCATGCCCGTGTCTATTGCATGGCAACAGCTACCAGCACCCTCAACCACCTCCATATCTCTGCATGTAATGAACAGCGCCAGCAGACAATGGTTAAAAAAAAAGAGGGCTTATCTGAGTTTGAATTGGTTTTTGGCTGGCGGTTCCTTTTTTTTCTTCTTTTTTTGGCTGAAGAAAATGCCAACCAAAAACTAAATCCGTACCAAATTGGCAGGGCGGCCACCACCAATTGACCTGAATTTTTCAAAATCAACTCCACTTGTTATAGCTAGCTCCTGTGAAAAAAATCACGCTAATCTAGCAGCCCAAACATGATTTATAGCATCGCCTTTTTTTAAAAAAATCAAAAGGGTTGGCCTCTGAAATTGTCCAGATCTCAGGAAAAAAAAAAAAAAAATCAGGGCAAAAAACATCAAAAATCGTTTGAGTACGAGTACGAAATGATGAAAAATAGCTGCGACGAAAGTGGCAGGCTTCTTAGACGTTGTGACAAGGAGCTTGACATAGGCAAAAGGACAACCAAGCACACCGCTGCCATGACGCAGGGCAGACTTTTTTTTTTTTTTTTTTTTTAGCTTACATTTTTGTGCTGGGAAGTTTGCCCTGATCGAAGAGCTCTCATCTTCCATACGTATCACGATTTGGATGTGACGAATCGTAAACAGGAAGACTTTTAAAAAAAAAAGAGGGGAAAAGGCAGGGTGTCGCTCTTCAACGGCCAGTGTGCCATCGTTTTTTCCATCGATCTTTTTGAAAACGGTACAGAACTAACTGGTCTGAAGTTCTACACTCTTCCACCCAAAGCACAGAGCATTGTCTCCATAGCAAGAAAGAAAAAAGAAAGAAAGAAAAAAAAAGGCTGGAATGAGCCAAGGAGAATGCGGTTGCCAAATCGGGCATAAAGTCTCACGAAGCGCATCGCTCAAAAAAAAAAATCCGCACGCTTTTTTTTATTCATAATAGGGTTCCTCTACTATCACCAGTCATCCTCCATGATGGCTTGTAGCACAACACAAATGACCTGCCGTTCAGGGGATAGATGGTCAGTTGGCTGAGAAAGTTGGCTGAGAAGCAGGGTCGCTCGCTGCAGGGCTTTTCTTTGCAGCTTTTTTGGCAGGTGGTGAAGGATTGGCTGCAGGACATTGACCAGATAAGCAACGCTGATGAGTGCCGCCATTCGTAGCCAGGCACTTTCGTGATCTACAGAAGCCTCCATCAATAAAAAATCAGTCACTTGCTGGCAAAACATGGTCTTGTAGTGGTGATCACGCCATGGGTAGGTCACATAATTCATCATCCAAAGTGAGGTCACGTTGGTTTTGATGATACCCTTGGAAACAAGACCCTCGGCCAGGCGTGTGCGAGCGTGTTTCAGATGATACTTGATCAGTGTCCACAGCCAGACGTCCCCGCACAGCAGGTCGATCCATGCTGGCAGCGTCCGTGGCTTGGTCATGTGATCTATGCGCTCCAGTGTCTCGTCCAGCACAGGCTCGCCGATTTTGGTCGAATCTCGTACAAACACGGGCCAGTTTTCGAGTTTTTTGCTGGTAGATTTTTTTAGCACGATCCGTCCACTCAAAGCCAGATCGATTAACAAGCATGCACGCAGTGCGTAACTGGTCGTATCGTTCCAGAAGGAGAGGTGTTCCTTGAAAGAAAAGGTGTTGGCATCGCCCATTTTTTTTTTCTGTTGTCTCTACCTGGTCAAAAAGGCTCAGAAGGACAAGCTGCTCTGCCAGTGTCAGCACTGGCTTCGGTGGGAGAGCGTCTTCAACCTCGCATACATTGGCCACTCTCTGCTGTGGGGTGATTCTTCTTTTGGCTTGTCTCAACAGCATAGTTTATAGGTGGGGTATCTTTGTGGCAAAAAAAAAAAAAGAGACGCAAGAAAAAAAAGAAGCCTGCGCGTTGACAACAGCAAAAATAAAAAAGCCCCTCACCTCCTTGGAATGCTGGTGCCTGAAAAAAAAAAGAATTGTAGGCAGGAATGGCTGGACAGCACCATCGTTGACAACAAAAGTAGTCTCCTTGAAGGTGCCTGAGCTTCCAAATTTGGAAAATCAAACCATACTACCATTGGCGGACAAATTCCGGATAAACGGCCCCGAATGACCGAAAATTTAGTGCGAAAATTCTTCAAACACCGATAGGTTTAGCAGTCATGTGGTCTCTTTAGCTCAGTTGGCAGAGCGTCAGTCTCATAATCTGAAAGTCGAGGGTTCGAGCCCCTCAAGAGGCACGTTTTTTTGCTTCTCCCCGTTCCAGGGTTGAGGCTTTGCTTTTTTTTTTTTTTTGAAATGTTTGCCCAGCTACTCTTTTTTTTTTATTTTTTCGACCTGGAGGTTTATTGGGATGCTTGGTTTTGGGAATTGCGCGTTCAAAAACGTGAGATCCCAAAGCAAGCATTCAAGATGACACCTTTTCTTGATCATGTAACGAGTCTGGTCATAATCGGAGAATTAACCTTCTTTTTCATTCAGGACATCATGAATGGCTCGAGCTTACTGGTAGGGAAAAAAATATGAGTCTTGTGCATATTTTCTGGGTTCTCCACGCATTCTCTGACGGCATTGCTTCATCCAGTCTCTTGCTGTCTTTTCAAAGGAGGTTTCATGGCTATGTTGAGGCTGGTGATGTGCAGAGGGTTACAAGGTCTCCAAACATGAAGAGGTGCAGGGCACGCTGAGGAATTTACTGCTTGGTCCAAAGATGGCAAGTGGGGCCAAAAACGGACCTCTTTGAAAGCAACCGGGCCGGACACCATATAAAATTAAAAACCAGCGCAGCCAGTCATAAAGACAGACGCGAACATGCCACTAAGTGCACTAAAGCGGTCCGCTCTCAGTAATAAATTGAGCCTGGTCGTTTGGCTACTCCTTTCTGCAACTGGAGCATTCTATAGCGTACACCACTCCTTGTGCCTGCGTCCAAGTCGTCCAGCCGGTCCTGTCGTCTTACATTCTAAAGCAAACCGATGGTGCTTTTAGTCAGTGCTGAGTAGAAGCCATGATTGGTAACTGAGTTTTTTTTTGTCTGTGGAAGACCAGCGTTTCGCTTTTTTCTTTTTTTTTTTTCTTTTTGCTTCTTTTCTTTTGCAAATCACATGGTATCGCGGCTCTGGACTCTTAGTGTTTGCTTCAGTCTTTTCGCAAAAGCTCTGGCCTTCATTTCTTTGAATGAATCGCAAGTGAAGACAAAGACAGCAAACAACCATTGGCTAATTCTCTACACAGCTACAAACGACCTCGGTAAGTTTATACACCTTTTCTTTTTTTTTCGGCTCAGTTTCATCCAACTAACTTTCTTCGATAGCTGATCAATGGCAATCGTTTAGTGACAACTACAGTGACTGGCAATCGTTTGGCGTTTATTTTGGCCAGGTGGACTGCAACAAGGAAGCCTGCCCAGATTTTGACCAGGCTCAGTTCCGCCTGTTTAGCGAAGGCGCTTTGGTAAACACCGTCGATGCGACCAAAAACTCCTGGCAGCCTGTTCTTGAGCAGCATATCCTGTCTAGCCCCATTTCTCGCTCTATCCCCATCAATGACCTGGACACTCTGACCCGTATTAAGGAATCTACCAGTTCTTGGTTTATTAAGTTTTATGCGCCCTGGTGTGGTCACTGCAAGAACCTGGCCCCAGTCTGGGAAAATCTGGCGATGGAGCAAGCTTCGTCTCCTATCAACCTCGGTGAAGTCAACTGTGAAACGCAACGAGGTAGGAAACACCAGCTTTTTCATTTTCTTCAGGGAACTTAAGCCTTCCGTTTTATCCTCCAGACATCTGTGCAGCTGAAAATGTGGGCGGGCTGCCAACGTTGGCATTGTAAGTCGGCAGTGACCTCCGGAGGAGCAGGTGGATAGGAGCGAACCCATGTCCTTTTTTTTTTTTTTGTCCTAGCTACAACCGTGGTCATCGTTTCGTATACAATGGCAAGCGTGAATTGGACAGCTTTAAAACGTACGTGAAGAAAATGACTGGCCCGGCGTTTGAAGTGGTGAGCTACGATGCTTTGGCCAAGATCCAAGCTGAACCCGTGTCCCTTGTATATATCCATTCTCCCAAAGATACCAATCTGGTAAGTGCAAAGAGAGACGAGACTACGTTATAGGCAAGGGCAAGCGCATGGCCAGAAGCTCACTCCCCCCATTTTTTTTTTTTTGCAGGAGGCCATTGAACAAGTTGCTGTCCAGGGCATGGATAAACTGCCTGTGTATGTGACAGCTGACAAGAAGATTGACAAGGAACTCAAGGGTGCTGGTAAGCTCCCTCGCTTGGTGATGATCAAACACGGAGGCCAAGTGCAATCGGTGAATGACGGTCCCTCTTCCACCTGGGCCGACTGGGTCGACAGCCATAAATACCCCTTGGTGACCACCCTTGCTTCCCATAATGCCAACGAAGTCCTCAAGGGCAAACGTCTTGTGGCGCTTTACTTGACGGCCAATGAGCAAACCGATGCTGGGTTCTTGGCTGTTTCATTGGATTGGGAGTCTTCTGGTTACGATTTGCCTGTGACTTTTGCCCAGTTGAACGCCAAACAGTGGTCGACCTTTGTCAAGCGTGTGTATAACGTTGATGCCAAGGACCTCCCTGGCCTTGTCGTCCTTGATCCCAAGGTAAAAAAAAAAAAGAAAAGTCCCAGGCAAGCAGCTAGCTGACGCTTTTATTATTATTTCAGAAAAAATTGTATTTCAAGGAAGGTTTGAACGGGGAAGGATTTACCACGACTCAGCCCGAAGCCTTGTTTGCGGCTCTCCAACATACGGATGAGCTTCACGGCCAAACCACTGATGTGCCTCGAGGTGTATCGATCGTGCAAAAGATCTTGGTGTTCGTTGGCGACCATGGCCTGAAAATCACGCTGGTGATGCTTGGTCTCAGTGCTATTGTATTTTACATCAACCACACCCGTCAGCCTCAAGGAACCAATATGCCTATTCAGCCCACCGAGGACGATGATCACGAGAAGAAGGACTAGGCTGGCTCCCCACTCTTTCTTTTTTTCCAGCTGAGTTTTATCTTCACGGTTGTCATACGTGTTGAGCGGTGCTTTTTTTTTTTTTCAAACACATTGGAAAAAGGGAAGGTTCGTTTGTTTTTTATTTACTGGATGCATTCTTTTTTTAAACCTAAACACAAAAATAAAAAGGAATCAATAAACTAAAAAAAAAATACAAGTGGGTAATGCAAATAAGAAAAAAAAAAAAAGACGGAAACGACCGGGGAGCGAATCAGTCCTCATCATTTCGGGAGGCATTGATGGCTAGAACATAATCAGAGGGAGATGCGTGATGTTGAGTCGAGGAAGCAGGAGGGGTGGAGGAGGACCGATGGCTGTACGCTACATCTTGGTCATCCTTTTGGCGTGATGGTAAAGGAGAATGTGCTTGCTGATGGCGTCCGACGTTGGTATCGATGGGTGGTAATAGAGGTTTAGCTGAACGAGGAGATGGAGAGTGATGTTGGCGGTGGTGCTGGTGATGGGATCGGTGGTGCTGGTGGTGACTGGACGGGGTGCCGTTGCCGTTGGTGCCTGTAGAGGAGGGAGGGAGATCGATGACAGAGACAGGCTTGGGTAATTGACGCTGACGCTTGTCAGCATGAAGGGAATCAGTCAAGCGAGGAGGGTGGTGATGTGATGGCTGCGAATGGGTGTGGTAGTGGTTAGCAGAAGAAGAATGGGATGGGTGGGTTGGTAGGGAGCTGGACGGGGTGGTACCGATGGGAGATCCACGTTGGAGTTTTGCTTTCAATGCTTCCATGACCTTGTTGTGAGAGAGGGGTTTTTCGTCGGGTTGTTCATAGGCCCGCTTGATGGCTCTGCCTCCGCTGGACCCACTGCTGTTGTTGCTTCCGGCTTCTTCTTGGTGAACGACGTTGCCATTGACGGCAGGAGACACGGGTGTGGTTGGCTGCATGGTGTTGGGAATTTGAAGTCGATGTAATTGGTGGCCTGCAATACATCATAAAAACCAGTGTCAGCTTACCCCTGTTTTTTTTTTTTTTTTTTTTTTTACCTTTACGAGGTTCAGAAGGAGGACAAAGGGGATGAGCGGTTTGGGGATGGCTAGGCGAGGCAGGATGATCCTGTTGAGAAGAGTAGCCATCAGGATATTGACCAGTGATACGGGCGATCATTTGCTGTTGCACTGGGGTCAGGTTTTGCATGTATGTTGAAGGGGTGGCAGACGGTGGAGGGCCGGTGGCGGGAGCAGTGGCATAACCATAGCCTCGACAATCTGGATAGCGAGGCAAGACGCCTAGCCGATACTGTTCATGCAAATAGTCCATTTCCATACGTTTCAAACGAATGCGGGCCTCTTCGACTTTCAATAAATCACTGGCTGCTTGGCGCTAAATATAAACAACAAACAAACAAAAGTTAGTACAAAATGGACCCTGAGACTCCAAACACGGCTCGTTCACAGTCTTCATTTTTTTCGTTTCTGATGACGGTGCCATCTTCAGTCCCCATTGCATTCTTCTCTTCTGTTCGCCCAACCAGGACGCACAGAGCAGAGGGATGACGTTTACCTTGTCTTCTTCAGCTTTTGCATTGAGGATATGTCTTAGGGTGTCGGTATCATCATTATACTTGTCCATCATTTCTCGCCAAGGAATAGATGTTAGTGAGTGAGAATCTTGATTTCCTCCAGGTGACAATGGAACCGGCCACTGAAAAACTTTTCGATCTTTTGGGGAATATGAATTGGGATGTGGTGAAGGGTTGGTCATTCTTCAAGTCAATAAAAAACGACACAATAAAAAGTGGTAATTAGAAGTAAAAAGAGGAAAAAAAAATAAAATATAAAAGCAAGGTTGTGCAAGTCCCTTTTTGCCCATTGCGAGGCGATCGTTCTTGCCAAAACAGGAAGCCCTTTTTTTTTTTTTTCCGTGTCTTTCTCCTACGAGACACTTTGATGAAATGGTGACGAAGCAGATGGATTTTCGGAGCCCACTCTTTAACCAAAGTTCCTTGTTTTCTAGAAGTCCAATGCTTGAACAATGGAAAAAAGCTCTTCTATTAATTGGTCTGAAACATCAATGACGCAAAACGGCAGGGTTTGATGGCCAGAAATTGAAACCCAACCATCCAAAACCAGCCGCCAGCCTTTTTTTTTTTTTTTTTGCCTTTCTCAGAATTTTCTTACAGAGGAGTGGGTTAAATGGATATTGAGACGATGGTATTGTTGACAGAGTAAAAAATAAGCATCGTTTGTTGGCCGGCTGTTTCATAGGCTGTCAGGGCCAAAACACCGAGACCAAGGTTTTTTCCTGGATCGGCATGGCCGAAGCCTTGGGATTGGATGTCGCAGTTTTGTATGGCAACAATAAAAGGTCAGCAGGAAAAAAGATGGGGAAAAGAGTTTTATGAAGTGCTAATAAAAAAAGGTTTAAAGACAGTTGCAAAATTGGTTGGTCGTTCCCTGGATCTGAGTTGAACAAGGCAGGGACGTCACTTGGACATCAGGAGAGCACGTGTGCATTTGGAAAAAGCTGCAAAGCCTGCAAAAGCTGCAAAAGCGCTCTACCATCACAGATATGCGCACAGTTGTGACTATTTGTTGGCAAGGATGGATGGCTGGGCAAAAGAGGGCTGTGTGTTTTTTAAAGGGGAAAGCCGAGGGCAAAAAATAGATTTTTTTTTTTTTGGCTGCGTGCGTTTCTATTTTTTGGTACTTGGATCGCCACATGGCAAACCTCGGAGAGTTGGATCAACAGATGTTTCAGGTTATTGACAAACTACAGGTTTGAACAGGATTTTTTGCTTTGAAAACGTGCGACTATTTTGCTGTTAATGGGGATTTTTTTACAGTTGGAAGATCATGGTGATCGCTGAAGAAGATAGCCAAATAAGCATGTTTTAACGAGGATAGAGCGTCCGGACGTTCTGTCATTTCTTTTTTCTTGATGGAGAAGAGACGGTTGTGGCAAAAAGGGAATAAAGGCAAGGATAGAACCCTACAAGTAGAACGTATCTACTGCGTTGGAAAAGAAGGCGTGGACAAAGAAACAGCTGCCATTGGCTGACAATGAAACTTGGCAATCAGTGGTACAAGCGCTTCGATCACAGTGGAGAACTCTAAATCATGCAACACACAGCGAAATATCTGTTGAAGGACACTGTCTCTAAGCACATGGAGAAAATGATAGGGCCGAGTTTCTTGGGCCTTTTTTTCGACCTTGCCATTTATTCGTTTTTAAATAAAAACTTCAAGCCCAACTTTTTTTTTTATTTCTTCTTTCCTTTTTTCCTTCCACTCTCATTTATTTTATTTTATTTTTCTTGGTCACCTATTTGACATTCAACAATGGCTAGTTTGAATGAACAAGTGGCAGCCGTCCACGAAACATACACCCTGTCAGCCTCTGAACGTAGGCGTATTGCTTTAGAAGAAGTAAGGTTTTTTTTTTTTTTTTTTGGTAGTGGACACGGACGCTCATCTTTTTCATTTATTTGTTAGATCGACAACGCCAAATTTGGCTGGTTCCATATTCGTGCTTGTATCGTGTCTGGTATTGGTTTCTTCACCGATGCTTACGATATTTTTGCTATTGGGCTGGTCTCTGTCATGATTGGCTATGTCTACTGGCCAGAAACCAACAAGACGCCAGCCAATGTTGACACCGCCATCAAGGTCGCCTGTTCTGCTGGTACCGTTGTTGGTCAATTGCTGTTCGGCTGGCTCGCTGATCGCGTGGGCCGCAAGCGTATGTATGGTGTGGAATTGATGATCATCATCGTTGGTACTGTCGGTCAAACCCTCGTTGGTAACGCCAGAGCTAGCTCGTTCTGGGGCGTTATCGTCTTCTGGCGTGTTATTGTCGGCATCGGTATCGGTGGCGACTATCCTTTGTCCTCTGTCATTACTGCTGAATTTGCCACCACCAAACGTCGTGGTGCTATGATGGCTGCTGTCTTTGCTATGCAAGGTATCGGCCAACTCGCTGCCTCCGTTGTTGGCATCATCGTCACTGCCGCCTACAAGAGCGCCATCCAAGCTGATCAACAAAACCTTGACTATGTCTGGCGCATTGTCATCGGCATTGGTGCCGTTCCCGGTGTCTTGGCTCTCTACTACCGTCTTACCATTCCCGAAACCCCCCGTTATACCATGGATGTCGAACAAAAGATCGAAAAGGGTCTCCGCGACGCCAAAGCCTTTGTCGAAAACGGTGCCTCTGCCGGCGACTACACTGATAACATCGCTGTTGCTCGTGAAGAAAGCTCTCCCAAGGCTTCCTGGGCCGATTTCTGCCGCTACTTTGGCCAATGGAAGCACGGCAAGATCTTGCTTGGTACTGCCTATTCTTGGTTTGCTCTTGACGTTGCCTGGTACGGTCTCGGTTTGAACAACTCGATCATTCTCCAAAACATTGGCTTTGCCGGTGGCAGCGACCCCTATGAGTAAGCTCCGCCTTTTCAAAAAAAAAAAAAAAAAACCAAGCACTGACCCTTTTTTTCTTCTTCAGAGCTGTTTTCCGCACTTGTGTTGGTAACTTGATCATCAATTTGCTCGGTTCCGTTCCTGGTTACTGGATCTCCGTGTTCACCATCGACAAGCTTGGCCGTAAATTCATCCAAATCATGGGTTTCATCATGTTGACCATCATGTTCGTCGTCCTGGGCTTTGCCTACCACGAAATCTTGAACACCTCGACCGCCTTGTTCATTGTCTTGTACACCATCACCCAAATCTTCTTCAACTTTGGTCCCAACACCACTGTAAGCTTGTTACCATCCTTTCAAAGACAGGCACTGACTCGCTCTTTCTCTAGACCTTCATTGTTCCTGGTGAAATTTTCCCCACACGTTACCGTTCCACTGCCCACGGTATCAGGTAAGCCGTCATTTACAGGCTCCCTCCGCAAATTCAAACTCCTTTTTTTTTTTTTTTTTTTTTTTTCAAAAAAAAGTGCTGCCTCCGGCAAAGTTGGTTCCATCGTTGCTCAAGTTGGTTTCGGTTTGCTCCGTGACATTGGTGGGCCCAACGCTTGGATCAACCACTTGCTGCAATTGTTTGCCTTCTTCATGTTTACTGGTATCTTCTCTTCTTTCCTCATCGAAGAAACCAAGGGCAAGAGCTTGGAAGAATTGTCGGCTGAAACCGACGACCACGCAAGCCATTCCACCAAGCAAGAACAATATGTTAAGGAAGTCTATTAATTCCTTATGCCTCTATCCTCTTACAACTTAATAAACCATTATAACAAATCCCATGCTGGTCATGACTAATTATTTTCAGACTTGCCGTTTTTTTTTTGGAGGGGAGGAAACGATCGGCTCCATTTTAGCAGCAGCCTGATCTTGTCATACACGTATTATAAAAAAAAGTCATCGGTTGTCAAGTGGTTTAATGAGGTAAAAATGTAACAAGGGAGAATACGGATGTCATGCGAGAGAGATTTCGGAGAGCTGTCTTAAGCATCGTAGGTGGTGGCAGTGATGTTACCGCCAGTGCCTAAACGGAAAAAAAAAAAAAAAGTCAGTCGGTCGTCGATGACAAATGCAGTTTTTGTCTTCCTAATCTTACCGGTCCAGTTGGTGTGAACGAACTTGCCGGGAGCAGACAGCAATTCATATGTATGGGCACCAAAGTAATCACGTTGGGCTTGGAGCAAGTTGGCAGGCAGCATTTCGTGACGGAGACCATCGTAGAAGTTCAAGGCCGTGGACATGGCAGGGGTAGGGATGCCGACGGTGACAGCTTGAGCAACAACGGTACGCCAGGCATCTTGGGCCTTGGCAGTGGCTTCTTGGAAGAAGGGGTCGAACAGCAGATTTTCCAATTCGGGGTTGGTGGTGTAGGCGTCACGGATCTTGCCCAAGAAGGCAGAACGGATGATACAGCCGCCACGCCACATCAAAGCAATACCGGCATAGTTCAAGTTCCAGCCATAGTCCTTGGCAGCTTGACGCATCAGCATGTAGCCTTGAGCATAGGACACGATCTTGGCAGCATAGAGAGCTTGGCCCAATTGAGCAATGAAGGCCTTCTTGTCGCCAGTGAATTTGGGGGAGTTGGTGGGGCCCTTGAGGATCTTGGAGGCACGCACACGTTCATCCTTGAGGGAGGACAAGCAGCGGGAATAGACAGCTTCACCGATCAAAGTCACAGGGATACCACGGTCCAACGAGTCAATGGCAGTCCACTTGCCAGTGCCCTTTTGGCCAGCAGTGTCACGGATCTTGGTCACAAGAGGGGTGCCGTCGGTGTCCTTGTATTTCAAAATGTCGCGGGTGATTTCAATCAAGTAGGAGTCCAATTCACCCTTGTTCCATTCAGTGAAGATATCGGCCATTTCGTCATGAGACAAACCGAGACCTTCGCCCAAGATTTGATACACTTCACAGATCAATTGCATGTCACCATATTCTAATTGAGAAGAAAAAAAAAATAGGCGTGAGAAAAAAAAAAGGGGGGGGGGTCCTTCGCTCCCATGCACCGCCTCTCTTTTAAAAACTCCTTACCAATGCCGTTGTGCACCATCTTGACATAGTGACCAGCACCGGTTTCACCGACCCAGTCACAACAGGGAGCACCATCAGGAGCCTTGGCAGCAATGGCTTGGAAGATGGGTTTAATGGCGGGCCAGGCAGCAGGGTTACCACCGGGCATCAAAGAGGGGCCGTAGCGGGCACCTTCTTCACCACCAGACACACCAGAGCCAACAAACAAGATACCCTTGTCAGCCAAATCCTTGGTGCGACGGATAGAATCAGGGAAGTGAGAGTTGCCACCATCGATGATGATATCGCCTTGTTCCAAGAAAGGCAAAAGTTGATCAATGAAGTTGTCTACGGCATCACCAGCCTTGACGAGCAACATCACCTTGCGAGGACGCTTCAACTTTGCGCACAGTTCTTCCACAGAGTGGGCGCCAACGATGTTAGTACCTACAGATAGTCAAGTTAAATCTCATGAAAAAGAAAAAGAAACACGCCTTCTCTCATATCTTATCAGCCAGGATAAGGCTGACGTTGAACTTTTTTTGTCTCTCCTCTGAATAACTTACCCTTGGCTTCATTTTCCAAAAAGTGATCGACCTTGGAGGTAGTACGGTTATAAGCGCACACAACAAAGCCATGATCATTCATGTTCAAGATCAAGTTTTGACCCATGACGGCCAAACCAATGAGACCAATATCAGCACTAGTTCAACGTAAACAAATAAAAAAAAACACGTCAAGCGATCCATCGCCTCTTTGTTTCCCCCTTTCTTGCCATCGACATCCTCTTGCCTTGCACTTACACAGCTTCAACCATATTTGTTTTTGTTTATAAAATGTTAATTGACACGAAAAAAATTAAAAAAGAAAAAGAAAAAGAAGTTCAAAGAAAAAAAAAAGCAGTACACCGCTTATAAAGCGGGGGTCTTGCTTGCAATGTTGGGGGCCTACCGGAGTTTCAAACCGGAAGACACACGCCACGGCCATGATGATCCGTCACCGATGACAAACAGCTTAGCTTTTTGGTCATGGATAACTTTTCGTCACGCATGAACTTTTTTCCATTCTTTTTTTTTTTTTTTGTGTCTCCTCTTTTTTATTTTATCGACTTTTTCATTATGTTTCGATCCAAGTTCTTTCCTCGCTCCTTTTTTTTTCAGAGCACCAATCCATCGGTTTGGGCTCGTTTTATTTTTCTTTTTTTGTTTTTGATACTACGCCCCAGCGAATAGCAGGACATCATGATACGTCCCGTACATTTCAGATTCTTTTCCGCCAATCACCGTCGTATGAATCAGCCAAGGCATCATCTTAGTCTTGTCTTGTGGAACATGAACCAGCCTCCTGCTGTGTTTCTTGCATGAATTCGTGGAGGTAAAGCGTCGTACTCCAAAAAAACCAAGCTTCCCCGCCGTTTCTCCACAAAACCCAAGCGAATGAAAATGCCAAAGAGTTAAAAAGTCCGGAAATAGGCTCGCCTCTGTGAAAATTTTATCTGCAGTGGATTGTTGTGATAAGCTGATCTAGGCCTTTTCCCAGCAACATTGCTGTGCCAAGTTTGTATATTATTCATCCATCTTGTTTATAAGGGGGAGGGTGAGCATTCAAGATCGCTTTTTCTTTTTGGTTGGCCGGCCATGAGAGAAAGACAGGGGATTGGTGCTACTTTTTTTTTTTTTTTTTTTTTTCGCGTTGGAGTGCTGATAGGCCAGAACTGCATTACACGGGTAACCGCTTGCCTATGCTGCTGACCATTGTGAAAGCCAAAAGGCGTGCCTAGATAAGAAGCAACTGCTTAGCCGATTCCTTGTAGTCAAAAGCCCAGGTGAACAGCGGAGACATCTGCCTCTGTTTCGCATTGACCCGAAAGAAAAAAGATGACTTGCTCCAAACATTCCACAGCCTAGAGAAGAAGAGAAAAGGACAGGGCTTTCGACTGCCACCGAAAGACCAAAGACATGGACCAACCTAAAAAAAACGTGCCGTCCTACGGCAACTGCGTCTGGCCAGAGTCGGCGGAGATGCTTCAGAGATCGTCCTCGGGTGAAAATGACAATCTTCAAATGATCGAGCTAGTGGATCGAGGTGAACTTTTGCATGAAAAAGTCAAGGCTATCCGTTTCGTCTTGACATCTCTGATCCAGCCCAATAAGCGCTGAAAAAAAAAGGGGGGGAGGGGAGGGAAACTAGCAACCAGGCGACATTGGCTGGCACCGCTAGCTTCATTCATCATCATAGATGTCGAGAGGATCGAAAAAAGAAGAGCCTATTTTGCTAGATGCGGGTGTCATGTTTCCCTGGCTTGATTTCTCGTGAATGACATCATTTTTTTTTTTTTTGGAAAAATTGAGTTTGATCGAGGTGGCGGAGTGCAAAATGTCTTGGTACGCATTGCCTGATTGCCTGGTGGCAATGCTAAAATAACAGAGCAGAGGCAAGGTTTTGGAGTGCCAGGTGATGCATTGCCATGGTTGTACCGGTAGTCGCATTCTTCAGGGATAGCCTGATCGTGACATACCGATCTTGCAACGTGAAACGCAGGCTGCAGAAAAAGTGCTATTTTATATTTTTATTAGGGGTAATGAGTGCTTCGAGAAAAAAAGAAATATTACTGACGGTCGGCACTGATTTGGTTGACGGCAGGTGAGGGAGGGAGGGGCATGAAAACGGTCTTGGGGCCTTGGCCAGCTCGGCTCATGGTGACCAGCGTTTCCAAATGACGCAGCTGGATGGCGGCAGGTGTGTTCATGATGGCAGCAGCTTCCTTCATCAGTTTGGCAGCCTCTACTTCCGCCTTGGAGGCAATGACCTTGGATTCACCAATGCGTTTGGCCTGGGCTGCACTTGACAGTGATTCTTGTAATTCCTTGGAGAAGGTGATATCTTTGACAAGCGTAGCTTCCACCTGTTCACATCATGCGAAATAAATGAGCTACGGCTGTCCCCCTCGTCTCGTTTTTTCACTTGCCTTGACACCCCACTCGCTGGCAGCGGGGTCGATGATCTTTTGCAACTCGGTGGAAACAGCGTCGCGGTTCTAAATGCCAAAAGAGAGTCAGCAGATCAAGCTTCGGCTTTTTTTTTTTTTTTTTTCCAATTACCTCGATGAGATCTTGCAGGTAATGACAACCGCAGATGTCTCTTAGCACTGTCTTTGCACGTTCCAGGAGGGCAAAGTGCACGTCGTTGACAGAGAAATGGGCTTCATAGGGGTCGATGATATGCCAGAAGAGCACCGATTCAATGGTGATGCTGACATTGTCTTTGGTCATGATGACTTGTCGAGGCAGTTCTGTGATCTGGATGCGGATGTCGATATGTTTGATATGCTCGGTGACAGGGTTGACGTTCACCAAGCCTGGATCCACACATCGATTGAAGCGGCCAAATTTGGTGACCAAACCCACCGTGCCTATAGGAGGGAAAAAGATGAGATCATCTATATGACTGGCTTGTCGTGTCTGACCTTGTTTCACACGTTTGTATGGATTAGGGAAGCAGACACAGCATGGAAACTATATCTTTTTGATTAGATGCTGTTCATGTTTTGTCCAGGCTCGCTTACAGCACCAAAAACACCGAGGCATTTTCCAAGGCCGGTCATCATGGAGCCATAAAAGCCAATGTCATCATCAGAAGAAGGATCAGCTTCTCGAGCATACGAAGGCTGGAGACCACCGTATTTGCCAATGCCTACATCCATGCTCATTCTTTCTATAGGAGAGAGTTCAATATCTTGGTTGTTGCTGCTCAATCGCTTCATACCGGTGAGATGGGTCGTTGAATTCATATTTGTATCCCAAGCGGAAAATGGGAAAAAAAAAAGAAGAGAGAGAAAGAATTAAATAAACGAAGAGATAGAGAGAAGGGGGGGGGGTGCGTGGTTATTTTTTTCCCTCGAAAACAAGGTTGTGTAACAGATCAAAAATGTTTGCGCAGCCTTCCCACACTAGAAAATCCATCAAGGTCATTTGCTCTGTTGTTGCTGCGTAAAATTAAAGCAAGTCAGGCTGGCGTTGAGGTCCCAAACCTAAACTTAAAATTCATGTTGGTCCCACTTTTTTTTTTTTCCTGCTTCTTATTTCTTTCCCTCCATCTTTCTCCCTCTTCAGCGCAATTATTTCCCAAGTGAACAAGAACCATGTCAGAAGAATTAGCGTCGGCTCCCACTACTTCAGCGCCCAAGGGCGCCTTTGCCTCCCGAGGGATCCCAAAGTTTGCTGTTGAATATGACACCAACACCATCGAACATGTACGAAAAATCATGACTGAAAATTGACCTGCAACTAATGGAGCATTATTTTTGTTCGTCTGGTAGGGCTGGTATGGTGCAATGGTCAACACTTGCGGTGCTATCATTGGCACGCTTGGCGCTGTAAGCTGCTCGCTTTTTTTGAAGCATCCAGTTGACTTTGATATTTTTCTTCTGGCTAGATCCCTATTTGTTTTTGCTGTCCTAACCCATACAACTCCATTGAGCAAGGCCACGTAGGTTTAGTAACACGATTTGGAAAATTCTACAAGGCAGTGGACCCTGGCCTTGTGAAGGTGAGGCCTTTTTTTTTTTTTTTCTCATCGAATCAGGCGGGCTTACCGTTTTTGAATAGATCAATCCAATCACAGAGCATGTTCATCGGGTGGATGTGCGCACTCAAATTGCTGAAATCCCAAAGGTAAGTAAAAACGCCTCGAAAAAAAAACTCTTGAACCCCCCTTTTTTTCTCAACAGCAAGTGATCATGACAAAGGACAATGTCAATGTGATGATTGACAGCGTGTTATACTGGAAGATCGTCGATCCATACCAATCTGAGTTTGGCGTCAGCAGTGTCCGCCACGCCTTGATTGAGCGCACTCAGACAACCTTGAGACACATCCTCGGTGGAAAGGTCCTCCAAGATTTTGTAGAGAACCGTGAGGCCCTTGCCTTGGAAATCCAGAACGTCACTGCACCCATTGCTAAGAGATGGGGTGTCCGAGTAAGTTTTGCCTCCTGATTTAAAAAAGCCATTCTCTGACCGAATTTTTTTTTTATTGAAGATTGAGTCCATTCTGATCAAAGATCTGAGTTTCTCTAAAGAACTACAGGAATCATTATCCGCTGCAGCCCAAGCAAAACGTGTGGGTGAGTCCAAGGTGATTGCTGCCAAGGCTGAAGTTGACTCGGCCAAATTGATGGCTCAAACAGCCGCCTTGCTAAACTCGCCCGCCGCCATGCAGATCCGCTATCTGGAAACCATGAGCAGCCTTTCCAAGGCCCCCAATACTCGTGTCATCTTCATGCCTCATCAAGGAGACGACTCCTCTCAATCGAACACCAACTTACTCTATGCCAATCTTGTTAATCAATAATAAAAAAACCCCGCCCTCGAGCCTATTCCATACTTCTTTTTTATTGGTTGTTCCAGCTGGACGTCGACAGCTTTTCAGGCCAATTCGCACGCAACCAAAGAGGATGACTTGTCCGTGTGCAAAGAAAAAGGAAGATGGATGTCAGCTCATGGGTAAACTTTCGCCCTCATTGTCCTTGATTTTTGTCTGGCAAGGTAAATTTTGCGTCATTTGTCTCATGCTAGAAAACCTGCAAAGCACCTGATGCTACGTCGTGGCTCCTTTTAGCGAGCCAAAGAGGTGGTTGACATGCACTATAACCAAAAAAGAGAAAAATCGACCGAGGTCAGTACCACCATGGCGTCAGCGATGCTTGCCAAATCGATCGTGGGGGGGGGGGAGAATGCCGGTGTGGCGCCATTTGCACTTCAATGCAACTGAGCGCTTGTGTCACCCGATCCTTCTAACCATGAAGGCGGCGTTTCAGAGGCATCCTCTCGTCACTTTGATATCTTGTCCAATCAAAAAATAACCTCAAGCTCTCTTCTTGAATTTTATTTACTGGCGTTCCAGCGTAGTTAAAGCACTGCCTAGTTCTTCCAGCATATGGCTCGTCAAGACTGACCGGCCATGTTTTTCAAAGGCTTGCCGAGCTGATTCACGTACGACCACCGAGGCATTCCAGGCTGCGTACAATGGGTAGATGTCAGGTGTAATGCCTTGCCTGTCAGAAAACCGTCAGCCAATGGCTTTTCTTTCTCATCCTTTCCCTCTTTGCTTTACTCGGTCAGATACGTCTCATTGCGCTTGTCCCAGGCCAAAAAGGATGCTATGGCACCAGATAGAAGATCGCCTTGTCCACCCATTCGTTTCAGTCCACCCGGATGGTCGCTGACAAGCACTATGGCCAAAGAGACGTGACTCGAGGTAAATCCACCACGTCAAGGCATTGAGCCTTTTTCTTCTTACCAAACTGGTCATTCGCAATGATGTCTGTGGAGCCTTTACGAACGACGGTGACACCTCCCAATGCACGGCTCAGCTCTTGTGTTACTAGGCAAGGATCGGCTTGATTCATATCAACGTTCTACGGAGATGCCGTCGGTGAGTCTTTTTTTACACGAAAGGGACGGGTTACCATTGTTTCACAGAGTCGCTTGAATTCCACCACATTTGGTGTGAGCACAGCCTTGCGATAGTTTTTTATCGAGTCAGGGTGGAGTTGGACGAGGTAAAGTCCATCCTGCAAAAAAAAAAAAAAAAAAAAAAATTGAGCGTGGTTTCCCAATGGAGAGGAGTTTCGGTCATTTACAGCATCAATGACGATCTTCATTTGCTGCTGCCGTGCTTGTTCAATCAGAGCTTTGGCAGTACGCTGGATGGCTGCATCTCTACCGAGCCCAGGCCCAACAACCAGCACGTGCAAGCGGCTGTAGATACCAGTGACTCGTTGGACGGCGTCTTGAATAGTCTCATCGCTTTGAAGACCAGAGCGTAGGTATGGGTGAACAATCAAATCTATCCGGACAGGTCAGTGCTTGAGCCAGCAAGAGAAATGAAAGCTGCTCACCTGGAGAATATGACTGTCACGAAAAAAAAAAAAAGATCTGTGGGCGGCCGCTCGTTTCTTACTTTTTATGATGATCGGCTTTTTACCTTGATAGCAGTGGAAGCGTTCGTGTCACAAAAGATGTGGCAGAGGTCAGTGCCCTAGGAAGTGGAAAAAAAAAGCGTGAGGATTGCTGGGCAGGATACATTCGTCCACTCACCATCTTCATTGACGTTAGACCACTGAAGTAAGGCGCCCCTGTATATCTAAAGAGGGTAGGTAAGCACAAGGTCCTAGCAATGAATGTCTGTACGCACTCTTCTGAGCCACCAACAATGCCAATACGACCTAATGAGTTAGAGAGGAATGAGTACTGCCGCTTGGCCAGACAGAGGAGTCATACCAGCTTCTCCTTTATGAAAGTGTGTTGACAATGAAGGAAGAAAATGTTTGAATTTCGCAACGTCTGGTTTGGGAGGCATAACAGATGTACTCTAGCGCGTCGATGAATGTGAAAAAAAAACTGGGAAACAAAAAAAAAAAAAAAAGGCGGGCCATCAAACCCATGGTTCTTTCTATCGTTTTCTGTGCCTGAGGTCTTTTTTATCTTCTGCCCGGTATACAACCTAAACCTATGTTTTCAGTTAGTACACATACTCTCATCTTATTATACGCGTGTTTGAAATTTGGAGCAAGGCATTTTTTTTTTCACAAAATCCGCAACAATGTGCCAGTTGGGGTGCAGGTAGTGAGTGAGCAATTGTGATTGGCCAATTCTGGGTGAGGGTGAAAAAGACTTCTCCCGCTTTTTACAGCATGGCTTCTCGCAACATTGGACGCTTAGGTTAACGCTACCATTGAAAGATTCATTCAATGTCAAAATGTCGATGGAAGCAACAACTTTCCTCTTACTGAACTCATCCATGGTTGATTTAGACAACCTCTGCGGCAGCACCACTTGCTCACTGCTCTGATGGCAAAAGCAACCGAGCCTTGATCGAGTTTGACGGCCGTAGGTGCTGGTATCGTACTTGCATTCGGTGCCGAAACAAGGCTACAACAGCGTACTCCTCCTCCTGAAGCTATGCTTGACTGGGGCGTCTTACTGAATTTTTGCTCGCAGTTTAGCGAAAGGGCGGACACTGAATTTCGAATTCTCATGCGTGGGCGTGCTCCGCCAGTGTGGTTGTGGCTTTTTCCTTCTTTCGAACGATTGACAACGGAAGCCCATCCTCACAATGTCTGAACAAAAAAATGCCGGTTCAAGGAGACTGCTAAGCATGAAGGTAATGCTAATCATTGCTTTTCTCTGGGGTCGTTCATCATCTCTCTCTATTTTTACCCTTGGTCATCTAGTTTATGCAGCGCAGCATGGAACAGGAGCAAAAGAAGCAGCTAGAGCAAGAAATGAAAAAGATCGTATCCGAAGCTGAATGGAAGATTGATTATGAATCACAGCAAGTACAAAAACCGTAAGTTCTTTGAGCATGCGCCAAACAATCAGCTCACCTGGCTGTCCTAGGAAAATCCGAGTTGAATATCAGCCTAGCTACCTCTCCTTTGATACCACACCCGTCGTTGGGCGCTGCTCGTTTCAAAAATTCAACAAGAAAATCCAGGTAGTTATTCACTCGTTAAGGTTGTCGGCGTGTCTCATTTTGACTTCTATGCCTAGAATGTGGGGGATGGGCCAGAGGAGGAAGAGGAGCAGCCAGCGAAGACATCCTCAGACACCAACGATGACGACGAAGAAGAAGATGCGAAAGCCTTGGCCAAATCCATGCGACGATCACAAAAAGACAGCAAGAAGAGGTCGCTCGAATCAGAGAACAATTCTCGTAAAAAATCAAAGGCTGCTAGAGCTTTCATCAAGCCAAAATAAATCCATCCTCCGTAGATTTTAAATGCGAGAGCGAGGGACTTGCAAACTGGCGCACCAGCCAATCAGCGCAAGGCCGCTGAAAAAAATATAAACTTTGAGGGGGGAAGGCAAGGTTGTGTTTTTTTTTTTCTTCTACTTTCCAAACGACTTTATTGTAAGAGCAAGGGCGCAAGGATATGATCGAAAATGGTCTTCAACTGTTTTATTTTCCTTTATGTTTAGGAACATGGCTTTCCGTTTAGTTGCCAAGAACGCTGCAGGTAATTCCATCGAAAGAAGCACCATCCAAGCCTTGATTGTTGACCCACTTTTCTTCCATGGCTATAGCCCTTGCTGCTCGTCCCGCTTTGATGAATGCTTCTCGTCAAACTGCCCGTGCCGCATTGTAAGCTTCAGCCGATTCTTCTACGACATGGCCGTCTCAATGCGTTCTCTTTTCTTTTTTAAATAGTGCCCGTGGCTACTCCACCCCTGCCAACACCGAAGAAAAGAAGAGCAGCGTCCTCGATAGCCTTCCTGGCGACTCCATCGGTGCCAAGGCAGCCTATTTGACTGTTGGTACCGGTTTGGCTACTGCCTTGGTGGCCAAGGAAATCTACATCTTGAACGAAGAAACCTTGGTCTTGGTGTCTGCTGGTGGTTTCTTGGCCGTCTTGTTGAAGTATCTCCGTGAACCTTTCAACAACATGGCCAACGATCACATTGCTGTAAGGACACTTTTATTTTTCGAGAGGCATCGTGCTGAATGATTTGTTTTGTAAAATGGCAAATAGCGTATCAAGTCTGTGTTGAACCAAGCCCGTGACGACCACAAAGCCTCGGTCCAAGAACGCATCGACCAAGTCGGTGAAATGAAGGATTTGGTCGAAGTCACCAAGGCCTTGTTCGAAATCTCTCGCGAAACCGCCAAGCTTGAAGCCGAAGCCTTCCAACTCAAGCAACAAGTCGACGTTGCCCACGAAGTCAAGGCTACTTTGGACTCCTGGGTCCGCCACGAAGCCAGCGTCCGTGAAAGCGAACAAAAGCAATTGGCTGCCTACTTGATCCAAAAGATCCAAAAGGACTTGGAAGATCCCAAGATCCAACAACAAATCCTCGACCAAGCTGTTTTGGATGTTGAACGTAAGTTTGATTTGAATGTCGTCGCCTGTGGCTCACCTCGCTTTTCACTAGAACTTGCCAAGAAATAAATTGCCTCCACCCTCCCCCTTTTAAAACGATAGATTCGACGTGTCTGTATTTTATGCAAAAAATAATAAAGACCAGTAATAAAAAAGCGATCGTTTGTTGCAAAGAAATCATCGGCTGAAACCCAGGCCACCGCGTCGTCCCATCTGTTGTTGTTTTCTAAATTGCAGGCCGTCGTTGAATTGCTTCTCCAGGTTGTTCGAGATACGGCTGCCTTCATCGGCATCGATGGCCGATTTGATCGACGACGAAGGCTGTGCAGTCGAAGGCTGCTGCTTCTTGGCCCCAAGCAAGCGCATGAATTTGTTCTTCTGAGCCATGTCACCGCCAAAGGAAGCCTTGTTCCAGTCGTTCCACCCACCCGTGGCAGTCTAAAAAAGAAAAAGTGCCCCCGTCAGCAGGCGTTGCCCTACGGCGCTGGTTTTTGTCTTCCTACTTGCTCAGCCGCTGGAGGGGCGGCAGGCTGGGCCGGGATGTCTTCTTTGACGTCTTGGAAGAGAAACGTGAACTGGGTTAGATCACACAGCCATGGCAAGCGGTATAGCCATCGAGCATTTACCTTTGTGTTGGTGCTTCTCCTTCTTGTCCTTCTTTTCCTTCTTTTCCTTCTTGTCCTTCTTGTCCTTCTTTTCCTTCTTGTCCTTTTTCTTGTCCTTGATCACCTAAAATCGGTAACATGCACAAGATCAGCGCATAGATCAATGGCGTGTCTTGATCCGCCATTACCTTTTTATGTTTTGAATCGGTGGTGGCATCAATGCCCAAATCCTTTTCCTTTTTGTCCTTTTTACTGCTCTTGGCCATGGCTGATTGTTTGTGAGAAGAAGAGGGGCAAGCCATTTTTTTTTTTTTTTTTCAAAGAACCGCAAGACCCGCAGGAGCTTCCCTTTCTTTTTTTTTTTTCTTCTTCTTTCATTCTTTTCATCGATTTCACACAATGTCGCAACTCACGGATCAAGTTAAAAACTTCAAAAAGTCACTCAATGCCAACACTGTGATCGGGGCCAAACGTGTGGCCAGCGGCACGATTCCATCAACGCAAAACGTTGCCGCCAATCGAGCATCCATCGCCAACAATACAAGGCCGGCTGGCTACAAACAACGAAGGAAGGCTGGTAATGTCATTCTACAGATCCTATCAGCACCGGTTCTTGGTTAAATGAGTAGACCTGGCTAATGTATTTGTTGATAGTAACCTATTCTCAGCCAGCAAATACCGGCACAGGTGCCCATTCGATGAGCAAACTTTATACCGTCATACAATTCTTGAAGGATGCCGATGGACCGCAGTCTGTTATCAGCATTGTCAGTCGAACCAAGGTCGATATTAGGAACAACAAACTCTTATGGGATAAACTTGCATCCAACGACAAGATCGATTTCGATCCTGTCAGTGAAACCTTTTCATACAAGGTAAAAAACCCCTTTCGACGCCAGGAAAGGGAGACTCACCCGTTCTCCCTATCTCTCTTGTTAGCCAACGTACCAAATCAAAGATAAGGAAGACTTGCTAAAGCTTGTGAAGTCGATGCAGTCACTGGGTGGCATGGACTACAAGGACTTGAAGGAATCGTATGTGAAGATCAGCGACGCCGTGGAAGAGCTTGCAGGCACAAGTGAAATTTTGGTGGTGCGAACAAAAGATGGCCAGCCCCGAGGACTGTTCTACAATGACCCAAACCTGAACACACATATGGATACCGGTCTGTCACCATTCCGTCTCTGGTAGCGAGCTCACCTTTGGTATTTTCTTTCTCTCTCTGACATAGAATTCAAAACGATGTGGGGCGAAATCAAAGTGCCTGATGAAACAGATCTGCCAAAGGCTCTGGAAACCGGTGAGCCCCCGCTCCCACCCCTTGCTACCAGATCTAGCGCACTCACTCTCTTCCTTGTCTATAGCTGGTTTGAAAACGATGGACGTCTTTGAAAAGAAAGTCGTTGCAGAGGTAAGGAAAATGGCCTGCGATCGTGTTCTCAAATTTAATCTTGCGATTTTTAGCCCCAGCCCAAACGATCCAAGACTCGCAACAAAAAGATCAAAATTACTAATACTCACTTGGCACACATCGATTTATCAAAGGATTATGTACCCAAGAAATAAAAGATCTGAAAGTGAGGTGGTTTTTTTTGTTCTCTTCTCTCTTCCTTGTCCTTCTCTTCACTTTTTCCCTCTTTTCCCAAAATTACTGCACGACCCTGGACGGACGTCTTTTGTCCTTTATGAAAGGAACGGAAGTTAGAAAAGCCTAAAGCCGCGAAAGGGGATGCTTGCCACTACTTGTCAAACTATCAGCCATCAATCAAAGCTCTTAAAGAACAAGGGTATAAAGTAGTTGGCTATGCTCGCAAAAGTCCCACGAATGATAGTAGCGATGACAAAGCTCGATGGTTGCAGGCCATGGTAGATATCCTGCGCGACAGATCCTTGGCAACGCGCGCGTATGTATCCTGTTCAAGCCTTGCATCTACTTCTTTTGAACAAAGAGACACAAAAGAGACCAGCGACATTATGGAAAAATTGGCTGACGTCCATTTTGTTTGCCCTCTCTGTCTCGCATTAAACAACAAAAAACGCGATGTGTGCCATAATTGTGGACACCCCTTGAAGTACTAGTGTCATCTCATAACTTCTGTTAAGTTAGGGGCGACAAGAGCAGAATAGAAATGGCAGCAATGAGGGTTTTCAAAGATGAACTGAGGCGATGGACGACAGCCTCTGCTTGGAGGGCGGCAGCTGCGTCCAAAAGGGAAGCGAGTTTTTCAATGTTTTCCTGCACAAAAACTCAACCTGTGATTTGGCGCCCACACTTGATTTTCCGCCGTTGAGGTTGTGTTTTTTCTTTCTTGAATTCAGTTCATGCGACATCCATGAGGACAGTGTCGCTTATCAATCGATTAAAATGGTCGTTCTCTGGTAATATGAATCCGCACGCCCTCGTGCTTGGCGATGTTGATAATGACAATGTAAGCTATAGAAATGGCTAAGAACGAGAATGTAGAAACCATAACGTGGATTTCCTCGTATAGGATGTCGAATTTGTTATTGGCAATTTGCATGGCAGCATGGCCATCTTTAAAGGCGAATGCCCTTCTGGACATCCGACCTTTGTCTGCCAGGATCTTGGAACGGTAATCTCAAACGGTGTTCAAGGAACCGTGGGGTAAAAGCTCAATGTGCATTTTTTTTTTTCCTGATTAGATTACATGTGTTGCCGTGGGCGATGTCCGGAATATTGGCAAGGTAGGAAGAAGTGGAGAAAATAGGACAATGTGAACCTCATGCTTAGCTGTTTCGCTGTAGAATTCCATTGTCATTGTCAATGCCGAAGGCCATTGCTACATTTTCGACGTACCTACGCCAATCTGCAGTGAGCCGACATTACGCCAGCCTATCGTGGAGGAATTTAATAGACAAGGTCGACGGCAGTCTGATACGACGAGCCTACAGAGCTTTCGACGCTGGATGTACCAAACTGACGACACTCACAATACCACTGAGGACGCTTCCGACTTGCCAAATACCAATCAACCGATCCTGCCTTCGCTGAGTCTGAACGTGCCCATCAATGTCAATAAGATTTTGATTGCTGATATAGGTACGACAACATACACGCGTATTCATCGTATGAGGCACTCACACCCCCTTTTTTTTTTCTCGTCGAATAGATGGCGATGGCATGAACGAAATGATTTTAGCCCGCACAGATCGCATTTTGCATTCGTTCCAGCTTGATCACTTGGCCAGTGGATCCCTCTCACCGTCAACCCAGCCTCCAACCATACCAGGCTCTCCTTCAGCCGTGACGTTGACCTCCACCATTCAATCGTCCTTATCTGTCCTGTCTGGCCATAAACTCGGTAGCAAAGTGTTCAAAGCAACCTCCAAAACCCCTAGCACACCTCCAACCAAGGAGCAGGCCATTCTCCGTGAAAAGGGTATGTGGGTCTTTGATGGCCAGGTAAGTCTTGCCCATGGAGGGAGTTTGAGAGGGAAGCCCTGATCGTCCATTTTTTTTCTTTGGCTAGATCACAGCCATGACACTATCGCACGTGCCGGACAAACCAGACGAGCCCATCCTGCTCGTTGCTCAGCCTGGCAACAGCTTTACCATCATTGATCAGCATGGTCACCGTCTGAATAGCGATTTTACCCCACAAACGACCACGCAAATGTCATCTACATTCCAGCCTCATCCAACCGCAGCTGACCAAGACGAGCAAGATACCACCCTGCATACAATGCGGACTCTACAGCCTAAAGCCAATCCATCCAAAGGGGACAAGAAAATCCAAGTGGATCCTGTAGAAGACGATGACAAGCGTCCCAGACTCCTGAAACGACGAAGTTACTCGGTTCAAGATTTCGAGGCGGAGAACATCCTTGGCCAGGACAAACACGGCGCTGTTGCCACCGAGATTGTCATTGGCAAACTGCATGAAGATGGCCCCGAGTCGGGTCGCCACGTCGGAATGCTGAGCTTGGATGGTAAAAAAGAATCAAATAAAAGGGCTATGACTAAACTCTTTCGCACTAGGCAACTTTACCATTTATGATTTGAAAACCAAGGAGATCGCTAGCCAGGATCTCTTGGTCACACACAAGTTGTTCAGTTTGGGTAATTTGGATGTCAAGCATGGTGCCCAGCTACCTTCTCGTCGCAGCTATTCAAGGACGCCATCGCAAGCAACATCGCCCGCCATCGGTCGCCATTTTCCTCATTTCAGCACCCCGGCCGCCCATTCTCCCGCCTCTTCGTCGAAAGCACATGCTACTTTGGCCGCCACGACCACCAACGCTACCGCCACACAACAGCCCAACGGTAACAATGGCGGTAGTGCACTGTCATCCAGGTCCCCGTCGATCTCGTCGCTCAAGCGCACCAAGGTGTCGTCCACATCGTCACCGGCCATCACGGACGATGACCATGCGTCACTACGCTTCCCTTCCCAACAGCCCCAGCCTATACCGACCTCAGGCAACCGCGACCGGTTGGCATCGGTCGTGCATAGAGATAGCCGCGCCAGCAGCATCAGTGGGGTGTCCACCACGGGCTGGAGCGACATTGACGAGCCGGACGAAGCGATTGCTAACTTGGACCGGGATCTTTTTGTGGCATGTGCTTGGAACGGTGTCACCTACCTGATTGACTGGAGTCAATCAGTGGGTTCGTCGAGCCACCCCTCCTCCGCAGCTGCCAGCCCACCCTACGACGATGTGGACTTTGCTCATCGCCGTGCCCAGCCCGATACCCCCATTCACCAAGACGCCTTGGCCGACAGATCCTCCCCCACATCAAACATCAAATTTCAAGTCATCAAATTCGCTTTCGAAGGCCGTGTGTGTGCGTTTACTGCAGGTAAGGCATTAAAAAAAAAAAAAGGAAATGGCTGGCCAGCTTCAACGTCAAATCTCGATTTTTTTCTTCTGCGTCTTCCTCGTAGGGATGTATGCGGTGATGCCAGGCTACAACGTGCCTTGCTTGGTGTATGTAGATTTTGAGGATCAGATCTTTGTTTACTATGATATCCATCTCCGCCCTGGTCCTGTCAATGGCTTTATGGATGTGATGGACGATGATATCGAAGAAGCGATGGATCGCTGGATGGGGTTGGAGCTAGAACTTGACCAACAGTTCACACCCGGGGATTACGATAATGGCTCGGCTGTTGATCTCGGCGATGGCTGGCAGGGCATCATGGCCGACATCCTTCAAGACGATGGCCATGTCCTGACAAACATCAGTAACTTGGGTAAATGACGCATGTACAAATCTGTGCAACCAGTCAGGATGCTGACTTTCTCGTTTGTGCCTGTAGATATGACCGAGCTGGTCCATGACTGCTTGTACAATTTCGAAGATATCAAGGAGCAGTTGGATCAAGATCTATTCATGGTACGTGCTTTGTGAGCGGATGTAAAGAAAGCCATCATCTCACTAGGCTTTTTTTTTTTGCGTAGTTTGAACATCAGCATCTACCTCGCCCTCTCCATGCTGATATGCTTAAACTATCTGATCTGAACATCACCATTGAACCCAATCTTGAAAGCGGAATATTGATAAACGTAGAGACGGACGAGCAAGGCGACGACGATGACGGCAAAAGCACCACCCTCTCCACAGACAGCAGCCTCTCGAATGACTCCGAAATTCGGCAATGGGTCAACGACAACATGAGGACCTCTACCGGTGGTTCATCACGACATGAGGGGGCATAGCAGGCCAAATATTGTTTCTTTGGAATAAACGGATTTTAATGACATGGTCTTGAGACAAGGAATGAAAGAGGTCGGTAGTACGACCATTTTTATACGCTTTTTTCATCCATCAACAGAATTCACAGCAAAAGCTCTTCCGCCAGGAAGTGATCAGAAATATTACCAATTCATATTAGCCTATCACCTTTGACGTTATCATTGGCGGATGAAAAGAAAAACCTGGCCATGGTCCTCTTTTGGAGGTAGGATACTGCAAGCCATTCATATTGCAGGGAAACCAATATTTGTCCTGCATACCATTCCAACCAGCAAGTTGGTCAAGGTACAGAATGGGCTTTCTTTGTTTCCTCCTGACGTCAATCAAGCATAATCGAATGTGTCACACCATGAAAGCTTGCCCATTTTTTCTTTTCAGCCCCGCCAAGGAAGACCAAAAAAAATTTTTTTTTTCTTGGTTGATTTGCATCGGAGAGAGGCTGCTCTGGTCCTGCTTATTTTGTTTTCTAATCTGTTGTCCTGGCCCATTTATGCGATTCCTCCATGGGAATCCGGCATTGTTTCTTGCAACATCTACGGAGGCCAGTGCTGGTCCTGAGCTTACCACCCTGACGGTGGCTCATTTGAAATCACAAAAAAGGAAAGAGCAGTACACTTTTTTCCATCTCCGGCAGAGAAAATTTTTTTTCTCGGTTCCATATAAAAGGCATGGGTTGGCCTCGCTTTTTGTTTTTTTTCTTTTTTTCTTTAACATTCAGTAGGAATCTTATCTGTTGTACCTACAAGGTACACATTTTATTTTTCCATACACATGATGAAATAATTGGGTATCAGGATGAATACTTATCGTCAAATTGATTAATCCGAGCCCGGCTTTAATGCCTTTCTGACCATCATCTTTTTAAAAATTGATTAAATGAAAAAAAAAGAAGCAACCTGCCTGGTGGCTTATTGTGGAAATGAGGTTGAGATGGATGAGAAATGGTGAAGAGGATTGATCAGTCATTGAGTTTGTTTTCCCAGGTTACCCCTCTTCCAAAAAGAAAAAAAAATTTTTTTCTTCCAAACCATTCATCTAGCGATCCACCAAAAATGGAAAATGGACACCTTCCGACTCATCATGCAAAATTCCCAAATGCACGTTTTTTCCATCTCCAGTGCGAGGCGAGGTAATTTTTTTTAATTGGCATTTCATTGCTTGTTTCCGCTGTCACCGAGCGAATGACCGTCAGCGTTCTTGAAGAACCTCGTTTTCTTTACTGTAATAAAGTTCACTCTTTGGTTTTCAAGCACACCCCATGAGAAATAAAAAGTATGCAAGGCGCTGCTTCCAGCGACATTTTCGGACTTGAAAACGCGGTCGCACACAACGCATGGTGGCAAGAAGCGAAAGAATCCACTCAATTTTTTTTTTTCCCCTTCTTGTTCTTCTTCCATGCACTTGTTTTCTTTGTTTCATTACTGTCATATACCCTAAGTTTTGCCCTCTCTTATCCTCTTTTGTATTTGTACAGATTCATTGTCGTAGTATAAATTACCTTTTTTTTTTTTTGATTTCATCCCAACCTCTTTTTTTTTTTTTTCTTTCTCACCATCCTCAACCATCTGAAGGACATCATCGACATCTCTTTACAACAGCCAGCATGGGGAATCAGAACTCACGACTCGAAAGACGATTAGGTAGTACGGCAAGCCAAGATCCTCGCATGGGCAACTTGCCTGATTGGACTCCACCCCCCGCTTCACAGGACCAAGATCAGTTTCACCGTCAATACCCTTTGCCAGCCCTGCGTACGAGCCAGGGCCGAGTCAAACTACGGAAACAATCCACCCCCACTATCCGCAACGACCAGTCGCCACTCCATCTGGCCCATACTTCCCGCCGTCCCTTGGCTCGAGTCTTCCCATTCCGAGCCTTCCGTGGCGGTAGCGGTGCCAGCACTCCCGACCAGCTCTCGCCTTCGCCCAGTCTACTGGCCGTCTCAGACGTCTCCTCGCCCGACGCCATCCACCCTCTCCTACAGAACATGACCAAATCACCGTCCTCCACCCTCGGCAGCTCGGCTGGCCAGCTGCATCGGCAGATCTCATCCACCTCCTCGACTCAGCAGCCGCCTTTCCCATCCACCCATCACCAAGCGTCCAGTCCAGCCCATAGTATCTCGCCTCCCACCCCTTCACCCTCGGCTCACACTCCTTCCAGCTCCCATCTTAATTTAGCCGAGGATCCACACATGAACCATGACTGCCTCGTCGATCATCCATCTCTTGACGTCGTCTGGCACAGTGGCCGGAAATTCTTCGCCGACCACGTGTCATCTTATATTTTACCTTGTGATGAAGAAGAAATCGACCGCCTCCATCTCCTTCACTTTATGGTTCGATTTGCCATTCAGGGGTAAGTTACAGTTACGAAGCACGACATGGGACCCGGAAGGCGCGCCTTTTTTTTTTTTTTTTTTTCTCACACCCTTTTTATTTTCTTTGATGGCGTTAGTAATTACCTGGCACCTGTCAATGATCAGCTACGAAAAGGGGCATCGGTCTTGGATATCGGGTGTGGCCCTGGATCTTGGTATGAAAGTATACATGTGATAAATCATGTAAGCTGACTTTTTTTCAACTCGTCCTAGGACCATGGAGATTGCTGGTGAATATCCCAAATCAACCATTATTGGCGTCGACCTGGCTACCATGTTTCCCAGAGATATCAAGCCCATCAATTGCCAATTTCATCAATGCGATGTTCTCCGAGGATTGCCTTTTCAAGATACCACCTTTGATTATGTCTTTATGAGGTAAGAAACAAGATTGGGGGCGGGATGCTTTTTTTGACTCACACGACCTTTTTTTTTAATTTTCCGTGTATAAAAAAAAGATTCATGGGCCAAGGCATCGAGACCTCGCAAAGGACGGAGCTGTTACTCGAAATTATGCGTGTATTGAAGCCAGGTGGTTGGATGGAAATTGTCGATCACGATCTGGAATTGCACCGCGCTGGGCCAATGACAAAAAAGTTTAATCAGCAGCTGATCGACCTGATGGAATCGAGAAGCCTTGATCCTCATGCTGGCTGCCATATCAAAGATGAGCTGGAGTCTATCAAGTCACTGCACAACATCCACTCCAGTTTCATCTCGTGCCCTGGTGGCAAATGGGCAGGCAAGGTAAGCAAAAAAAAAAAAAAATAAAGCTTTTGCGGTGTTTGGATCCTGAACTCTTTTTTTTCTGTCTCTTTGCAGCTGGGTCAACTGACGCTACAATCTTGGAAGTCGTACTATCGTGCAATCCAGCCGATCTTGTGCATGAACGACGGTATCTCTTTGGATGAGTACAATGAGAAATTGGACGTTTGCTGGGAAGAGACCGACGAATACAAGACTTTTGAAAACATCCATTTTGCTTATGCGCAAAAGAAACAATCCTCATAATACGGCTGTGCTCATGCCAGCATCCTCTTAATCTATTTTTTGTAACCCCCCCCCCCCAACGACAACAGCTAATAATAAACACTAAAATTATGTAACCATCTCATCTCTTTGATCGCCTAGGTGGAGTTGTTTCGATCACCCCATTCGCTTATTGCATTTGTATTTTTCAAAGGGACGGCCGTGACACAAAACGCAATCTTTGGGTGATTTGCTTATGTCGCACTCTGAGAAAAATGGTACGTGTTAAACATGCTCTCACAACTAAACCCCACACAGGGTCGAAAAGGGTCGCATCTGCAGAAAAGCATTGCCTGAGAGCTGATGTTTTACGTTCTTGTCAGCGATGGCGGGGGGTTTTTTTTCCTGACTAGTAGCTGCATGAAAATGCAAATTCCAATGAAAATGCATCAAGGTCCCTGCTGGTTGCCATCGACTTTTGCAGCATGAAAAAAATATGGCGTACACACAGATGACCTTCCCTGCCTTTCTGAAACGTGGACTGGAAATCGACGAGTCATACACGCGAGGAGAAAGGTGCAAGTTGGGCTGCAGCGTGCGGCATGCTAGGTCAGTCCAGCGACGGAGTGTCATTCTCTGGGTTCTCCATAACGAGAGTCAATGCCTACGCGTACAAATGAAAAAAGACGGCCCGGTTTTGGCTTGGTCGTCCACTGCCAAGGGTAAAAATCCGTGCCAGGGATGACGCACTCCCATTTCCAAATCAAGAAAATCCCAGCTTTGGCTTTCGGAAGTGCCAAGGGGACCGTGCTATTGATTTCTATTGAGCATGTGTCATTGGAATGCTAGACGGTTAGTAAGAGAAGGCAGAAGAGATGACCCGTTTGACAGTTCCCAGAGACCGAGGGTGCGCTACAGGTCACACAGTGCCTTTTGAAAAGAGGCTGAGGCTCTCCAGTAAACTATAAAAAGGGTGGCTAGGTGTCAGGGGGGAAAAACATTTAAAAAATAACAAAATATGGGATTCAACGTTCTTGTCACTGGCGCTAACCGTGGTATTGGTTTAGGGTAGGCTTGCTGATCTACAATAGGCGACAGGAATTTAATACGCCAACCCCCCCTTTTTTTTTTCTGCGCTGGTAGGCTTGTTAAGCAATTTGCACGTCAGTCGAGCGTGAGCAAGGTGTTTGCTGGAGTGCGCACGCCTTCTTCATTCCCTCACATCGAAGAAGAGTATGGCAAAAAAATCCATGTTGTGCAGCTCGAAGTGGCCGACGACGCTTCTGTGGCAGCCTCGGTGCAAACCGTCAAAAAGGAGCTGGGCAGTGAAGGCTTGGACATCTTGGTGAACAACGCTGGGATCAATGGCAACCCAAAAATTGATCCTGAGGCCATCGACCCCGACCACTTTTTGAAAGTGCTGAACGTCAACGTGGTGGGCGCTCACCGGATGACGGCGGCTTACATGCCTTTGCTGCGCCTTGCTCCTACAAAAAAGGTGATCAACATTTCGAGCACGCTCGGCAGCATCGCCAACCACGGCGGCTTTGGCGTTTACATGGCCGACTACAACTCGTCCAAGGCAGCTCTCAACTCCATGACCAATCTCTACTCTTTGAGATACAAAGACGAAGGTTTCATCTTCATTCCCATGTGCCCTGGCTATGTGAAGACCGATCTGTCCCCCGATGGTGCAATCAGTGTCGAGCTATCGGCATCCAACGTTGTCGATCTCACCTTGAAAGCCACCAGTGAAAACAGTGGCGTGCTTTACAGCACCTCCTACAACAACCAAGTCCTCGAGTGGTGATTGCCCCAGTGTATGAATAAAACAAAAAAAAAAAAACGAAAGCCACTCTGGAAGCATTTGATGCTGTGTTGAGTGATGGTGCTTTTGTGCCGCTAGATCAATGTGGAATGAAACATGGGTGCAGATGGTAACTTCAATGCTGAAATACAGTACCGTGCAGTGGGTGGCGAGGAAAGGCGGTCTGAACAAGAAAAAAAAAAAAAAAGGTTGCTCAAAGGGTGAACGGGCATTGAATTTTTTTCCCTGTCTCTCTTCTTTCAAAAATGAATGCTCTGGAGCTGGGCAATGAATTATTAACGTGCATTGCAGGACATCTTGCTCTGAAAGATCTTGCTGAATTTGGTACAGTATGTCGACGATTCCATTCGATTATTCAGGATGACACTGTTTGGCGAGAGGCTCTGGCGAATCAATATGGGATCCGTTACAAACTGCCCCATCAGTCATGGCGGGACACCTATCTGAAAAAAGAGCAAGATCCCCACGACAATCGCTTGTGCCCCCACCTCAGCAATGTTGACTCTGCTGCTCTTGCGCCTTATGTCAAGAAATACCAAGCTGTCTTGAATTGGCTGCCAAAGAATGTCAACTGTGCTACATGCGGCATGAACGAATACGAACGAGGGGCTTGTCTTTACGTTTGGGAAGGCAATGTGCGCCTGCGTAAGGCTCTTTGTTGGCTTGGCATCCTTCATTCATCTTTTATTTCTTCAAAGGATGCCGCGATTGCTCTTATCGATTCCATAATGCCGAACCTGGCCGTCAAGGGATTCTCATTCGCATCAATGTTCTTCAACTGTTCTGTTTTAACTGCTCTCGTCTGGTATGGAAAAAGGAGAGTGGACGGATTCTAGGCTTGGACGCTCATGAAAACCCATATTTTTTTTTTTGACTAACTATGAACAGCTAGGTGAGACTCGAGGCGATGAATCTGAGGCATACTATGTCAATCACCTATTAGAGATCTTGACAAACGGCAGTGAGCTTGGCCGGGAAGCTCTGCGACAGAAGCAGCAGTGCATGGATGAACGCATTATGCAGCGTGAATTGGTGGACCGCCTCTACATCTTGAACCAACCTTATTTTCTGGTGGAGCGAGTTTGGCTATGCTCTTGGTTCTTGAGGTTGTGTGATGGGAAGATCGGCCAGGGGCCGGTCAACAATCTCCCTTTGGCGATCAGCGAAGAGGACGACACCTTGGACCCCAGCGCTCGGCCCAAGGGCAACTTTGTTGGTGGGTTTGGCATCATCACCCCCGAGTTATGGTATTACCTGACCGATACTTACGGCCTTGTTGGCAGTACTTACACATCAGGTAGCAGAACAGAAAATGGACACCGCCCCAGCCGTTCTCATGCCTTTGTTTTTTATAGATGATATCCAAGGTGCCGAGTACGATGACCTTCGACAAGCCATTATTGACTGGCGCTTAATATAGATAGACTTGAAAAGCTTTTTTTTTAATTATTTTGACCTTGAAATCGCCCATCATAGAAATTCATTTTGGATACCTCCCAACAATAAATGACCTCTTGACTCATTGAGCATGCATGAACACTCACGGCAGGCTTTGGTACGGACGGGTGCTAAAGAAAAAAAAAAAAAAAAAGGAGCGTATTATTTTAATGACTGCATACTCGCATCGGTTGGTTGTCTATCTATCAAGAAGCCAATGGTGAATGCACAGACGCAGCCTCGCCCTGTGGACCCTGGTGGTTTCGCCGGTCGCACAAACGATGCGATAGGGCATGGCTGGCAGCCAAACACTCCGCTTTTCTCCCCCTTTTTTTGGAGGAATACCGTTTTTGTTGCTGTCTTTTTTTTATTTTTATTTTTCGGTAATCTCGTATGCCTCTGCCGGTGTACGAAGTAACGTCCTATTCAGCCATGGATGCACCAGCAGATACGGTCAAGATAGATCATAAAGTGAGCAATGAAAATGTCGAACGCACAAGCTTTTCAACACAGGTAAGCAACTTCATGCTATTTTGCAGCTATTCGTTCTTAACTTGCATGTTCCTGGTGTTTAGTTTGAAGCGATGGGTCAACACATCAAACAGGAACAGTATGAAAAGGCCACACAAGTCTTTGTTTTATTGTAAGCAGAGTAGCATTGATCTTGCAGCCGCCTGATCCACCGTTCTCACAACCTCTCTTTCGTTACGCTCGCCTAGACAATCCCAGCACATGGACAACCCTGCCCTCCACCATTATTTTGTCCAAATAGCACAATCCCTTGGCTCTTCCACCGATCCCAACCTTGCAGGTGCGTAGTGGCAAAGAAACGCAAATCGGCTTCGCCCGGGGTCCTGTCTCATTTTTTTTATGTTACTTTGCAGGTTTTTTTACCTCACTGCCATGCCTCTTGCAGTCGAATGTGATTGATTTTGCCAGAGGTAAGGAGGACTTCTTGGGAATGGCCACTGACAATCCTTTGCTTTCTAGATAAACTGGTGGCAATGGGCGACAATTATCAAGCGTTTGAAGTCTTGTTCGATTATATCCATCATTTTCCAAGGCATGCTTACAAGTATATCGTGAGTATTGCACCTGGCGATGCGGACCGTGCTCACAGTGCCGTTTATTTTTAGATAGAAGCTGTTGACCTTTTGATTCAAATGATTGAAAATGGCCAGCCTGAAAATTTGGATCGATGCCCCCGAATATTAGGTAAGCAGCTTATTTAGGAGACGCATGGTTGTCGTCAACATGCGGAAAACAAGGGCGACTTTTTTTTTATATACATCTGGTCACACAGGGCTTACTTTTTCTCTTTTTTACGAAGCAACGGAGCTATTTCCACGGCTTTGCAAGCAGCGTCTGGTATTGGCTCTGGATCAAAAGGAACCTTGTGTGAAATCCACGGAGAGCAAACATTACCTCAGCATCCCCTATACCTTATTTGAAAACTACATCCTGATTGGCCAGCGATACTACATCCAACAGCGACAATGGGACAACTTGCAAACTTTTACTTGCATGATGGTGTCAGCTTGCGGGTAAGTAAAAAAAAAAAAAAAACAGACACCAGCGTAGCTCACCCTATTTTCATTTGATTGCTGGGACATATGTCTTTTAGGTTCTTTGGTTTTGATCGACTGGACACAGTGTCACACACCATCCGATTCCAGTATTTGAAAGAACACAGACTCAATCTCCATTCAGATGACGAGCGACCAAAAGGCCCAGACCTGATAGATCCTCAGCAAGAGTGGCATCAACGAGCCGTTGTCGCCATGATGTGTGAATCCATGACGGCTCTTGCTCAGTTGGTGATATTTGGCTACAGCTACTATCTTGCCGTTTGTGGTATGTCCAACCCTGACGATGCCAGCACAGCAAAGGCTTGTCTGATCCCAATCTGCGCTCTCAACAACATCATTCCGCCCCATGACCCGCCTACACGGAAGCGACCGGCTGCCGGCAGCTCGGACCCCGCCTCGAAACGACGCAAGACCCAGGGCAGCCAAGCTCTTCCTGTGCCGAACCGTGGTCAAGGCAAGGATGCTGAGTGCATGAAAGGTGTAGATCACGCACTACGAATCCTGGGCAAAGCTGGTGATTGCCTGCGACATCTTGTCGGACTCTGGCAATGGGCATCCTCGGACACCAAACTGACAGGCTGGCTGGCACAGCACTGTCCTACCTGGGACGCCAGTAAGTCCAATGAACCCAGATGATTTATAGGTATTGACAATTGTCTGCATCTAGAGCTACGCAAAATGATTGATCTCTACCAAATGCCCTTTGATGTCAAAAACGCAGTGCTTCTTGTTCAGAGCGATCTTGCTCTCTCCTTGGTAAGTTTTGTGCATTTGAAATGGAAGCCTGAGCCTCATCTATTTTTTTTTTCTTCCTTCCTTCCTTTTTTTTTCTTCTTCCATAGCCATCGGTCCCTGGTAACCTTGCCCTGGCGTTGGAGCTTTCCCAAGTGATTTGCGATCGCATTGAAGTGGAACGACGCAAGGAAAGATCCACCGAAAAATCGGACGTGCCAGCCATCCCATTTATGTTTGCCTTTCGCGTGCTCTACAACATTGCCATCATCTATTTGCTGGTGGGGAGCATCCAGGTAAGAAACAATCGCCAATTAGAAAGACCTCGCCTTCATTTTTCTTTTGACTGTGGTCTAGCAATCGTCACTGGAGATTGCCATTATCTTGTCTGTGTTTCCAATCCCGTTGGATCTGAACGAAGTGGATTTTATGGCGGACGAGGTAGACTGTGGTCTGGCGGCCAATGTCTTCCAGGATCGAGAATTCGGTCTAATGCGCGTGGACCAAGCTGGCATGGTGGCACGTTGTATCAAACACCTGGTGATGAGCCTCGACAGCGAGACGGAGCAAAAATCCGGTTTGGCGTCGATCGACGCTGCCATGCGCTGGGATGAAAAGGCTGGCAACATGATTGTCCTGATGCAATACGGCTGGCGCTATTGGATCACCAAAACCAACATGTGGCATCGTATTCAGCAGCAGATCAAGGACAAGCGAACATTTAAAAACAGATCCTTCCTGGAATATGTTTATGGTAACGATCAGCATGCAAAAAAAAAAAGGACTCAACGTTTTTCATTTTTTTCCTTTTTCATCCAGTTGAAGAGACGCTGCAGCGGATTCAGGCGATACACGAAGCTGGCACCACCGTCATGGATATCATTCCACCGGATTTTGCATCTCGTGGCAGCTACCGGCATTTGATTGTTCATCAGCCGGAGTCTCCCAGGGATTCTCAGGCCAGCCCATACGATCACGACGGCCATCCCTCTGCAGGGATTTCCCACCAGGCTCTGCCAACTTCCATTGAGGCTGAGCCGCCAACATCGACCATGCCAGCCACCAGCCCCACCGATGACCAAGAGCATGAATTGGACGATCTCTTGCCTCCCAACGACCCCTCGTCTGCCCCTCCTCCGATCTACCAGCCAACTTTTGCAAATCAGATCATGCCAAGTGCAACAATGTCTCCCTCTTGGTATTCAGCGTCGTCACAAAAGAATGCTTACGCCGCATGGATGTCGCCATCGTTTTATTACAGCCGACCGGCCACCTCGGTCCAATTGCCCGAAAGACAGCGTCAGGCCGCTGGCCACTCTGACCAAGACTCGCCCTTGTCCACAGCAGCTCAGGTCACCAAAGAAATTGTCTCCCGGTGCTTGGAGCACCGCATGGACCGCTATTCTCCTAGAGTCACGCCGCAACGAATGCGACACGTGCTGCATCGGTTTTTGAAGAGCATGGTCTTGAATGGCAACAGTGATGTCTGAGCTCTTATTTTTTTCCACCTATACCCACCTTGATAGACAATGGCGTGTTTTTGAAATAAAGTTTATATGCATGGATCATGTCTCATTTTCTTCTTGCGATCCCCTCCATCATAAAGTTTAATGAGTTCATTACAGCTTTGTGCGTGCCAGTGATTAGCCATTGGCCAGGACATATGCAGCTGGAGACAAAAATGAACAAAAACACAGCACTTTTGTGTAACACATGGCAATCCCTTTCAAAAAGATACCCAATTTTTTTTTTTATCTCTTTTTCTTCTCCTTTTTTTCTGCCTCATTTATTTTCTTCTAATTTTTTGGCGACCTTTCTCCTTTTCTTAACCATTTTGCCCTCACCAAAAAAATGGCTGATCATCGACGAGATCGGCATTGGTCCATACGAAGGCTTGCCCAGTGGCATGGCCCAGCCAATGGGTCCCCAGCCGTTCCTCGGCCCCATGGTTTTGACGCTTCTACATTTCTGCCTATCGCCCACGATGACCTGGTGCAAGGATCATTGTATATTTTACAACTAAAGCTCATCAGCATTGGCTTGTTTGAAGGTGCAAAAAAATAAGAGTCCGCTGCTTACGAAACCCGTCACTCACTTATTTTTGTATGGGCTTAGGATGGGATGATGACATGTGCTGCTTTTCTCTTTTGCGTAATTAATTCAACGTTTTCGTTTTTTTTAAAGGAAAAATCTCATTTCTTCTCCTCCCGATCTTTAGGCACAGAGGCTGCCACCATGAGATGGTCAAGAGCAAGGTAGGTTGCTTGCATGTCGCGGAACGCGAGAAAAAAAAAAAAAACGAGAACGCTGACCGTTTCCTCCCGCCAGATATCTTGCCTATGATTTTGATGCCTATGATGCGTTCGATCCTGCCGGCAACCCGCCTGTTTATTTTTGGGCCCGTTATTTGAAAACGCATATTCCTCACAACTGGTTTCTGCTGTTCGAAGAGGCAAGGCAGCGACAGCGGCTGTGGCATGCCACCATGGAACAATTTCGTCAGCAACGGTCCACCCATCTCGACGAGAACGCCGAGGAACTCGATAATGACATGATCCTACTTGCTCAAACCCGCACCACGACCCCACCGCCTTCCCAGCCCTATGCCCTTCAAGAAACCCTGTCGTCCATCTCCACCTTGCCCTTGGAAGCCCCCACGCTCGGCTCAGAATGCCCATCACCCATCTCGAGCCATTCGCCTCGGACGGATCAGCAAACCTTGTTGATTGATCAGCAGTTGGCGTCCCTTACTTTTTCTGACGAACGCCACGGCCATGCTGCCATCCAAGAGCAGCCGACGACGGCGTCTGAGCTGCGGTCTTCGATCCATAAATACTCCACCACCCGGTCAGCTGACGCCACCTCCAGTCCTCAGGCCGCCTCTCCCAGCTCCTTGCCTCAGCACAGGCGTTCCATGTCTGTTCGGTCTTTAAAAAAGTTACGCTCGTCATTGAACGGCATTTTTTAAAACAAGTCGCCATGTCCAAATCCAAATCGATACCCGTTGTCAAATGACCCTATATTCAATGGCGTTGGTTTCCTCGGCACCTATCCGCTATTTTTATATTTACAGCATCTTTCTATTTAATACACAAACTAATGCATCTCCTATGACCCTTTGCCACCAGCGGATATCTTTTTTTTTTTTTTTTTGCCGTGCTGTGGTGTACTTCTTTCATTGTAGGAGTCCGTTGTATGTATTTTCCTTTGGTTCATTGGCTGAACCCGTTTTGGCGGGTTTGTACCACTGCGACCTGTCAAAAAGTTAGTGCAAAAGTCATGCCGTTTGCTTTTGAATCTTTGGGTCCAGATGATCCAGTGGCAGAAAAGGCGCAGGTGGGACATTAGCCCAAATGCGGCATCCGGAGTTTTCTCTTGCTGGCTATCTCTTGGTCAACCTTTTTTTTTTTTTTTTTTTCTACACTTTCTTTCTTGTGTTTCAATAACTTTTTTTAGTGCATTGGCATTTCGCATTGCTGCCAGGGGGCGCGTATTTCTTGTAGCGATCGACTAAAAAACTAGATTCTCTTCATTACGACATTGATACTATGGTGAATCTGACGCATGTGGAAACGATCTCGGTGATCTACAGTATCCTGGGCGGTTTTATTCTTCTGTATGGCCTGTGCTCCCTTGTGATCAAGGAACGGTTGTATATATCGGAAGCCATGGTTGCCATTACCATTGGTGTGATATTTGGCCCTGTTTGTGCTAACTTCATCAATGTGACCGGCTGGGGTGGCGACGTCGCTTATATCACCAGAGAGTTGGCCCGTTTAGCCATTGGCATTCAAGTGATGGCTGCGGGGGTGTCGCTGCCCAAAGCCTATTTGCGCCGGGAATTCCGCTCCATGCTGATTATGCTGATCCCGGTAATGATTGTCATGTGGGTCATGACTGGTCTTTGTGTCTGGGCCATGGTGCCTCAAATCAATTATGTAAATGCAAACTTTGAAAAATAATGCGGCGCGTGTGCACGGGATGATCTTCTTACTCGTTTTTTTTTTCTAGTTGGAAGCTCTGATGATTGCCTCCTGCTTCACCCCAACAGATCCTGTATGGACCTTGTCCTTGTTTAAAATGGGGTTGTCCTGACAATCTTTTTTTTTTTTTTTTTACAGGTGCTTGCCAATTCCATTGTATCGGGTAAATTTGCGGAAAAACGAGTCCCCATCAACGTGCGCCATCTGATTCTCGCTGAAAGGTAGTGCTTCTGCTCAGCTTCTGCTCAGAAGAAGGAAAGGGGTCTCATTTTTTTTTCTTCTTGTTAGTGGAGCCAATGACGGGCTCGGCTTCCCCTTTCTATACCTTGCGATTTATTTGATAAAGATGCCTGTGGGTCCAGCCATTGGCGAATGGGCCTACCATGTGCTCGTGTACGAAATCTTGCTCTCCATTGTCATTGGGTTTGTTGTTGGCTATGTGGCACGGAAATTACTGAAGCTGGCCGAAACAAAGTAAGACGCTCTTCATTTCTGGCCGGCCGGGCTGACATCTCATTTCTTTGTAGAAAATGGATTGATAAGGAATCGTTTTTGGTGTACGCCATTGCACTTGCGGTAAGCGCTTCTTCTTGATCCATTCATTGGCTTAACTTTCATGTCCATAGCTGTTTTTGATGGGCACGGTGTCGCTGATGGGAAGCGATGATCTGCTGGCATGCTTCATTGCTGGCAATTCCTTCACTTGGGATGATTGGTTCCGCAAGAGCACCATTGATGCGCACATGTCTGAAGTGGTGGATCTACTGCTCAACCTGAGCGTCTTTGTGTATATTGGTGCGACTATCGTAAGTAGGCAAGGACAGGGAGAGCCCAGCTGATTCACTCCTATTTCCGACGCCCAGCCCTGGTCGCTTTTCCAAGACGATTACTTGCAGCTGACGGTATGGCGCCTGGTGGTGCTGGCTATTCTTGTGTTGCTCTTCCGCCGCCTTCCCATTGTTATTGCCTTGTACAAGTTTGTGCCGGCGATCCATACGTGGCGAGAAGCCTTGTTCACCGGCTGGTTTGGCCCCATCGGAGTCGGTGCTATTTTTTACTACACCGAGGCGATCGATAACTTTACGGCTGACGGCCCAGAAGCAAGAGCACGCAGTCTGGTTGAGCCTATTGTGTACTTTATGGTGCTCTCGTCTGTCATTGTGCATGGCATCACCATCCCTCTCTTCCACATCGGCAGCTTTGCCAGCCGCACGCTCACGCGCACCAGCATGTCCTCGGTCAACACTGCCCATTCCAAACTCTCGCGCCTGCCTCAATTTGTTCGTCGGTCCATGTCTCAGCCTACGTCGATCAACGGCACGGTTTCGGGCGAGCCGGCGGACTACTTTAATAAGCATCTGGAAGACATGGATGGCGTCGTGGCCTCGACCGCTGACCAGCCTCCTCGCCATAAAGCCATCACCATCGTCATCCCCGATATCCATCATGCCAATTCGCATCACCCTGAGCCTGATATTGGCGCCTCGTCGTCGCCCAGTGGCCAAATCGACGAACAGGTGACTGTTGACGATGACCAGAACGACCGTACTTCTTTTGACAGCACTGAATACCTCCCTAACAATGACGCTGATGATGATCGCCGGTAGCATCTGCTTTTTCCGTTTCTATAGAGCATGCTCCATCATTTCTCATACCCTTCAACATCGTTACATCTTTTTGAAATTAAATCCCAAAAAAAAAAAAAAAAGCCAGAGAGATGGAGGGAGGAAGGGGCTCATTTCCCGAATTTCTCTCTATTAGAGTGACTTTGAAGTTGACAGCAAGGCGAGGTCAGAGGGTCTGCAGGTGCCAAGATCGAACGCTAAAATCAACTCTGAGCCCGATTGCTGTTCCTGTGTTGCCAATGGCTTGCACACCATCGTAGGGCCAGGAAAGAGCAAAAAAAAAAAAAAAAAGACGCCGCCATTGTCACTTTTTTTTTTTTGTTATTTTTTTTCTCCCTCTTTTTTTTTTTTTTTGAGCCTGACATCATGAGTCGTATTGCATTGGGTGATGTAACCCCTAATAACTTGGGACAATTGCGAAAACTGAACATCACTCTGTTCCCTGTTGATTACAAGGAATCGTTTTACCAAAATGTGTTGACGGTGGGTGAATTTGCCAAGCTTGGTAAGCAATGCTGCTGATTTGTTTAAGCGCTGGGATCAAGGACAAAAGGCGGCGAGCAGGAAGGTGGAGAAGCAGGCAACGCGTGAAATACTCAAGATCTTTCCCATCTTTTATCTGTGTTGACGATGCTGTAGCCTACTACAACGATGTGTGTGTGGGTGCCGTGTGCTGCCGCTTAGAATCCGATGAAGACAGCGACAAGAAAAAGCTTTATATCATGACGTTGGGCGTGCTAAGTCCCTACCGTCGTCTTGGTCTCGGTAAGTGAGCAACAGTCGACTGGATGGACCAAGGAGACCTACCCTGGCTCACCTCCCATTTTTTTTTTACTCTGGGGAATCACTAGGCAAAGAGCTTTTGGAGCATATTTTGAAGGAAGTTGGCAACAAAGAACATGACATCTCCAAGGTATATTTGCATGTACAGATTAACAACGACGCAGCTGTGGAGTTCTACAAGAAGCACGGATTCCAAGTGACCCAGACTCAACAAGACTATTACAAAAACGTCGAGCCAAGAGATGCTTACGTATTAGAAAAGGTCTTGTAAACCTGTCTAGAATCCCATCCCTTCTTTTATATATATATATATATAAATTTTGTATAGTATCTTCGGTTTGGCTGTTCTCTTTGGGCACGAGCCTGGTGAAAGGAAATGACTGGCTTGCTGGTAGGATGTGCGACCAGGAAGGGGGCGGGCAACTCATACGGCAATTCCTGCCTCGCTTTCTGCAAAGGAAAATCTGACGAGATAGTAGAAGCTTGCTGAACGTTTGCGTTAGCATGGCCTTTGAGAGCAAGCACGACGGTTGAAAATAAAAATAATTGCCCTGAATTTGGCTTCGGATGGGTCCGCATGCAACACATGGCTCGTTCTTGCTGACATTGAATTTATCCTGGCGCTGACGTCCATGCAAAATACACTACTACAGACCAACTGGTGGAAATGCCTTTGAACCGGACCAATGATTTTTACGTAGAAAGTCTTTTTTGCCGGGTAAACATTTTGGGTATTTTCAGAAACAGAAATTTGTGGATGTTTGGTGACGAGCTTCCAACAATTCTTTTTTTTTTTAATTTCTGTTGTTTTGGTGTGCCTGTCTAGTTCCGGCAATACGGAACTTTTTTCTTTTATTAGGGTGATTTGGGCTGGTGCTAGCACATGGAATGGTTCCGTTTTACCCAGTCAATCACTTGGCGAGTGCGTCACGCTTTAATACATGGGCACCCATTGAAACAATCCCTATTCTTGTCTTTTGCTGTTCCCTGGAATCGGGTCGGATCATGATCCAAATTGAAAATGCGCTAAAAAAGAGATAAAAAAATTGGGGGGAGGACCTCGGCGTTTTACTTTTGCCGAATTTGTCATCGTCGTCTTTCCTTTTATTATTATTTTTTTTCAGCTCACAAGCCCTGGTTGTACATCCTCCGCCCATCAGATACCATCAAATACCGTCAGTTGGCATTCAAACCATGATTTCCGATCGACGTAAGTGATTGCTAGCATGCGATTCTAAAACAGAAAAAAAACAAGTTCCAGATTTGATAGTTTATTGCTGCACTAGACATCCTGCAACGAGTGAATGACCACTTTGACCGTCATGCTTATCAGCATATTGCATCGCCACCAACACAGCCACGACGAGCTGGTGTTGCTGCGATTCTGCGCTGGCATTCATCAAATCCATCGAAAGACTTGGCAGGATCCGCACCTGTGCAATCACTCGATGACTTTTGGCAGCTGCCATGGGTGAAAAACGACGAGCACGGTCGCCTGGAGCTTCTGTTCATGCTGCGCGCCACCCGTGCCGGAGACCGGTTCTCCAATCATGTGGCCTTTCCTGGTGGCAAAAACGAGCCGGGCGAGACCGACAAAGACACGGTTGTGCGTGAAGTGCAAGAAGAAATCGGCTTGGATCTGGCCAGCAAGGATTTTTTGCTCCTGGGTACACTCGACGATCGCGAACTGACCTCAACTTATGATCGCAAGTTGCTGATGATCTTGGTGCCTTTTGGTAAGAATGGCATGGACAGGTTACCAGGTGGCTCAACCTCTTTTTTTCATCTAGTGTACCTGCAGGTGGTGCCTGAGACGCCAGAAATGACCTTGGAAGCCGGTGAAGTAGCAGCTGTGGACTGTAAGTGAAGCACAAGAGGCTCTAGCACAACCTTGACGGCTGTCTTGTTTTCATCAGGGATCCCATTGCAGTTTTTTGTGGCGCCCAAGTCTCAACTGCGGCCGTCGATGGCCCAGGTACAAGAATCCCTGGCTCCGCGCGTGATCCAAGACTGGCGTCGACCCTTTTTACAATTCCTTCTCGGCACCATTTCCTTTCCTGCCGTAGACTTGCCTGTGACCTCGCCCCATCGCTTCCGTTTATGGGGCCTGACCCTAGGCATGACCAAGGAAATCTTGCACATGCTGCAAATGCCCACCCTGCCATTCCTGCTGAACATCAGCGCACCGCCTGTTTACTCGCGATTCGACATTGGCTACTGCATCTGGAGCCTCACATGGCTCAAGTCCATTTCTTCCATGGGAGCCAAGAGGTACCAAAATAGCTGAAAAAAAAAAAGAGTCCCATGGGCCGCAAAACATACTCACGTTTTTTATTCGTTGATCTCTTGGCATACTTGGCAGTCCATACCAACAGCAGTCTTTATGGGACAAGTATTATTTTGCGTCAGTGCGCAAAGGGATATTCTTGGCCATGATGGTGCGGTGTGTTGTGGTGATTTGGCTCGGTCGTAGATGGATCAAGAGCAGATCCTAGCTAGATCCTTCGTCTTCAGCTGGCCTACCTTTATTAAAAAGAAATCATTCTGCTAATTAGAGAGCTGCAGAAAAATGAATGAATCCCTCTCCTCTTTTTTTTTTTTTTTTTGGACTCATTATTTTGCCATTAGCCATATGTGTCGTTTCAGATCAAAAAAAAAAATAAGCAAGGTCTTGGTTTCTTTATTTCAAGTAGCCAAGGGGTAAAAAATTAAGATTAGATGTAAGGTGATACAAGAGCATACATAATAAGGTGGCTGGTGGTACAAGTATGGGAAAGGAAGCAAAAAAAAAAAAAAGGAATGCATAATGCGTTACAAGATCAAAAAATGTACAAGATGAGAGGAGGGGAATGCAGTCTAGCATGGGCAGGTCGGGATGAATGGATGGAAAAGAATCAATTTTTCCAATGTCGCAAGTCTACTGGTGAATAGGGAGTGACGGGTGAGGTTGGTTCAGAGGTGGTGGGAGTGGAGTGAGGCGATAAATAAGGGACGGAGTCAGCGTCGTCGTTTTCATAGGAATCCACACGACGCATGCGAATGGGCTGGAGAGGTTGAGGTCGTTGCTTGGTCAACTTGCCGACCTGTTGTTGCTGCTGGTGCTGGTCCAAATCAGGTTCCGTCAAAACATAGACATCCTGGAGCTGACCGTCGTCGAGGGTGAGGGTGACGCCGTGCATGAGGTCGTATTCCTTTAGCGCCACTTCCTCATCAGCCTTACGCTGGCCACCGAAATGCATCGAGTACTCAATGCTTCGCCAGAGATTGCTGATCGTTAAGTGTTGAATGCCAAAGTAGGCCAGGCGGTGGGGCTTTTCGGGCTCCACTTTGGGCAGGAACTGGCGAGCGACAAAAAAGGTCAAAAAGGCATAGATGGACCCGCCCACGAGATCGATCATGTAGTGATGGGTCAGGTACATGGTCGACCACCACATCCACATGGTATAGGCCACAGCCACGGGCCATAGCTTGGGACAGAGGTAGGTGACAAACAGCATTTCGATCGTGGCCGAGCCTGAGTGAAGGGATGGGAAGGCTCCAAAAACCAGTGGCGAGTTTCCAAAAGTTGAGCCATACAATTTCAGACCAAGGATGTCGTCAATGCGAGCTAGGCCGCCTGCTTCACCATGGATCGAATAGTCAGCTGGTGCCGAACCATAGCTCATTTCATACCCTACAGCAAAACGTGAGTTTCCCAAAGCAAAAAAAAAAAAAAAAAAAAAAAAAAAAGCACACTTACAAGGAGAGGCGTTGGGGAAAAGCAGTTGGGTGAGAACCCCGGCGATATTCATGTAACCAAACGCCTTTCCAAACACATTGCATGACCCAGGCGGGCCAAAAACAAACAGCAAAAATGCAAAGACAAAGGGCAGGGAAAAATGGATGACGCCATAGGGCAACCATGCAAGCACGTCCAAAATTGGATGGGTGTGTTTGGAGATGATTTCGGAAAGACTGGCGCCGTACAGGATACGCTCGAGCGATGGCAGGAGGTTGACGAAAATATGACTGGGGCGGTATTCGGTGGGGATGAATTGGCAAGCGTAAAAGGTAATCAGCCAGGTGAAAATGGGCAAAGCTGGGAGGGTAAATCGACGCACGAACGGGATAAAGAACGACGAGGCCAATGCGATCCCAAGGACCGTTTTGACTATCATGCCGGGTGTTTGGATGATAATGTAATCCATGAGAAGAAGCGACCCCAAAAATACATACTGTAAATCGTATAGTGAAACGTTTTTCAACCGTTCTGCTAGTATTGGTGGTATCTCGCCTTTCTTCATGACTTTTAAAAAAAACGTGGTGGAAAAATAAATAAAAAAAGGTAAGAAAGAAAAGACTCCCCCAAATCCAGTAACGTTTGATTTTTATACTGACAGAATTTTTTTTTAAATTGAATGGCCGTTTCGGCACCCATTATTCCTGGCCTCTTACACAAGTCAAAATCTTTTACCCTTGTTTGTTCGGTAAAAAAAAAAAGTTTTTTTTTTCTACATGTTCCCCGCTCACGTGTGCTGTATTCTTCGAGGAATTCCTTTCTATCAATGTTGTCAATGATTGGAGAGTGCTGTCGGGAGCCTCTTATTTATTTTCTGAGTCACCAATTTAGCCGAATGTGTAAGAAAAAAAAAACATGGGGCTTCCCTCGACCTTGTCAAAGCCAGATGGGCTGCCAATGACAGCCAATGGCACCCAATGGCTGTTCAATTGGTCAGAACCGGTCATGACTGGTTGGAACATGTCATGAAGATGTGTTTGGCGCTTGTTCTCGATGTGTTTGGCTTTGTTTTGATGAGTCGAACGCTGGTCATCATGGAGTCCATGGCAAGACATTATCTCGGAGAACTAATATTGTAACTCCGAGATGCCGCCAAATGGGGGGACTGTAACGAATCACTGGGATGCCATCCCCCCAATTTTGGATCCGTGTGACAACACCCCTTTTTCCTTCTCTTTTTTGCTCTCTTTCGTCACTTTTTTCTCAGGTTTCCCAATAATTCCGGTGTAACTATTTTAGCGCTGAAAAAAAAAAACTGTGGATTGCACCGTGTTTAGCTCCATTGGCCACTGCAGCTCCACTTGTTTTTGAAAATTTAAGCCTTATCAAAACAAAAGATGAGCCACCTCCATTCATGCATATGCATTACCCTATCAAGCTGCTTATTTTCATAGTTTACTTGTCAGCTAAAAAAAGAAGGTGGAATCCCGTCGGTTTTGGTCGTGCAACAGTTCTTGGCGCTTTTCCTTTTTTGACGTTTCCTGTGTGATCTGGCCAAATTTCCATGAACAGACAAGGAAACATGACCAAGACTGTGTGAACATGTGTTGAACTTTTTTTTGAACATTCTTTTCAAAGCCAAAAGAAGCACCCAGGAAACACAATTTCGTTGGAAAATGACAGTGAAATGAGAATGACGTGTCGGCGCCATTCTTCCATATTTGCTGTAGCGTTTCTTTTCATGTTTCAAGTGAAGAGAGCAATCTTTTCTGGAAGGCACCCAACTCTAAATCCCACACCAGCGGTTGTTTGCGTGATCTCACTCGTTTTCAAATGACACTTCAGAGATGTCCCAATTGGTTCATCCAATCATCCCACGCTTCAAAAATGAACCCTTTGCCACCTTTCCATTGAAGAACATCAATGCTCAACTCGCAAAAAAAAAAAGGTGACTTTTTTTGGGTTTTTCCTTATCGGTGATGAAATGTACAAAATAGAACAGTGTTTTTTTTTTGAGTTGACGCTGGAGCCTCCATGGTGCTGGTCATGAAGAGGAAAATGTGTGGGGGGGATTAAACTTCATTGTCTCCATCAATGCATACCACGTCTTGTCGCGTCACATTTCATTTGTTTTCTTGTTGATTGAATTGTTTTCTGCACCAGTGCCTTTCCTAGAATTGAAGATAAAGAAAAAACAGCCTGGCGCCATGGTTTGCCTTGCGAAAAAAATGCCAGAAAACAAACTCAAGATTGAAAAGGAAACTTCAAAAATCACCGGCAAATCGGATGTAGCCACAAAAGAGGGTGATTTTGGGTTTCCCTCGATGGTTTCTATGGCAACCCATTGTTGGGGATTGGATGGAGAACTTGTCGAAAACCTGCCTGCCAAAGATTTTATTCATGGACCCATGTTATGGAAGGAGGAGCAAAAGAGCCAGGTCGCACGGACGGGTCGATAAATTACCCAAATATGGATGTTTAATGGCTGTTTGTGATTTGTGGACCTCCAACGCCATCATCCGTTGGCACTGATAACCAAAATTTCCAAATGAAGCCATCATGCGCTATTTTCTTGATCAGGTTTCGAAAGATGCGTTTTATCACTCTTGCAAAAACACCTCGATCAGTGAATGGCATGGCTGAAACCCCTCATCCGTTGTGATGATAACACCGCTCGTCATGTACAAGATCTTGTAAAATTAAATGACCTTTTATAATCAAGCTAGATGAGCAGAGCACGGAGAACGAAAATAAAAAAGGGAGGAATCAGGAAGAAAGGGTATCTATCAAGTCGAGCACATAATCGACATTGCTAATGTAGTACTTTGCTTCAGTGCTCCGGGACCCAACGGTGCAGGTGATGACGTTCTTCACGGCATTTTGTTTGTTGAGGTAGGCAAACATATCTTCATCTGATCGATCATCCCCAATCGCCAATACAAAGTCCGGCTGCGTATCCAAAAGCACTCGGTTGGCAATGCCGCTTTTGTTCACATCATGAGGAAGAACCTGTTGGAAAAAAAAAAAAAAAAAAAAAGTGAGCAGCGCTTCTCTCTTCGCGCTTCTTTTTCCTTTTACACCATGGTACCTCTATGTTCGTTCGTCCGGCAACGGCATGGACAGCAAAATTCTTGTTCACCGAGTCAGCAATGTGATTTTGACATTCCGCCGCTTGCCAGGCTCTACCAGGACGGCAAAAAATAGGTAAGCCGGCCTGGTCACAGGTTTGCATGGAGGTCACCCAGCACTTACACATATTGAGCATCGGGCCCGGGTGTCGTCGTGGTTCGATAATGCTTGTAGGGAAAAAAATGGATGGGTCATGAAAAAAAAAAAAAAAAAAACGTTTTGTCATCCTTTCTCCTCGGGCAAAAGCGCTTACCCAGACAATGGAGGATTCCTTGGATTCGATATATGCACCGGGAGTCCGTTCGGTGTAGTATTGAAAGATCTATCCAGACAAGCCCAGAGGTGGTCATCACTAAAGGGCTACGTGCAACAAGGGGTTTCGTGCTTACCTCTTTCACCACCGGCTTCCACGAAAGGTCGATTTGATGGAACAACGACTGCCATTCTTCACCACGAGATTTGATGTAAAATCCATTCTCAGCACTGCACGGCACCCATAAAAAAAACCACGAGGTGAGATGGTGTCGTCTTTCAGTCTTTCACTTGCCTTAGACCAAGATTGGGCACGCCGCCTAAATCCCGTTCGACCTCGAATCTAGTGCGACCAGAGATGACATAGACCGTGTTGTGTGGATCGGCGGTCAGTTTGGTCAGGACAGGAATAACACGATTCAATTCGGTGATGCTGGCGGCTTGTCCATGGGTCACCAGTGTACCACCATAATCAAAGAAAACCCTACGGCACACAGAAAAATGAATCAGTGAAAAAGTCAGCCCAGCACAGGCCATTTTTTTTTGTAGGGCTCACACTCGGTTTTTGCTGGAGGCAAAGGCTTGTTTCAAGAAGCGGATAGGCAGGGCTGGGATCTGAGCAGAGAAGCGTCGGCCGGTGGCATTGTGAATCTTGGCCAGTTCCGAGATGACCGAGGTGGCATAGGTTTGGGCCGAGTTAACCTCGATGCATTTATACAGCTCCTTCCATCGTGATTGCTTTTCCTCGGTTGGCATGGACAGCGCTTCATGAATGGCATCGCCAATTTGCTAAAAGGAGAGAAAAGACAGCCGTGAGTGGCAGCGAGACCTCTTTTGGAGTGGGGAATTACACGATAGTCCCAAGGATTCACACGAAGACACGCGCCAAAGGTACCGTAAGTGCCTGTAAACTAAATAAAATGGAGAGAAGAAAGCTAGGTGGGTATGAAGAAGGGAGGGCGCCTTGGTCCTCTTACTTCGCTGAGGATCAAGGGGTTTTGTCGGTCTTCCTGGCAAACGATATATTCGTGGGATGTCAGGTTCATGCCATCGCGCAAAGGAGTGATCAAGGATGCATCAGCGCACGTCAGCAGGGCTAAATACTGAGGGAACGAGATGTCTTGATGCAAGAACACGATGGGCTGATACGAGATGTTGCTGAATTTGGAGTTGACGCGAGACACGACATCCGATATATGCGCACGGAGCTCATTCTCTTCCGAGGTGGACAGAGCAATTTGGATCAGCACCACCTAAAAAAAAAGATGAGGCAGATGCATGGATACGAGTGGTCGTGGGATGTACCTTGCCGCGCCATTCGGGGTGTCGAATGAGGAATTGCTCAAAGGCGAGCATTTTTTGGCGTACGCCCTTGACATAATCCAGCTTGTCGCGGGCGACAATGAGTTTCTTGCCAGCATATTTGTCTTTGAGCATGGTCATCCACTTTGTGACATCTGCGTTTTGTCTTTCCAAAAAAAAAGAAGGATTTAATTTTTTTTCCCGCTTGGCAACGCATGTTTACCGTTTCCGATTCAGAGCCGCAATGTCGATACCGATGGGATAAATGCCCACAGACACGTAATGAGAATCCATTTGGATGCCAGAAGGCGTGGTGTCCAGGGAAAGAATGCGCGAGCAGGTTTGTAAAAAGTGCCGGGCAAAAGAGTAGGTTTGAAAGCCTACCAAATCAGCTTGGAGCATGCCTTCCAGCAGCTGGCTGCGTGAAGGAAGACACCGAAACAGTTCCGAGGAGGGGAAGGGGATGTGCATAAAGAAGCCAATGATGGCATTGGGTAATTTGTCCCGCAACATTTTAGGCAGCAGCATCAAGTGGTAATCGTTGACCCACACTAAGAAAGGTAGAGGGTAAGACGATGGAAGAGGGGGGGGGTGAGTGATCTTACCAATATCGCCTTGCTGATAAATGCTAGCGATCTTGTCAGCAAACATTTGATTAAGTTTCACATAGGCTGGCCAGGGGTCGTCAAGGTGTCTCTTGTTTTGGATATCATCTTGCATGACATAATGGAAATAAGGCCAAAGGACCTGACAAGATAAACTGTGAGTATGCTTATGTAAGAGGGGTAAAAAATATATCTTTTTTTTTCGTTACCTGTTTGCAGTAGTGGTTGTAGTGGCCATCAAAAACGTCATCAGGTGGTAAGATAGCATAGGATTGATACTGCTGTTGCAAAGTGGCAGCGATTTTATCTTTGGTGGTGGAAGACAGAGGATCCAGTTCGACCTTGCCCAAAGTGCCGACCCAAGTATGTTGTTTCAGTCGATGGGAAACGGAATGGATAGCGTTCTGCAAGCCAATGTTGCCAGCGATCGCAGGCTTGATAGACCATTTGACAGTATCCATTTCGTTTGTGGTTTCGGCCGGTGTTGGCATACTGGTGAGGGTGGATGAGGGTGGCAAGGGAGGGAATGACGTATCGATATTAAAGAGCTCCTTTTCGCTTTGATTCAATGGCGTAGACGGTAGTCGTTTTTGAGCAGCAAGGGTATCAATGAGGTTGCGAGGAGCGTCCATGTCAGCTGTTGACAGGCTCAGGGCTTTGGTAGCATGACTAGCATGGTCGGATGCTTGGCGAATGTCAAGAGTATAGGGTAAAAATAAAGACACTGATAAGACTCTACTTTCCGTGATAAAGGGGGTTGCCATGAGCCTTTATGAGTTAATTATTCAAGAAGAAGAGGAAGAAATAAAAAAAAACAAGAAAAATGACGCTCTTTTTTTTTTTTTGGGACCCACCCACCGCGCCTTTGAGCGGGCGTGCGAAATGATTGGCTGGGAGGATTCACAGCCAACATCACTTAGCTTGCCGGTGGACACACTTGCGGAAGGTTGTTGTGACGGAAACGGATCCGACACCAAGCTAAGAAACAAAGTCTTTCCGATATCAGCCGAGTCGCCCACATTTCATCTTCCGTTCTCTTCCATCGTCATGACAAAACACGATTGGCACAAAGGAAACGACAGCGTCAGGATGGTTTTTTTTTTTTGACGCCATATTTAAAGTGTGTTCTTTTTTTTTGGGTTACGCAAAAAAGGATGGCTGGCTTTGGATGGGATGTTTTGTTGGGGGTAGAACTCACTTGATGTTAGCCGTTTCAAAGAAGAAGGGGACGCAGTGGAAATCGTGATTCACATGAGGGTTTTCATGTGAAGGGCAGAAAGAGGAGTTTTTATTTGAGAGCTATGGAGCGAAGAGTATTTTTGACATCATGGGCAAGATTGTATGTCAGGCCATCGGCAAATGAGGTGGTAGCGGAAGATGAAACCCAAGAAAGCAAGAGGGGTCAAAGACGGGGTTTGCGTCAACGGTTTAAAAGAAAAAAAAATATTCCCACTCGTGTTTATCTCTTCTTCTTAAATCTTCTTTATCAATTCAATCTAAATAACATGGTGAAAGTTACTGTTTGTGGTGCCGCTGGCGGTATTGGCCAACCCTTGTCTTTGTTGTTGAAGCAATCGCCTCTTATCACTCATTTGTCCCTGTTTGATATCGTCAACACTCCTGGTGTCGCTGCCGATTTGAGCCACATCAACACCAAGGCCAAGGTCACTGGTCATGTTGGTACTGCTCAATTGGAAGAAGCCATCAAAGACTCTGATGTTGGTATGTGGAAAGGATGGAATCACGTCTTGGGACGATGCTAACGAACGCTTTTTTTGGGTGTTGATAGTTGTTATCCCTGCTGGTGTGCCTCGCAAGCCCGGTATGACCCGTGACGACTTGTTCAAGATCAACGCTGGCATTGTCCGTGACCTTGCCGTTGCTGCTGCCAAGTTTGCTCCCAAGGCTTTCATGTGTATTATCTCCAACCCTGTCAACTCGACCGTCCCTATCGTGACGGAAGTGTTCAAGCATTTCAATGTCTATGACCCCAAGCGGTAAGTTTTTTTTTTTTTTTTTTTCGAGGGGCGATGGGGTCGAACTTTTTTCCTTTTGCATATGATTGCTGACATTCTCTTTTTTCTTTTTGGATAGTATCTTTGGTGTGACCACTTTGGACATTGTGCGTGCCTCCACCTTTGTGACCGAATTGATTGGTGGCGATGCCGCCACTCTTCGTGTGCCTGTGGTCGGTGGCCACAGCGGTGTGACCATCTTGCCTTTGCTGAGCCAAGTTGCTGGCACTGACAAGCTGTCCCAAGAACAAATCGAAGCCGTCACCAAGCGTATCCAATTCGGTGGTGACGAAGTTGTCAAGGCCAAGGATGGTGCTGGCTCTGCCACTCTGTCCATGGCCTTTGCCGGTGCTCGTTTCGCCCTCAACATTGTCGAAGCTGCCGTCAACGGTACTGCCATCACCGAATGCACCTACGTTCACTTGGATGCCGACAAGGAAGGTGCCAAGGACACCAAGGCTGTCGTCGGTGAACTCGAATACTTCTCCGTGCCTGTCCAATTGGGTCGCAACGGTGTTGAAAAGATCTTGCCCATTGGCGCTGTCAACAACTATGAAAAGAAGTTGTTCGATGAAGCTGTCCCTGAATTGAAGGGCAACATCTCCAAGGGTGCTTCCTTCATCACTGAAGGTGCCAAGTTGTAGATTATCTTATTCCTGTCCAACTGGATGTTCCAAAAATTTGTACAAAAGAAGTAAATGTTTCATATCCTCGAGTTTTCTACCTGGGTAAGAGGGCCGGGATGTTTTCAATTTTTTTTTTATTTGTATTAGAAAAAAAAAAAGGGTAAAAGAAACGAGAACGTGGACATCAAGCTTTGCTGGTGGAGGTGCCATTTGCCAAGGCAGGTTTGCCATTGATTCCGTCTTCGTTGGAAAGCAACAGGTTGGCTGTGGCATGGGTGAGCGCTTGTACGGAATTTGGACTGCATCGTAGACCAAAAAGGTAGCCACTGAATCAAAAAATAAAAAAAGCGTGAGTGGTCTCTTTGAGAATGGCTCTTGTCCTTACAGGTATTTATGATCATCGATTTTGTCTTCAAAGAACATTTGTCGCATCTTGAAAAACGTGGCGCTCGTCAACAAACTGTCTGAGCCGGCCTGGTGTTGGGGGCCAATACGGGCCACTTGGAGATCGTCGGCAATGTCTTGGAGGCCACCCTTCAAGTTCTTGCAGCTCTTCATCAGGTATTTAATGTCATAGACACAGGGAAAGTAGGTGCGCAGAAGATCAAAGAATTCGGTTTCGTCGGCAGGCATGTTGGCGCAGGTAAGCACTTTGAGCAGGTAACCAAAGTCGTAGCCACTGTGGAAGGAAATCCATTTGACGTCGTCCAGTAGCACAAACCCTGAACTGATCAACAGTTCACCAAAATGCTCGACATCGATGCCGTATTCTTCGTGTTTCTTGAAGTCGATACCCGATTTTGTCAGCATGTCGATCGAATCCTGGGCATACATGTCGCTCCTATGGCAAAAAAAAAAAAAAGGTGAATGGGAAACTCAATAAAAAAAAATAGCCTTACTCTAGACTAAACTTGAAGTTGAATTGCCAGGTGCAGACATTGGCAGGGAGATTGCCATGCTGATCAGCAAACGTCACCCCAAGCTGGATGATCTTCAGCAAGTCCACGTTGCACCGTAGCGTTTGATAATGATAGTCGGATGATGTTTTGAATGTGCCTATTGGTCGTGCCACCACACCCGGGAATTCTGTGTCCTACATCATAAAAAAAAAGGAGTGAGTTTTGGCTGGCTACCCAATGACTTCTTTACCATGGCAAGAAAAGGATACTCTTCTACTAAATCACGAAGGTATTTCATTTCCTCCTCTAGATTTTCCGCCCATACTTCTCGAATGTATTTGGATTCATTGATTGGCATTGGAATGGTATGGATATATAAAAAGTCAAGAAAATGTGAAAGAGCGAAAGAGTGCAATGAAGAGAAAAAAAAAAAAAAAAGAGAGAAAAACAAAAATAACAAGAGCAGAGGGCGTCGGATTTTCAATCGCATGGAGCTTGCTCCCTCATCACTTGTGCAAGCCAAGTTGCATGTCATCCCATTTCATAAGCAGGTTCATGGTTTAATCCATACGATTTGACAACAACAACAACAACAACAAAAAAAGCACAAGACCCAGGCTCGCCTGAACGGGTCGAGCTAAGAGACTGCACGGTTTTCCTTTTTCTTTCTTTACAAGTGAGAGGAGGAAAACGCGCCCCAGATCTTGTTGACTTTGGTAGCTTCACTGTAATCCTTGACAAGGTTGCTGATGCCTTTGAATTTTTCATCCTTTGCATCTTGCACCAATTGGAACAAGGCAGATTCCGAGGTCGTCACCGCAGCACCGGCTTGTCGCATACGCTAAAAAGAAAACCTCAGGGTTCGGTTCCTACGCTTGGCGATGACTTACAGCAAGAGCGATGGAGATTTCAGGCTGGTTGGTGGAAGAAACACCGTCGGCCAAGACATGGACATCATAATCGTTTTCCAGTAGATCCAATGCCGTTTGCAACACACACACATGGCTCTGAGAGAAACGATGAGCATGGCCCTCGGTCAATTTTTTATACTTTGTTACCTCGATGCCCAACAACAAGACAGACTTGATATTGTTCTTCTTCAACACTTCCTGCACCTCGGGGATATACATGCTGAACTTGGTCTTGGGCACATTGAGCGCGGCATCAGAGACGTCCAATTCAGCGACAGTCTTGCCCAACCCTGAATCATAAAAAAAAAATGAGGGAGTCGGCCATGTGGTTCCACCATCTTTTCCCATGAGCTACCTTTGGGGTATTGTTCAGTCACAATAATAGGAATGTCCAGATGCTTGCTTGCTTTAATCTAATGGCGTCATCAAGCGTGAGTCTTAAAATAGGACTCTTTCTTTTTTGAAGTTACCATCTTGGTAGCGACGGAAATGACCGATGGATATTGCCAAATGACGCCCTTGAAGCGTTCTTGAATATCACAGACAAACAAGGCAGTGGTACGGGGTGACAGCTTGGTAATTCTTTGGAATGACATGGTACAGGGTGGGAACAAAAGAAAAAGAACAAGGCGAGCGGAATCATCAGGCGAGATTTAAGAACGGATGATGCAGCCAGTCATAAAACACAGGTGAAGCGAGCTCACTAAACACACTAAGTTTCCCAACTCGCATGAGAGAAAAGTTAGTCCATGTTATTCTCTGGTTTGCACTTCTCCAGAATGGTGATCTTAGACATTGCCTGGTGCAAGTCGTGATTGGTGGCGGAGTTTTCCTGCTAGCCATCGTCAAAAGGCAAAAGGCAAGACGAAAAAAAATAAAAAAACGCCCCTTCTTCTTCAACTTCATCTTTGTTTCATCGCCTCCCCTCTATCTCCATCCCTTTGCCTACATTTGAGGCTTCTCTCTTCTCTCATTTAAAACCAAAAGAAACTTGGCTGTGCTGTAGTTACTTTTCCCCCTTCTTATTCCATACATAGTTTTTTTTTTCTTTACATTTCACTCCTTCCCCGTCGTTCTTATTTTTTTTTTTACTTCGACACCTTTTTCGATATCCCTTTTTCTTTACTGATTATTTTGTATTATTTGTTAACATGGTGCCTGTGTCCAGTGATGATTACTTGCTTAGCCTTGGAGCCGTTCGTGAACGATGCTTTAAAGTGCAAGAAGCAGCCACCCGAAACCAACTGCACCATTTTGAAGTCGACGAAGCCAAACTAAAGGACGTTATTCAAATTATTGTATCGCTTATTCGTCGCGACTTTGACACACCAGCCGATATTCCTGCGCACGGACGCTGGCGTCATTTTGATGCTGGCAATCGACCTCGTATCCAAAACTTGATCAGTGCTTGGGCCAGTCTCGGACAAGATCGTTTGGAACAAACCCGTCGTACCCTGGACTTGATGTCAGTGGCCTGTCTGTTGGATTTGGAAGCTGGCAACCAATGGTCGTACCGCGAAAAAACCACCAATTTATTTTACAAACGCTGTGAAGGCATTGCCGTGGCTACCTTGGACCTCTTTATCCAAGGCTTCTTCTCCAGTGACCCAAGTGATCCTCATCGAGTTGACTGTAAGTTTATTTTTGGCTGGGCAACTTTTTTTTTTTGGCGGAGATGTGTGTGTTGTACAAAGTTTATGGTCAATCACACCACCCTTGACTGGGCCGTTTTACGAATCCGCTCATCAATTAACTTTTATTTTTTTTTACATTTACATTTGTTAGCTGAGGCACTTTTGGCTCTCACCTTGGACAAGTTGACGGAAGGTTATCAAGTGACAGAGAAAAATATCCTTGTCGGTCTTGAAGATAGACTTGGTTTATTACAACATCTTGGCTTGACGTTGCAACGACGACAAGACTACTTTGGCAGTACGGTGCCACGGCCTGGCAACCTCATGGGTACACACAAAAAAAAAAAAAAAAAAGATTGCGGAGGCTGCAATATTTCAGGATCTCCTCATTTTTCCTTTTTTAAATTCCAGATTTCCTCTTGGGCCATGCTACCACCATCCAAACCCAAAAGGGCCCATTGATCCATTTGGAAACCTTGTGGCCTATCGTCATGGAAATGGGTGAATACTGGGCGGCCGAGCCTGGCCTTGGTGGCACCCCTGGCCTTGGTGACGTCTGGCCTTGTGAAACGATCCGCTATTCCGACGAGCCTACAGACAAAGATCACTATGTTGCTTTCCACAGGCTGTCTCAATGGTTGGTGTACTCCCTCATCGAGCCAATGAGCAGGCTCTTGGGTGCTACCATTGAAGGCACTGATTTGCTGACGCCTCTGCCGGATTATCGAAATGGTAAGGAAACACAAAAACCTTGTTTGAGAAAATTGTCTTGACTCTTTCATTTTAAGCGGGTTTGTTGATGGACACCGGGTTTTTGACTTTGAAAAAAAAGGACTTGGACCGCGGTCTTCAAAATTACCGCCGCAACTCCCTCTTGCCTGGCCAGCCCAAGGTAGAAATTGCCCCAATGTTTGACATGTCAGACCCTGTGGTGATCGAATGGCGTGCTTTGACAGTTGCCTACTTGGACCTGATTGCTGAACGCGTGCGTGAAGCTCTCAAGTTGTCCCGCAAAGACCTCACCTTGACTCAATTTATCGAAGGTGGTTCCTGGAATGCTGGTCGTGAACTTGCCGAGATTTCTCGTCCCAATACCCAAGAACCCCCCATTGTGATCAAGATTGGTGACAGAGTTATTTATTAATTCATTATTTCTTCTTACCCTCCTCCCATTGTCATTCTCCTTTATGCACTTTCCTTTTTTCACGGCTGTATGTTTTTTTTATTTGTTGTTTCTTATGATGCATCTCCCATCCCTCCTTCTTTTTTCTCACCTAGTTGACCTTGATGGTGAATCCCTCTTTCATCTTTTGATTGCAGCACTCTTTCCTCTTTCTCTCTCTATTTCGCCTTTTCTTTGGTTTTGCTTTTTACATTGACCTGTATTGCTGATGACATCTTCAATAAAGACTCTCTTCAAATGCCGATCCAATTTTCTTTCTTTTTCTGTCGCAGGCTCGGATCTCCGGTTTTTTTTTTTTTTTTTTTCAAAAAGGCTCACGCTAGCAAGAAGGCCTGATCTGCCTATTAACCAGACGTATGGGAGCACACTGGTGGACGACTGCTGGCTTCTTGGCAGGAAGGTATCCTACACGTTGGTAGGGCAAGCGTCAAGATATGGAAAAAGGGCATTTGGTGAAGTTTACAGTGATGTCGGGCAGGATTGGGAAGACGGACGTCAACAATCGGCATTTTATTATTTTCATACAGTCAATATCGTCATGTGCCATGATAATGTCGAGACAAATTTAAAAAATGGGTGTGGTGATGGCAGGTTGCTATCGTTGACCAGTCCTGGGCAGCTATCCGGTCACCGACTTTCAGGACCGACAAGCGCGTGTACCATGGCTCTATGCCGAGTCATCTGAGCATTGGCGAGCGGGGCAAATGAAGGAAGTCCGTCAGAAACCAGCCCAAGCGATGGTGAATGTCTCGACTTGCTCATCCTCCATGACAGAGGCGAGGACAAAGGTCTTTTTGGTCGTCGCTGCTAGCCGTCCCATTGTTACAAGTTCGGTCATTGTCCATTCTTGCGTTCTCTCCTGTGCACGCACAACATAGTGGCTATGGAAGCGCATGGGGTCACCTGGATAAGCCAGGTAGTCGCCGCCAAATTTGATCCCGCTTGTCATGTACATGCCCAGTTGCCAGAGGTGTCGATATACTTGATACTTCAGCTCATCCATGAAAGGCTGGCTGTCGTCTTTTTTGTTCCAAGATCCTAAACCTATCATGAGACATCGAGGAAGCAGTAAAATAAAGAGCGAGTGAGTCCGATGCCGAGAGCGAGGGAGAATGGGCAAACATCTACCTTCACGAATAATCAAAGCAGCTACCTCTGGGAAAAGCAGCATGGGTAACCCATAGAAACCGTTTTGTTGAGGAAACCGTGGGAGAGATCCAATCATCGATCCTACAATATGATGTTTCTCTCGCAAGTGCTGCACATCTAACAAGGGGGATACATCAGCAGAGCCCATTGCCATTATTATGTGCCCATTCTGCAATAGCCAATGGTAGTTACCTTTAACGTCAAAGATCAAATGCTGATCACCACATATTTGTATCTGAACCAGTCGCTCGTCGCTCATGGTGTGTATGTGTGTGTGCAGACGAGGGGCGAAAGAAATTAAAAAAAAAAAAAAAAGTCAAGTGCGCGCGGTGCGTTTTTTTTTTTTTTTGGGTTCTTTCAGTCGAACATTGATGTCCTTTGTCGTTCTTGAAGAGATGCTCTTGACTCCTTGGTCCTAGCATGAACATCATTACCCGATAAAAACGGATTGTGCTCGCTGCGCCCATAGCTCAGATCCGGGATCCCGATGACCAGGTTATATCGACACGCCGTGAGGGAAGAATTAGCAAGAGCGTCTATTTATTGTACATTGTCTTCTACAGATGCGTTTGAAAACGGGCCTACGAATTTGGCAAATGCTCTCTTTGCAACGGTGGAAGTGGGGACAAAATGACTAGAGAAACAAGGAATGAGCGAAGACAGCGTGCGCATTTAAACCACTTACGTTCCATCATGACGGAAAAAGGCAGGGGAGTCGAATGAAGAGGCCAATTTCTCCATGTCTTCTGGCAGCACAATGTGATCGACGGTCCCAATGATATGAAGCGATGGTGTCTTCAGCTTGTGCGGTAATTGCTCAAAGAGGTCTTTGAAGGCTTCCTGCTGTTTTGGGAAGAAGCCTGCGACAATGATAGCCATTTTCAATGGAGGGTGGGCAATCGGCGTGTCCAGCACACCCGGGATGGTCGCTTTGGTCTCCAACAGCCCTGCGAGACAGGCAGCCAGACAGGCGCCTTGAGAAAAGCCTAGCACCCCATCAAACGGCCCCTGAGAAAAAAAACGTGTCAGTTCCGCTATCTGTGCTTTATTGGTGCCTTGCCTTTTCAGCCATCACTCTCTTGAGATAGTCAAGCGTTTCTCTCGTTCCAACGCATGTGCCATTGTCCAACAATGGCTTGTACCGCTGAGGATACCACCAGCCAAAGAGCTGCTTTTCTACATTAGAAAGGACCTGTGTCAGCCCTGTTTTCATTTTCTTCTTCTCATGGCGTTACCTTTGGTGAGTTTTGTTTCTTCCTCCCGAGTCCTCTCTTGGACAGTGGAGAATGATTTTGGTTGGATTGGGTGAGGTGCCGTGATATGGACTAACGAATAAATGTAAAGTTACGGCTTTTGTCTTGCCATGAACACAGCGGTTTCTTGCCTACCTAAATCAGCAACATTTTCTACACTTTGCTGCAATGCAATGGTGCTTCGTTTGAATACGATTTCGTTCTGGAAGAGCCCATGGAGACAGAGAATCCGTAGCTTCGTCATGGTCAAGTTTTTTGCTTACAGGAAAAAAAAAAAAGAAAAAAGAACAACACGCAGCTGGGATTTGCTGCTTGCCTCTCAATCAACCTTTCGAATCCACTGACTGGCAATTCTTTTTTTTTTTCTGGTGGAGCAAAAAAAAAACCTGACCATGAAGCTGGATTCTATGAGAAGATGCGGATGGAAAAAGGAAGAAGAGAAAAAATAAAGGCTAGCAGGATCAAAAAAAAAATTTGCACCGTAGTGCAATCCATCTCAGAAGTTTAGTGTCATCCTTGTGCAGGGGCCATGCTAATCTTCTCTGTATCGTTCCAATTTTAATATGTGACAGAGGTTCCGAAGAACTTGTCAATTTAGTATATGTGCGAATGTGCTTATAAACTTCGTCAAAAGCTGTTCTCCGCAAATTGTGGGTCATTTTATTCTCCGAAGCGCTGACCTTGGTCACTCTTGCTCTCGCATGCACACTTTCTTTGCTGGCAAACGGTATACACTAACCGAACATTGTATGATGGCATCTTGTTGCTGTTATTATAGAGATACCTTCTGTTGCAAAGTTGTTGATTATAACTCTGTCGGGATTTTATCAGCTTTTCCAGTGCTCACTCGCTTGCCCTGAGCTTATTTTTTGTGTGGCTCATAGTTCACCAGAACGCTGTGCACCAAGGAAAGGGAAAAAAAGTCAACAGACATGGGTACAATATAAGTCGCTGTTTGGATAATAACAATCCCAATGTGAATTGTGAAAGGGTGTGCTTCAGCCAAGGAAAGATTAGCCAAAGGCTTGAAATACACAAGAGATTATAGTATGGCAGAGGATTTGGTGGCATCGACTACACTTAGGAGAAGTGAAAAGGGGGAGTTCGCATGATTGCGTTGCACACAGGAGATGAAGGGGATCGAGTCAAAAACGGCAGACATCAGACTACACCGCTAAAGACATTGTGCATTCAGCATTCGCCGGCCTCGTTACGGACGTGTCCTAGTCAGTTCAAGAGGTTTTTTTTTTTGAAGCTTCTTTGGCTTGATGAGTGCTGCCTTTTATATCAGATGGTGTTACATAATGCCCGATGTTGACAAAGCATTGATGCTCATGTGTTATTATGTGCGGCGGGCTGCTGCGTGCGGAAGAAAAGGCTTGAAAAACAACGCCGTCCTTTTTTTGTCTTTTTTTTTTTTTTCTTTTTTCTTTTTCCTCTAAAGCAATCATTTATCCTTAATTGATATATTTCTAGCAATAGGCATATTTATCAACAGTAGAAAAGGATATATCGGTTGACAAGAACATTTGAAATCTCGATTGTTTCCCAACCGTTTTTAACAGGATTGCGACACTTTTTCCTCTGATCCAATTTTGATCGCTGCTAATTACAATGTAACCCTCCATCCATGGGCATAAAGAGAATATATCATTCATTATAGTTTTATTTGTAGAATGACGACACTTTTCCAGTTTGCCAGCCTGACAGGCTATAATGTCCCTACACAACAACAGCATTCGACCTTGAACGCAACCGCTGTTCCCGTGCCAGCTCTGCCAGCCCTGCCTATACCCGATCCATCGATGCTCCGTATTCCCGATCCTAATGCCATGGCTGGGTCTTATAACATGGCTGTGACCCAAGATGCTTACCCTGACAGCAGGACGAAAAAGCGGACCCAAGTCAAACGAGCCTGCGGTGAGAACCACCTTGCTTATCTTGCCTCCTTGGTGCTGACTATTTTTTTTTTTTTTGACGTGTCGTAGTCAATTGTCAAAAAGCTTGCAAAAAGTGCGGTGAAGAACGACCCTGCCCTCGCTGTGTCAGATACGGCCTGGAAGACAGCTGCTACAACACCGAGCGCAAGGAACGCAAAAAAAATATCAAACGTGGACCGTACAAGAAACGACCAAAAGGTTATTTTTAATACCACCGAATAAAAAAAGAGCACTTTTTTGATGTTAGACGAACGCTTGAGTTTTGACAGACGTACCTAACCGTTTTTTAATATAGGAGAAGGTGTCCCTGGAAGATTCAAGAAATATTTAAAAGGCACGCGAGCTTGGCAGGCAGCAAAAAGTTCAACCGACCGAGAGAAACTATTCCAGCAGGATCCTACAGCAACAAGCAAGCAAGTTCGAGCAGTCCTCCAAAAACATGGCCACAGCATGGAGCAGGCCAGCGAATTCCTAGCAGGCGTGAAGATGAACTTTGGTGCTGATGCGCCTAGAATGTTTGCTGCGTATATGGTTGATCATCCATCCCCTCCTGCGCACGCACCCTCACCTTGAAAGTTTTCTTGGTGTCAAGTCGGTGCACAAATATTTATTCCCCATGTCACGCATGTGTCTCTTAGTTTCGCTTCCTGTCATACAAAATCATATGCATAATCAAAAAAACAGAAGAAGGAAATCGCCCTTTGAATTTTTAAATCTTGCCAGACCTCGTAAAAAAAAAAAAAACGATGCCTGTTTGTTCTGCTGGGATGGCGTCAATGCGTATATATTTCTAGGGGAAATTGCAATTAAATTAAAATAAATAGCAACCCAGAAAGAAAGAGGAATAATGGCCGTGTTCCTACAAGCCATTTATGGTGGTAACATCAGGACAGGTGTGGGTCTGATTTGACATAGTAGCGAGTCATGCCGAGGGATTTTCTTGGTGTAGACGATGTAGATGAGGCGACAGATACGGATTTGACAATCCGGCACGTCCGAGATAAGTCATGGCTTTGTGACTTGCGGGTGAACGCAGACGAAGCAGAGCGAGGGAGGATCTGCTTCTTGGACAGACCAAGTCGAGGCATCCGTTGGCGGCCAAGGTTCGATGATGTTGATTTGACAGAAGCTAGCTCTTTTGATGAATCGATGCGCTGTTGCCGTGGTTCTTGGCTCAGATGGATCCAGCCATGCTCAGGTAATGGGGCTGACGAGCTCTTCCAGGGCGATGTGTCCTTGCTTTTTGCAGGCAAGGTTGAGGGCTGGTTGGTATTTTTGGCTGCTTGCGCAAAGAATAAGTCCAGTTTTTGCTGGATCTTCAAGTGATGTTGATGCTGTGCCTCGGTGTCGTGAGAATCACGTATGCCTATCGGATAAATTGAATCAAGCGAACAACCGGTTAGGAACAAGGAAGTACAGAGACAAAGAATAGATTACCCTGATCTTGGCCGGTGGGGTTGTGTATGGGAGAATTTGCTCCAATGAGGGCGAGGTCCAAATCATCCCTTTCATCATCCAATGTCTTGGTGCGATAGGCAGCAGAGATAAAGGAGCTGAAGCCCGGGCGGTGGCGGTCAGGTGTCTGGGAGTCTTCGTCGTCGGTTTGACTGAGGAAATAGTGCTGATCACAATAAGAAGTATACAGCGCAGGTTGGTGAGGGTCACGTTCGTTTGACATGGTCAGGTTTGTAGGTGATACAGTGTCGCGGAGGTATGCATTGGCGTCGCAGTGATTCGGTAAGCCATGGGTTGGGGCGTGCGCCTTGAAACCACAGCCGGGTACTGGAGCACCTGAAATATCGTCGAGATCGTCCACCGGAGAATTGACATCATACGGCTGCGTTGAGGCGAGGCTGACGTTGTCGTCGACATCATATGGCTGAGTCGGCATAGCATGGACGGCGAGGGGAGAAAGGGGGCGGCTGGCGCTGACTTCGGTTTGTTTGGTTTCAAAGAGGACAGGAAGCGAACCTTGCAGTGGTGAGGATGGTGCCATTCCATTTGCTGTTGGTCGTTGCTTTATCAATGCGATGGGGTCGGGTTCCACAAGACTTTCTGCCTCTGCAGGCTGCTGTTTGGTGTGGTGACTGGCGACTGAAGCCCTGGGGTCAAATCGTTGCTGGACATTGGATGCCTTGACGATGTTGTTGATCTGGTGCAGGTGCTGGTGCTGCTGAAGTATGCAGGTGGTATTATCAGAGTAACAGGCGCGCATTGATTGTGGGGGATAGGGACTGACTTGGATGGCCAAGGAACAAGAGGCCGCGTTGCTCGAGGATTTGCATAGATTGTCCTCCACATTTACATTGCTCTTCGCCATGGTGGTTTATCGTCGCAACCTGTTCAAGGCCAGATGTGACTGAATGTAAGATCAAATAGGTACAATCGCCGTGCCTTTGTGCAAGAGAAGAAAAAACGCATCAGCAACGTTATTTTGTGGCCATACATACAAATCGGAATCGTTTTTCTTGTTGTTTTGGATAATCGAAATATGCATGGCATTACCTTAAATGATACACAACAAAGATGTATGATCCAACTATCAAAACGTATCAAGAATCAAAAAAGCTGACGACAAAAGAAGGGAGAAAAAAAAATAAAGCGTTCTGTGCGATCTTTTTTTTTTTTATTAAATTTCAAAAGGCGGCGTTTCCTATGACAAGGTCGAATTTTGGACAGGACAGCACATGTACGCGGTGATCGGACAGAGGAGGCGAGGACGATGTGGAATGCTTGTTGGCAACATACCTTGCAATGGATTGGTCATGGTCGTCCACGAGAGGATCGATGACATGTCTAGCTTTAGGCTCCATGACCGTGACCGTGACCTTACACTCATAGCCAAGCTCAAAAATGCTTCTTGTTAGGCTGGACATAATTGTGCAAGGACTATCGTGTGGTATCGAGAGAATCGGAGACATATCAAAAAGCAGGTTGCGTTTGTTGAAGAGGAAGAAGAGTTGCTCGGGCACGTCATTGGTCGAGGTGATTGGGTATGGCTGGAGGATGGCGCTGGCTCCTTTTTCGTTTTCGTCGACAAGCTCGTCACCATAAAATGTGGCTTTGGTCGCTATGACCGTGGTTGATTCGATTTTTTCGCCGACATTGCTGGTCATGGCAATGGAGCGTGTCAGCTTGACTTGGATGGAAACTTGAGCAATCCGGATGCCGGCACCGTTGGTCAGCTGCACCGTCAACGGCAGCCGCTGGCCACGGCAAAAGGCTCGTCTGGGCAATTCAAATGTGCACTCCAATGCATTGGCATGCCGATGGCTAGAAGCACTGTGGCTCTGAAGGGACATCCAGGCATGATGGCGCGGAAGCAGCTTGCGGCACCAATGAGGAATGCGCGGGATCAATGTGCGGCACCGAGGTGGAGGTGACGAGGGAAAAGTGTCGCGCAAGCTGTGGGGCTTTCGGGGCGAGCTTCCTGAGAACACGGAGCTGTCGGAGACACCAGACGAAACGTCAATGTCCGATTGGGTAACCAATGGCTGGAACAAGGAGTCAGAATCAAGTGATGGAGCTTGGGCAGAGGAGAGCGGCCACAGCTGAGAGAGAAAGGATGGCTCTCTGAGACTGATCCGGGCAGATTTTCGCAAGAGACCAGCATAATTGGCTGACAGCACATTAACGACGGCTTGGAAATCAAGCGGGATCTTTGCAAAGCTAACGAGGTGGCGTGGCGGCTGAAGCGCGGCGGTGTCTTTGCACAGCATGACGCCCAAGGCGTAGTAGTGGATGGGGCAGTGGGGGTGCGAAAATGAGCTGGGGATGAGCTTGCTAGATGGAATGGGAACGCGGTATTTGATGCGATGCTTCATGTTGTTGACGGTATAGGTGTGGGACGGTTGGAATGTGTAATGGGCGAGGTCAGGGAAGGAAAAAGTGCCGGCTTGGTCGTCGTAGACGGCAAATTTGCGTACCAGTGATTCGACGAGGCGATCGACGGGTGTTTTCTTTGACGGGCCGTTGGAGGAGATGGTGTGGCCAGACTCGTTGGTAAGCGCAGTGACAACGGAACAGGAAGTGGGCATGGCTGTTTTATTTTTTTCCTCATGGCCCGCCTCCGCATGGTCTTGGCGCTTAGCGATGCGGATGCCCGTGTTGATCAGTTGGCGGTCACTGAGGTAATCAAAAATACCATTTTTTAACGGTTGCTGGGGGCTGTCTCCATAGACCTGGGCATGACCATAGAACACCACCCGGAGATGCATGACTTCGATCGGCTGGTCACTGGTGATTTGGATTTGGCCAGCGATGGACTCCCCAAGCTGAAAGCTGGCATTCTGTCTGGATGTGTCGCTGAGCCGATCCACCAAGAGCCGAAGTTGAGGCATAGTCATGTCGGTTGACATAAAAAGAAGCTGAAATGAGAAGAAACGTGTCAAGAAATCGCAGAAGCAAGCGTAAAAAAAAGCATCCGTCCCAGACTGACTTGATAGGAGGAGATAGCCAAGGAGTTGTGTTCTTCCAAAGTGCTGTTTTTTTTTACATGCTTTACTGTAACTTGGAGAATAATAAAGTCAAACTCTAAAATCTTGTTTTAAGGAGTCCTGGAGAGACATTTAGTTAAGGAGGTGTCAAAGTTTCTCACCTGAAAAGGGTGACACGCGAAAATAAAAAAAAAAAAATAAATAAAAAACCGCCTGTCCATGGTTATCCACCAGCATGAACTTTTAAGGATGGGGAAAAAACCAATGATCGTTGGTCGATGTGTTTGCCTCCTCCCTTGAAAAACAAGATGAGGAAAAGGAGGCTCTGATGGGCATTGCACGAAAAAAAAGTGTCGACTTTTTTTTAAGTCAGGAAGAAAAAAAAATATCCAATTTAGGAAAGATCATCTTGGAGCACCTCGCGCTTCGATTGGTCTTAATAAACCATCTCACGATGGATCGACCAGAAATTCGGCAACATGATTGACCTATCATACGCCTGCTCTTGTTGTCAGCAGCGCGTGATGCTATCAGTAGCATGTTACTGCTAGCCAAGTCAGATCAGGGTTACGTTAGCCATGATCATCCTTGGAGGGGGGGAATAGGAGGGCTCGGCCTATACGATAGGCTACTTTCCTTGGGTTCAGAGACACTCTATGAGTTTCACTCCCTATGACTTTTTTTGATAAAAAAAATAATCTGAGCCGACCAAAACCGCTGCTATGTGGAATGACGAGAAGAACAGTGTAGGAGCGAGTTTTTGGCAGCCTCGGTTGGTCGTTGGTCGTGCCACGCACAGTGTCCCTCGGCGTGTTTTTCTCTTTTCAGAAGCCTTCACTGTCCATGGTTCTAGTTTTGTCCATAAAAGGGAGATTACCAAGGCAAAGTGCTGATTGCCATGGTGGTGTTTACTGCAAAGCGTCAGCAAATAAATTTCCCGGTTTTTTTTTTTTCAAGCATCGATGCGCTGGGTGCTGGAAGTCTCCAGCCGCGCTCCAGCAAGCTGGTGTCAGTTTTTCATAACGTAGAAAAAGAGCAATCGTTATGGCCGAAACGCGCATTCATCTTCGCAACAGTGCTACGGTAACAGATAAAAGGCTGTCCGCATATAATTCAATTAGAAAGAGTGGACGTCACTTTTTTAGTGTAAATCAAAGGGGTTGAGTAGCAACGGTAAAAAAAACCAGGTGACAATCGCATTGTTAGCACGCATTTTTGAGAAAGGTGCGTTGCCTCCAGTCCTTTTTTTTTTTTTTTTTTTTCCTAATAGAAAAGCTACAATTGCCACAAGCAAGCCAATGGCATCCATGTGGCTGTCAGCACAGATCAGTGGCCTAGCTCTTATTAAAAATGGCAGCTCTGGTCGATGGTGGAAAGATGGCAGCCGGCGCCATGCACCAAAGCAAGTCTTGCCAGCAACCGCGCGACTTCAGTCTCGGGCAGGCAAGCGCCCATCCTGTTAGCATTTCATTTCGAAACAGCTATTCTTAGAAAGGGGGCATTAAAAAATTTGGCGTTGGTTGGTGACTGGATGTTTCATGCAAGTAGGACGCCTATTTGATTGGCCAAACTGTGAAAAGCAGGCACCAGCAGCGGCGTTCGAGATTTTTTTTTTGTCGTCCCGTTTTTATTTTTTTTTATCACAGCATCGACGCCATGGCGAGCCAGTATGAAGATATGACCCCGGATGCTGTAATGGAGAGCTTCAAACTGCAGCCGCTACATATCCGGTCAATCAATTCCCTATTCGACGACTCTGACACAGCCATCAATCATTTACGACGAGGGATGAATGAAACGTCCGATGTTGCTGGTGATCTAGAGGAATTAGCTCAAAGTGATCTACGCGATGACCTGGAAGCCTGTGACAAGAACTTGATCGACTTTGAAAATATCATCAAGTGCCAGCAAGATGTCCTGTCTATGCTACAGGAAGCGGTCCTCAGCAATGACGGCAATGCGGTAGGCCAGCCCATGTCTTACCGAGACTCTGGCTCACCTCCTTTTCAAAATTTTTGATAGGGCGATGGTACTGCTTTTTACGACCAATCCCTACGAGCCGCCTTGTCAGATTACAGCAAAAAAACCGCTGCTGAAAAATACCACAAACACGAAAAATATGCTGAATTCAAGGAAATCGTTTGGGTAAGACAAGCTGAAGACTTTTTTTTTTAGATTGAGCTAATAGCACCATGTAAAATCTAAGAACGTGTCCCATCCGAATGAACCTATGCCGAATTTGGACACAAACGAGGAAGACGATGATCTGGTCGTGTCAGCTACCCGACGATCGCTGAAATGCCCCATCACCCAAGAGTGGCTGGAACACCCCTTGACTAGGTAAAATGAATAAGCAGGCTTTTTGGGTGCTCATTTTATAATTAGCAAATTATGCAAGCATACGTTTTCAAGCAACGCCATCAAGGCGCTGATTCGACGAAATGGTGGCACGGATGTGGAGTGCCCTGTGCCAGGTAACAATGCAACAGCAACAAAAAAAAAAAAGGGTGAAAGATGCAACAGTTGGACTGACCTCCTTTTTTCTGAAACAGGTTGCCGGCAGTTGCTGACCTTGTCCGTATTTTATGACGACACATTGATGGAACGGCTGGTAGCCCAAGCCAAGGAGCGTGGTGAAACAAATGAAGATGAGGTAACGATTACCCAAAAAGACTCGGCTGCATCTGACTCGGCCCCCTCTCTTATTTTTTTTGTAGTTCCACGACGTCGAATGACGACGGGATAAATACGATGATACCTCGAATAACTTTGTACATTACGATAAACGGATTTTTATTGTTTGTTTGGCGTTGATTTTCAAAGTGTGAAGCAGAAAAAAAAATAGGGGTGGGTAAGAGAGTTGGGAATGCAATTGGGGGTTGATCCACAGCCAAGGAGAAAGGGGGAAAATCAAAGAGGGTGGTATCTTGCTTTTTTTTTTTCAGCATCACTTAGGGCGTTTCGGTAATGGGAATGGTGAGGTCGTCCAACTCAAGGTCTTTACCAGTGATACGACGGTACATATCCTTAACATCATCGCAGACAGTTTCAAAGTGGGAGGTGGCATCATATGAGCGAGACACAAAGACATGGTCCTTGGTGCCATCGGATTCAGGTTCTTCCATCTCCAACACAGACACAAACCTGAAAAAAAAAAGTGTCGGTCGATCTGGGCCTCCTCTTTTTGTAATCGAGTGTGCTTACTTTTCATGAATGGTGCCGAGAAGGGCTAAGCCAGGTTGTATTTCTTCTTCGGGGGCATCGGTTTCAACAATGGTGGAGACAATGGCGAGATAGAAGTCCTTGGGGCAGACGTTGTGGCTGCCAGAGACACAGGCAACATAGATATCGTGTTTGCGGCCCAATTGGTTTTGAGGGAGGACGATTTGGCAAGAATCGGCATCGCCGGTGTTGGGGAGAGGGTGCTTCAGCACACAGATGGCGCGCACCACCTTGCCTGTAGCCTTGACCTTGGATTTAGCATAGGAAGGGTCGCAGATCACGACGCCGGCCTTGGCTACTTCGCCCTTGGATTTGACACCAACAGCCACGCCATCTTCGTAAACAATTTCATCTGCGGCGCGATCCAGCATGTAGGTACCACCATGAATAGCACTCAGACTAAAAAGAGTAAAAAACATCCGTTAGGGATCAACTGCCTGGTTAGGGGAAAAGGAGGGGAGGGGTGTGCAGAAAGACGGGACGGAGGAGATGTAGGGACAATGGGCAGTGACGGGATGAAGAGGTCGAGCGAAATAAAAAAGGAGAGGATGCATTACCGAGCAAAGGCTTGAGGCAATTCACCGAGGCCATAGAGAGGATAGATGTAAGGACTCTTGCCGTAGCGAGCAACGGAGCCGATGTAAAGAATGACCTTGTCAATGGTGCTACGGGCAGGTTTTTCCAGGTAAGCATCATCCAATTGCAGAGCCATGACATGACCAATCAAGTCTTGAGTGGCAGGTTCCAATCCATGCTTATTGTAAAGTTCGGCCATGGTGATTTTATCCAAGTCAATACCGTCATGGGTGGATTCGTCATCGGTCTTGTAGTTTTGGATGAACTCAAAGAACTTTTGCAGACGACGCTTTTCGACAATGCCCAACAAGGGCGAGGCAATGGCTTCGGTTTCATTGGCAGGCATGTGTGACACTTGACCATCCTTGTACACAAACGACCCAGCAACTTGTTTGAATTCCAAGTAACGGGTGACATCCGTCTTGACCAAGAACTTGACAATTTCGCCATTGGCCATCATGAATTTGGGAATCAAATCCACATTGTAATCACGATCACGTCCCATATCTTCAGGGGCAGTAGCATCAGGGCGGAAACGACGGAACATCTTGGAGAGCACAAAAACGAGGGTCAATAAACACGCCAACCTGACAACACAACGTCACCGGTGTTGAGAAAGAGCTTACCTGGGAGAGATGAAGAGAAGCAGTTTCACCGCCATAGTAGTCATTGCGGTCCATGTGTAACACTTTCTTGCCTTCCGTCGACAATAAGCCAGAGAGGATACATTCCGTCAAACCGGTTCCCAAAACAATCACGTCGTAAGATTCATTCTACGTACGCCAAAATAGAAACCGGATGAGTTATTGCTTGTCCTTGTTTACTTCCAATCCACGTCACACAACAGCCCATTTAACCACTTACCATTGTGGATGATGATAAAGTAAATAAAAAGCAAGAAAAAAAATAAAGGAGAAGAATAAAAAAGAAATCCCAACTAGACCTTTTTTTTTTTTTTTTGCACGTCGACGGAGTGTGAAAACACACGTGTTCCAAGTCAAAATATCTTTGTGCGACATGACCTTTCAAAAGCGAGATCGTCCAACGACCATTAAGAAATTGTTGTCAGTTTGGGGAAAGATTCCAATTCCCCCTTTTTTATAACCCTATTTGTGAACAGACAATTCAAAAAAAAAAAAAAAAGAAAAAACCAGCAAACAACAAACAAAATGGGCGCTTTATTCGTCCGTCCTCCCGTCAACGCGTAGCATGAATCCTCCAATGACAGTAAAAAAAAAAGAGAGAAATAAGTTTCCAAAGCCTTTTTTTTTTTTTTTTGTTTCTCGCTCTCTTTTTCTTTTTTCTTTTCCTTGTCTCATTGTGATTTTCCATATATATCTTTTTCTTGGTAACCTTTTTAAACTTCCATGGATTACCAACCTCGTTTTAGGATTTATCTCGGAAACAGTAATTGGGTCACACTGGATGACAATACAACTGCAGACTTGCTTGCCATTTCGGAACGTGGCACACCCACCCGCTATAAACTTGCCCCCGGTGTCTTTCTTGACATCCTCCCCCATGACGTGGACTGCAATAGTAAAACCACAGACCTGGCTCGGCTCATGCGTGCCGACTTGTGCTATGATGTGGACGACCTCGAGGCTCAGTCGACAACCTCATCCGCAGCATCCTCCCATTCCAAAGCGTCTGTTGATCCCAAGTTGCCAGTCCAACAGGCCCTTAGCCGATATATCAAGCAAGAGCTGGAAAAGCAAGGAATCATCGATGCCTTCCCACCCACCTCTCACCCTGACAACCCTTTGCCTCCTGTGACCTCGCTCTTGCCTCACCGTCATTTGGCCTTGGTTCCCACCCCTACAAAATTAAAACGTCCCACCGCCTCACATCTCACCTTGCGTCAGACTTCACATACAACCTCTCCTTCCATTGCCTCCTCCAGCATCCACCGCTCTTCCAGCTCCTCCAAACGATCCATCGTTGGTCCTAAAGGAAAGAAGAAAAAGCCACATACCCCTACCTCGCCTACCTCCACCATTTCCTCCCTGTCTACCACTCCTTCCCAACCACCGCCAGATGCCTCGCTTTCAGTCTACCCGTCCACCTCTGCCATGGCAACGCACGCATCCCTTTACCCAATGGATGCGAATGAGCCCAATGCAAGTGCACGTGGAAAAAAAAACGAGCTAAAAAAAAACCTCGGGCTGACTTTTTTTTCTCTATTCATGCAGGTCGCCCATGTGGAAATGATGGCGATGCAAAACGAGTATTATGAGCGGCGAGATGATTATCTAATGCACACACACGACCCAATGTCGCGATATTGGATACCACCTATGCCATCGATGATGATGCCTGCCCATCAAGTTTGGCCACCCCAGCCTAGCCTGGATCAACCACCTCTGCGGTCCTCTTCTTCTTCCTCGACCAATTCCTCCATGGTCGGCGCCTTTCCTTCCTCTCTACACGTCGCTCCAGACCCCCCGCATGCCGTTGCTCGTCATCATGCTCATCGATGCACAGATCACGTCATGTACAATGACTCATCGATGATTCCCTCTGTCTGGCACCAAGACTCCTCCTCGGCACACTCGCCCACCCATCCGCCTGCTCTGCCAATGGAAACATCCGCTCCCACGTCTCAGCATTTTTTCCCGATCTCTGCAACAGCCCACCCTTTTTTTCCGTCGGAAATGGTCCCCGCCCTTGACCGCGATGACCCTCCTTCCAACAGCTCCTCTGCCTCCTTTCATACCAGCCCCGTGAAACCTGATTTCCACAATACCTTGGATGTCCCCCGGCGATCAAGTACCGATTCCGTTGTCACCTATTAACACTTCCTCTCTCGATTGCATCCCCCCCCCCCAAAAAAAAAAGTTTCTTTGTCTTTGAAAATGAATAATTAAAAAAAATATATATGTTCCCGTGTAAATGACAATGCCATGAGCAAATAGTGAAGAGTGTCATAGTTGTATTGGTACATGGAAAGTCTCCAGTACTTGCTGTGAGAGATCGCTTTGGATAAGCGCCACCGCCGATGCCCAGGCGTCCCCACAGTCAAGGGTGATATGTCGTAGGTGCATGAATAACAATTGGGCATCCTCCAAATCCTTGTCAACAACCAGCTGCTTCAAGTATTTGGTCACGGTTGCCACATCTTTGGTATCGGGGTCGGTTGGGTATTCTTGCACCCATGTTTGTAGCACCAGTCGCACATCTGGCACACTCGTTTTGCCCATGAGAGCCGTTGGTTTCTTGTTTTTAGAACCCCAAGCGTAAGATAAAAATAGGTGAGCATCGTCGAAAAACAAGTTCGTGACTAGAAACAACATACCTTTTCAGGGGCGGGAAGTTGTGCGCTTGGTATCGTCGTCGTCGTTTGTTTGTCCTGATTTGGTTTCAGTCGGTACGATTCTATCACCTCTTTCCGCAAGTCTAACCCGAGATGTGTCAGTCTGCTGCATGAAAAAAGGCGGGGGGGGGGTTAGCTTACCAGGGGGCAATTGTTCCAGCACTTCCAGACTGATTTCATCATTGACATCCAGGGTCGGATGGCCAGACCGGTTCGGGGTGGGATAGAGCTGGGTCAGCGTGGCGTTTTTTGAAGGGTGCTTGGACCTTCGAGATTCTTTCTTGACACGGTTTGGAGGGTGGCGAGATGTGGTGGTGGAGGAGGAGGAGGAGGAGGGGGTGAGTGGCGGCCGACGGGTGGACGAGGAGGTGGACTTTTTGCCCGCCCGTATTTGGCCATAGGCAGCTAGAACCTGTTGCTGCATGGACAGTGGCAGAGCAAGGAGTGCACTAGGGTCTAGCTGGGACCATGTTGGTAAATCGGCCAGCGGTTGCGTCGACGGCATCTGGGAAACGGACGAATCTGGCCTTGGAGAAACGGGGGGAGGAGAAGGAGAGGCGACGGGTGTTGGCGGTGTAGAGATGATGTCTGGATGGTCAATAATCACCAAATCGTAGTTGTCCATTAGCTCCTGACGGATATCTAGAGGTAACTCTTCATATACATCGAACTGCACCGACTAGAAAGAGCAAGGTTCAAAAAGGAGAAAAAAAAAAAGTCAACATCGATTTTCGCTGCCTCGCATGTCCTACCATTTTCGGTTTTGCAGGATGGATGGAAGACGATGGAGGAGTGGTCACACGCTGGGAGGTGGAAGGGGATGGATCGACGGTGCACAGACGTTGTTCTGGCTCGTGTCCTAGTGACGTGCTTGTCGATGCAGTCTTCGCCTTTTCGAACGAGAGCTTGGATTGTGAGCCTTGAGGGTCCAGTAAAGATTGAAATGAGCTTCATGTGTTTATTTCCCATTCAATGACTTACCTGATCGATCCTCCTGGTCAAGTTTTTGAATTTGGATACCCAGGCCACGGATGTCGGTGGTGAGGCAGCCCATGGATTGTAAAAGGCGGCTGGCATGATGACAAATGACGCTTTGCTGGTCGGTTGGCGCGTCAAGTAAGGTTGTTTTGTTGTGTACATCCACTTCGCCATGGCCCATGTGCTTGAGTGCTTCTTCTGCGTGTTTGGCTCGCACCATGACCTATGAGAAGAAATGATTGGCAAGGTCAAGAGGAGATAGACAAGCAGGGATTTACCTTTAGAGTGATGCTTCTTCCCTTGGTTGGAATGGCTTTTAGTCTCTGGCACACCTCCTCGACAAGAGAATCCATAAAAGCCTAAAGACATCAAAAAAAAAATAGTGAGTCATGGAAATATGAGCCAACTGCAGCAATACAACACCCTACCTTCAGCTGCTGATCCGTTTCAAAGCGAACGCCCCACTGCATTTTCATGGAAAAAGAAAAAAAATTAAGTTATGTCGGACACCCTATTAAGCCGAGATTTTACCGAAACTTCAGCACTGACAGATTGCCGTGGTTGGTCCATTGCCAACGGTCGATCGTCCTTGCCTCTTGCAGACTCGTAAAGCATTTTGCCAGTTTTGTTACCAAACCTGGATTGTAACACAGACAAGGAGAGTTTGGCAAGGTCGCCCACAGTCGACACGTTCTATAAACAAAGCACGTCATCTTAAGGTTTTTCTCCAACGATAATTACCATATCCTGCAACTTTCCACATAATGCATAACCAACCTTGAAAAAAGAAATGAGCCACGCGTCCATCTGTCGACTCTCATCAAGTGAGCTTACTCGTGGAATGTCTCTGAGGTGAAAGCCAGCGAGAAATTCGTCAATGGCGTCGGATTTGCAGCAATAAATGTTGTCAGGCTTTGCTTTCTTCGTTGCTAATCTATTCATGTAATATAAGCGGGGATGACATCGGCTGATAGTAAATTACCTAGCCAGTAGGATATTTGACCCGATGCCCACGCTGGCATTGCAGCCAGTCGCCTCTTTTATTTCTTGTCGAAGCTTCTGAGCAAATGCCTCTTCTTCACCGACTTCCGGGTGAGCAATCAGCGCACTAACGTCGATCAGGGCTTCATCCACACTCACAGCTTGGATTTCTTGCGTATACTTGAATAAAATCTACAAGCAGAGATGGAAAACCAATGAGCAAGGTATACTTCAGCATGTTTTAGCTTACGTTGTAAAACACTTCCGTAACCGTGCGATATTTTTCAAATTCGTAAGGAATGATTTGCAGATCAGGACAGACTTTCTGTGCGGAGCCAACTCTGAAAAAAAAAAAAAAAAAACGTGAGTGATTCTCATGCGATGTTGGAATCCAGCACGACCTACCGCATGCCATTCCGGACACCAAACGAACGAGCAATGTAATTACACGAAGCTATTATAAATGTGAGATCACACGGGGTACATGTACTACCTTGTCTTAAATCCTAACCTATGTCACTTGAGGAATTGTCTTGGCGACCCTTACCATGGGCGACAGCGACCTAGGGAAATAAAAAGGCGACATCAGATAAACGGCGTGCAAGAAAGGGCAGGTACACACGGGCTTTTGGGCCAATTCTGGTCGATCTCGGAGGCCAACAGATGCAAAGAAGCAATCAAAATCGATGTGCATGATCACACGGGTTGGGGAGGACAAGCAAGAGTCCGCAGTGGTGTTAGGAGACTTGAGTCTTGCTTGGCGAACGATATCTTTGAGTTCAGCTTTCCAGGTCGACAGATAATGAAGGCGGGAGGTTTCAAAATACCGCTTGACAAAATCTGGATGCATGCTGGAATGTTGTCGGGACCATTCGTTAGCAAGGAGAGTCTTGTTCAAGGCTTCTCCGGAAGGAGCAGACGGAGCAGGTTGTTCAGGTTGCTTGCCTTTGATAGAGGTAAAGGCCAATTCCGTTTGTCCGTGATTGAGCTTCCCTAGACGATAGTCGGTCCAGGGAAGCAGCTTCTTTTCGCGAACCGAGTCTGTGATCCAAGCAGGTTTGACGACCTTGTAGGCTCTAATGGCCAATAAAGAAACGGGATTCGTTAGGAATGTGATTGCTTATTTATAAACAGGCCAGTACCTGAATTCATTGACTTTTGAATAGGTAAGATTGGTGGCAATGATGTGGGTGACTTTAGACTTTTTCACTGAAAAGAGAAAAAAAAAGGCGTGAGGCTACGGCTGCGGAAAAAAAAAAGTGGCATAGGTTGATGGTCAGCTTACGATAATGTTGATAGTCGCCTGCGTGTTGAACAATAAGGCGCCTTAGTTCGTTAATGGGAGGCTCGGTATAGCCGTTGATATGGATGGACAGGCCTTGGAACAATGGCAATGCATCGGGATCCCCTTGCTGCCGTCTACATTAAAAGAAAAAGGGTGAATCCATCGGTTATGGGTAAATGGTGCTGATATTACACTTCGTCTTCTTGTTCCTTTAGTTTAGATTGCTTGTTTTGAATATACTTTCTGAATTCCCCAAACTTGATGGCACCATAGGGATCATCGTGGTCATCCATACTTCATTTACCAACGTGGTGGTACAAGAAAACCGGAGCGAGGAACGAAAAAAGAGAAAAGAGCAAAAAAAAAAAAAAAAAAAAAGCTTGGAACGGGGCTTTTTCTTTTTCTTTCACTCTTTTTGACCTTTTACCTTTTTCCCATCTACACAATGCTACCACTGAAAAGAGATCCAACACAAGATAGCCCACCACAGACAGGACAGTGTGAGCTGATGGATTCGTTTGGGATCTTTATCCAGCTGTGTCTAGCCGCTGCCGCTTTTTCGACATTGCTGATCAAACGACATCGTGAGAAGCCAAGACGACCTCTTCGGATATGGTAGGGTTCAATGCCACACAGCTATCCATCTCAACTCATTTATGTATAGGTTTCTCGATGTTTCAAAGCAGCTGGTTGGTTCTATACTTATCCATACTCTCAATGTCGTTGCTGCCTATTTTTTCGGCAATCCACCTGAAGATGGCGAAGTCTCTAACCCTTGCGTCTGGTAAGTATGGTATGAAAAAAAAAAGTTCCATTTGCTTACCTCTTGGCTTTCCCTTTTAGGTATCTGCTAAATATCTTGATTGACTGCACAGTGGGGGTAGCTATTCTCTGGGTGTTTTTACTCGGCTTTCGGTACTTGACGGATCAGATTCTGCAATGGCAAGGTTTTCGATCAGGGGTCTATGGCGATCCTCCTCTGTCCCAACAAATCAAACCTTGGCTCAAACAGCTTGCTGTCTATACCCTCAGCCTGATGCTTATGAAAACGATGGTGGTCCTGCTCTTCCGACTTTGTCCATGGCTCGAGAGTGTTGGCGACTGGATGCTGGACTGGACGTCGACCAATTACAAGTTACAGGTCGCCTTTGTCATGCTGATGTGAGTTTGCCGGCGTCCTCCTTGCAAGTCAAAGAAGCTTACCATTTTTTGTATGATTCGTAGATTTCCTCTCGTAATGAATATTGTACAGTTCTGGATCATTGATACCATTGTCAAGCACAAGGACAAGGCCCAGATTCGACTACACCGCCACGATGAAGAAACCGACACCGACACGCTGCTGATGCAAGGCCAGCAGGATCGACCAATGGATACCCCGCATTCACCCACCCTTGCTGCCTCGTCCCCTCTCCATGAGCCATTGAAACCGTTCAGCCGAAAACGATCCGATGATGAAGTCCCTCTCCTAGCCCATGCCCACGCCGCTCCCACCGACGTGTTTACCATCGATGACGAAGCCGAAGACCTAGACGTTGACGATGATAAGTACGAACTGAGATCCAAGAACGGCTCCAGCTGATCCCATCTCTTCCTCCATCCTGCCATTTTTTTGCTTCTCGCATGCTACCCCATTTTTCTCTCTTTGTGTATTCCTCCCCTCCCTGAGCATTTTTCTTTTATTATAGCCACTTCATTTCTATTTCTCATATCAGTATGCGCAGTAACATCATACCACCCCTCCATGAAAAATAAAAAGTGCACATTGTGAATACATGCCTACTGCACTTGTATGTGGGCGCCAATTTGGAGAATGAAGCCCTGCCAAGTTTCTTACCACCCGAGCCGCCATTGACTGCCATCAAAACAAGGAACGGCCGCCGTCTTTTTTAATGAGCCGACAAAAATTAGTGGTTTGATTGCAAATCACGCAATATAAAAAAGGCTTCTTAAAGCTCTTCCTGACACTTCTTTACATTCCCCAAAAATACTTGATTAAGATGAGAAAAACAATGGCTATTTTTTTTTATATTCATATCAGAAGAGAGTAGGACAAGCGCCACTGGGAGGGGTAACGGGGTGATTCAAAGGGAGATCTTTTGCTTCTTGGGGCAGATCTTTTTTGACTTTGGCGGGGAATCATCCGGCTTGGCGTCTTGGGTGTCAATGATGTGGGACACATTGCGTACGGGAGGCAGACCAGGTAAGTCCTCGGTGAACAGTTCTTCGAAACCACATATCCAGGGGGCTCTGTCAGAATAAGGGGGAGAGGCAGAGGGGTCACTTGCATCAAAAGAGGTGCAAGGTTTGTTGGTGAGCAGGGATGGATGGGAAGAAGGTGCCTCGTGTCCATTCCTTGAAATTTCCGGTATCTGGGGAGTCACAGGTCAATTTGCGGTCAAAATGGGTCCTAAAAGAGCTGCGTCTGTCAACAATCATCGTCCTGGCAAGTCTTTCGAGTTTCAGGCATTGGTCCTTTGGAAGAGAAGTTAATGAGTCAGAAGGTATAAATTTGTCAATGGCGAAAAAAGTACCTTGAACTCTAAAAGAGATTGGAACCAAGCTTTGGTAGATCGGGTGAAGGCAATTGCAGTGGTTGGGAGGGACAGGCGGGCAAAGACAGTGGCGGTGTACAAACCTTTGTCTTCCAAGGTCAGGCTAATGATTTCTGCATGATATCGAGATACTTGCACAGCCATGACTTGCATTTTCTTATCACCTAAAACCAAAGCATCATAAACAAAGCGGTCGATAATGTTCTTGGATTCGACCAAAAGCTTCAGATAAGAAGCGGATTAAAAAACGGCTAATCAATTTTTTTTTTTTTTTTTTTTTTTTTTGCAACTTACACTGGGGTCACTGATCGGCGACAATCCTTTGCGATCGAAACGAGGGTGATGACATGACATATGTATTTCAACTTCGAGCAAATGGGTGGAACCTCCGCAACTTTGGCACCAAAAGTTGCGCGGCTCATCAACACCAGGATCATGACGATCTCCAAGACAAAGCGAGAGGGCCAGTCGCGGGGCAGATACTCATCCGTAGCAGCAGGGTTGGTGATGATATCGTTGCCCGTGCCCTCAAGCTTTTGAGAGACCAGAGCCACACCAAGATCGTGCACAAAGGGCAGCAACGATCACTCCACAGAATGGTCTCGTTCAGGGCTGAGTTGGCGATCCTCGGCATGCTGAAGTAATGCCAAGGCGCTTTGCTTGACAGCTGGAGGGAGTCGAATGCACGATGGGAGTGAATCTGCTTCTGCAAGGACACAAGCAGCAAGCTTCACTCGCGTAAAACTCTGGCATACTCCACAGCTGTCTTGTCATTCTGAAACAAAGCAAGCCCTTCGGTCTGGAGATCTGGCCCACTGAGTAAAAAAAAATCAGATGCTGCTACTCATTTTCTTTTTATCTCTTGACTTATGATATCCAGAAATACTTACACCATGCGTTGAAAATTTTCAGAACCTGTGACAGATTTTTCATCCAGGCATTACATGGCGTATGACTTGATTAGAGTACCAGGGCTCCCAGTTAAGGGAGGTGAAGAGAGGCTGCTTCACGAGAGCATTGTGGCTCGCTCGAAGGGCGGGGGTGTCCACACGCAAGAGAAGGGAATGCGTGGAGCACAATGGGGGGCAGAGGTTGGTGGGAGACTGCAGACTTGCAGACAGAGCCTCCAGCAGCAGGTCGACTGTCGTTGCATAACCAGTATCCATGGTTGATTGTGCCCATTGCTTCAAGGTTTAGTTATTCGTGCTGTTGTAGAGTTCTTGTACAACCAGCTTGAATTTATCTTCGGCATCTTGTTGGTTCATTGTAGGGAAAAATATAGTGTTCAAGGCAACCATATCCAGCTCAGTAAACTGGTGTTCAATATAATCTTTCAGATCGACCGTCATGACACATTCGTTAAGAAAAAAAAAAGGAAACAAGGAAGAAGAAAAAAAAAAGGTAAGAACGCGATTTGTTGACTTCAAAAATCTCTGATAAACTGGTTTGATTTATTGAATGAGCTTGTCGATAATTTGAGGTTGACTAAGATGTGTCGTGGCAGTGTTAAGTACAGGGCAACCACAGTCATCCTTACGACTGCCTTTCACCTGTGAACACAGGCTGAGATGGTCTCCATCATACACACAAGAGCCTTGGATAAAGCGAAGCAAGCGAGAGATGGTTGCCAATTTGAGACGGCCGAGGCAGGTCGCAAATCTAGGCACAAGGAAATGCCTTTCACCGAGTTCAATCCCATCATCACCGTGATAAGCAGCAGCAACAAAGGCACTCGATAACAACTTTAACATTCTGTTTACTTTTGCAGGGAAAAAAAAAATGGTAGCTCGTTGCGAAGGCGTCGGAAACTGAAAACCCTCACAGGTGGCACAGAAGGCTCTGTGCCTGTGCACACAAAGCATTTGGTTACCAACCTTCCCCTGTTTAAGAGACTTGTAATTTTAACCTATGTCATTTTTCACCATTTTTCACTGGTATGCGAACTTTGAAGTGGCTTGATCTAGAGTCATTTTTCACAGTGAGATTTGATCCGATGGCCTGGGTGTTCCCTGACGAAAATGGCCGATTTTTCAATTTTTTTTTTTAGCTGGGGGTGTGGGTGGGATGAATGTGTGCAAACGAAACGGACCAAGCGTTGGCTGGGCGACCTTCACCCGGCAAACGTACCGATACGCAGCTCAATGAAATGCCTGGCACATTTTTTTTTTTTTTACTTTGGGCCCGTGTCATGCCCGTGTCATGCCCTTGTCAAGTTCGTGTCTGGTGTCTGAAGGACAGCGTTTAGAGTTCACAGTATTTCGTTCGTCTTTTTGAGATTCAGAGCCATGATACTCGTTTTAATAAGAAGCCAGTATTGCCATCCTAGTTTATTAGAGGCGAATGAGATCATGAATAAAAATATAATGAGAAAGAATAGCTGATTTTGCAGATCTACAGTAAAAGCCGAGAAGAGGTATATTCGTTTAAGACGGAAGCGTCAGGTAGCGGGCAATTTGTCAGCTCGTCTGTCAGATGGGCGAGATCAGCAGACGAAGGTCCATCTAAAAAGATCATCACCAGTGTGCTGAGCTGGTCAGCTTGACTCGAGTTCAGTGTGCTGCCTTCCAAATCCGAGTATCTTAGCCAGAGCTCGCTCATGCTGCGAAGGAGCGTTTCACTTTCAGGGCTCACTGACTGGCCGAAGAGATATTGCGCCATGTTTGCCAATTGCGCACCGAGTCGCAGGCCATCCGTGCATTTGGCCGTGTTGCATGCCATGTCGTAAGCTTGCTTGTTGAGGATCTGAAAGAACAGAAGAGGCAGGTAAGCACGTGTGAAGAGCCAAGAGAGTCAACTTACGTCTAGGCATTTGATACTGTTGCTGGTCATCAGCGAGTTGAAATTCAAGACATCGAGGGCCTGGAACCGCCAGAGTACATGGTCATTCATCATCAGATTGGATCTCCAGGTGCTGAAGAGCTGCTTATATTTGAGGAACATGGTCAAGGCTGCGCTGTAATCCTTTGCGTTGGCGATGTGGGCCAGGCCAGCGGCGATGACGGTGCCCATGGTCACGTATTGCTGGTACAACTCAAACAGAGCCGAGAGGCTATCGTCGAATGTAGTAATCTGGTCCATGCTTTGCAATGATACATGGTGCATCTTGGAACGTAGCAAGTCGGGTATGCTGCCATCTCCAGGATCCTACCAGATAAAAAAAAAGGGTCAGCAATGTCCCGCCTCTTTTCAGTGGCAATTACCTCAGTGTGTGCATCAACGGCAGCAATGTACTTGGCCATCGTGTCTACATCACTTACACGGGCCAAAAACATGTGGAATCTTCAAAAGGGTGAGGTTAGACGGCGCACATATCCGATTTTTCTCTCTCTCTCAAGTCCCTACCCAGATGTTAAGAGCCTTGGATCGTCTCCAGGGCAGTCGCGGATGGAGACGATGAAGTCTTCAGCCAGGTCATAGTGCTGAGGCGAAGGCTGGACTTGCGGCGATGGATCAGGTCCGACGGATTGAACATGTTCAATGACAATGGCGTCCTGGGCGCTGTTGGTATCGTACGGGGTGTAGTCAGGAGGCTGGGTGGGGATCACGACCACGTTGGTGTCGGAGACGGTATTGCTGTTCTCGCTGCTGACGTTGTATGCTCCGAGATCGGTGATGTTGGAGTAGGGCGAGATGGGTCGGTCGCTGAGCGGTTGGCTATGGGCAGTGATCTCATCTTCCAGTACTTGGTTGTCTCTGTCAATCAGTTCAGTGAGCTCGGAAGGCACCTGTGACAGAATCTGATCTTTGGGTACGACAGGCAGGGTGCGGTCGCAGTAGAGGAGGGCAAAAGGATTGGCCGATTCGGCAACCACTTCGTCTGAGGTCACCTTGCGCACGTCTGCATCACAAAACCGGTACCAGCTTCCTTCGTTGTCGATGGGGATGTCCTCCAGCAAGTTTTCCTCGTCAGGCTCGATCCAGATATAGCCCCAGTGGTGACCGGTGCCGTTCATGCCGTCCGTATAGAGCGCAGCACGCAAATCATAGGGGCGTTTCTTCAGTGTGTCGTCTTCAAACAGTCCTTTCAAGGATGCTTGCCGCTCTTGTTCTAATTGGGCAAATTCTGTGGTCGAATCAAAGTATATTCTTCTATCAGTTACGGTGCTCTGAATTTTTTTTTTTTACCAGTGTACCTTTTTGCTTGCGTTCCAGGTTATTCTTTACGTTTTGTACGACAAGGTTCAGGGACTGTAATCCTTGGGTATAATCGGGGGAGGGGTGATCTGAGGAGATTTTGCTGTTGAGGAAGCGGCTGGTCAAGTCTAGGATGTCGGTCTTGGACAGAGCCGAAGGCGAGGAGGCGGAAGCGGGGGCGTGCGGGGCCCCCGCAGGGGCCGAGGCTGGAGATTGCAGCGTTTTCTGCAATTGATCCAAGCGTGTTCGAAGGTCCAAGACTTCCTGTCGCCATTGGTCTCCTTGCTGATGTTTTTCCAGCACCAGCTGCCGGTTGGCAGTGAGGTAGCGGTCCAAGTAGACAGTAGGTTCGATGTGATAGTCGGCGGCGGCAGTGTCGTTATCAGAGCGGCGGTCCTCCAGCAAAACAAGCAGGAGCGGTGGTACTTGAGAGAAGGTTGTGAGTTTGAAGCGAGGATGGCCGTCTGTCTGGGTGTCGTCATCTGTGGGCACGTCATCGTCGGAACTGCCGTATGCGTCTTCATCAAACCAGTCTTTTTGTTTTTCGTACACAAGAGGATCGAGGCAGGCGTGGAAGGAGTTCATTCGTTGGGTGATGCCAAGCACAAGGTAAAAGATTTCTTCGGTATCTTTGCAGTTCCCAGCTTCTACTTGAGCTACCAATCGAAGTAACCTAGGAAAAAACAAGCGCAAAAAAAAGAGGGGGATGAGTAAGGATGCTTGTGGGAATGTATCGTGGCCTACTCTGTGAATGACTGGTGTTGGCCTTTGTTGGTCTTGTCGGTGGCCACAAGGTTGCCAATCATGGCATCAAAGAAATCTACATGCGGGAAAAAAAACAAAGTTATGAGATTACCAGCTACGATGTACTGGGAGGAAGAACGGGCGTCTGTACCATCAACGGATTTGTCATCATTCTGCCAGCTAACCGAGGTGTTGGCACGAGTGTTGAGGGCACGGACAAAAGGGGCTGCGGACCCATAAAGCCGATGTGTGTTGCCAAGGAAGGCAAACAGTTTTTGCAACTCGGCCAAGACTTTTTGCAAAGGCATAAAAAAAAAACCAGGAGAGTGAGTTTTGGTGTGCAGAGAAGGAATTCATTTACCAATTTCATGCTTGGCCATTGATTCCAGGCGGGTGGATGCCAGAGGAGGAAGATCGAGTGGAGGTTCTTCCTCTATGGCAGGACATTGAGGTGTTGTGGTGGCATCGGTAGTGGTAGATGCAGTGCTAGTGCTGCTAGACATGGTGAGAGGCTGTTGTAAATGAGGATCGATCGGGTGCATAGTGTAGCTCGGAACAGATTCGCCATAGCCTTTCCAATAGTTTCGAAGGGAGCCCCAGGCGTAGGGTAGCGGTCGGTGGCTGATGACTGCATTCCGGAACACAGACACATGGTAAAACATTTGCAGAATCACAGGTACATAGGAGAAGTTGTAGGTAGGTGGGCGCAAGGCAATCGGCCTGGGAAAAAAGAACGGGCGATTACTTTTCCTGCGGGATGCAAGGCGTGCTTTTTACATAGAAGGGGCGGCTTTGCGGTCCGAAGGGTTGTCAGGATCGTTCCACCATGTCAACTGAGAAGGGGTAAATTGACCTGGTTGTCCAGGTTCGTCTTGTTCCCGGTTGTTCTGAAAGCACGGGTGAGAACGTGTTTTTTTTAACACGCGCTTGGCATAAAGTCCCTTACATTGGAAGAGAATGGCACTACGCTCCACGAAGCAGCTTTATCCTTTTGGCAAGCGTCTTGGATTGGTTTTTCATAATCCTTGATCAGAGTGGCTTGACGCAAGTCTACCATAAACATGGGCGATGAGAACAAAAAAAGTCAAGAGACGAGAGGCAGTTACTCACCTTGGCTGGAGGATGCAAGGCTAACATGGGACTGGTTAGGTGAAGGTTGTTCGGGAGTGGATGAATAAATGCTTTCGAATGCGGCAGACTGTGACCAGGGTTCAACCTAAGAAACAGAAACGTGAACAAAAAAGAAAGTGGCGCCAAGGCGAAGATTTTGAGTGTGTTACGTTGGTGGTCTTGTCATCGTCGTCATCAGAAATGGTGTTGCCAGAAAAGATAAAGTCGGCAGCTCGTTCGACATCATAGTTGTATCGCTAAATAATAGGCATTGACGTACAAAAGCAGGCGTGGTTTATTTGAGTGATGTTTTGGTGCTTTGTTACGTTACTTACGCTAAGCGCTTTGATAGCCTTCTTTCGATCAACTCCCTACCATTAAAACATGTGTCCATGAACCGGATCTCCTAGATACAGAGTCATTTTGTCCAGTAAATTTACTAGTAACTTACAAGGCTAACCAATGCAGATACAGCATCTTCTACTACGGGTGAGTCCAGCATCAAGAAAAAAAAAAAAAGATGCAGAAAAGTAAGGAACAAAAAAAAAAAAAAAAGCGGTTCTTGAAGTGGAAAGTTTCGGATCAAGCGCTTCCCGTCCCACTCATCCAATACAGCAAATGGTATATCAGAAGAGATTGTTTCTTTTGACGCGGGTTTTATTGGCATTGATAAGCAAAGAGACCATGCTTCACCAGCTGATGACTGGGCGACAGATAAATTCAGGAGACACCATGGCTGATAGGCAGTGGTCATGGCGTGTCTTTGGTTTTCAGCTGTTCCCCTGGGTTCCAAACTTGCCTACGTTACTTCTGTTCCCCTTTGAAGCTATAAGAGCCTCTGTACCCATACACAAGTATCAGCAACGTATGACAGTATGGAAAAAAAAATCGACCTGCTGAGTTTTTTTTTTTTCGTCACGCCTTTTGTTTTCTTCCCACTTTTTTTTATTTTATTTTTCTACTTCATTTATTACAGGCATGAAGAAAAAGAAGGCAAGTACAATGCTGGGCTGTAAAGAGAGAAACTGACGCTGTTCTTATAGGTTTTATTGATGGGCAAGAGCGGGTCTGGAAAGACTTCGATGCGATCCATCATCTTCAGCAATTATATTGCCCGGGACACCCGTCGTTTGGGAGCCACTAGTAAGAGAGCATTTTGCCTTAACTGCTTTTCTCTAATGCTTGCCATTGGTTTCCCTCTGCAGTCGATGTTGAGCATTCCAATGTCAAGTTCCTTGGCAATCTCGTTTTGAATCTTTGGGATTGTGGTGGGTCAGTGCCATGCAAAAATGAGGAAAAAAAAAAAAAAAAAACTTCGGAACCCACATCTCACTCCCCTGTGTTTCTTTTTTTTATTACATGTAACCTTGCCTATAGTCAGGAAGCGTTTATGGAGAACTATTTTGCTTCGCAGCGAGACCGAATCTTTAAAAATGTCGAGGTGTTGATCTATGTGTTTGATGTCGAAAGCCGCGACTGGGAAAAAGACTTGCACTATTACCAGTCTTGTCTGGACGCTATTCTTGCCAACTCCAAGGAAGCCCGGATCTTTTGCTTGATTCATAAAATGGATCTCGTCCCTGAACAACAGCGAGACGAAGTAAGTTTACTGTTACCTTGACTATAACTTGATCCAGTGACTGACCCCTTGGCTCGGTTAGATCTATCAGCAGCGATTGGCGGAACTGCGCACGCGTTCGGAACCTTTGCATATTGAAGGCTTCAGTACATCCATTTGGGACGAAACCTTGTATGCAGTAAGCGTCTTTGTCTTCTTTTCAAATCGGCACACTAATAGTTGGTCTCATGCGATGCATCTGCTGTAGGCATGGTCACAAATTGTCCATTGTTTGATACCCAACATCCGTACCCTTGAATCCCACCTGGATAACTTTTGTCGACTGTGCGATGCTGATGAAGTCGTCTTGTTCGAACGGACCACCTTTCTCGTCATTGCTAATGCCGCCACCATCCAACATCCCGATCTACATCGATTTGAAAAAATCAGCAACATCATCAAACAATTCAACCTCGGGTGCAGGTAAAAAAAAAAAAGGCGGAGGCTCCTGGCAGTTGTCTCCCTGCTGACCACGTGTTTATTTTATTTTTTTACCGCCAAAGTCGATCACAAACTCGATTCAAAAGTATGGAAATTAGAGGCAGTAGCTCAACGGCTTTTATTGATGTTCTGACCAACAACACCTACGCCATGATTGTTATGTCTGACCCCCAGATCCGTAAGTCCAGAGCCAACTGGAGCCCCTCAACTGGATCTCACCTTATTTTTACTGGACTTCCCCAATGACATCAGAATCGGCAGCCACGTTGTTAAATATTGCTGCTGCAAAGAAGCATTTCGAAAAACTAGAAGGACCTCAATACTAGAGAGTGCGATTTCCTCAAGTGGGATGAGATGACACAATTTTTACCATTTGGAGTGATTCTGGTTGTAAGCAAGCTTGAAGCAAATAAAAAACAAACCCCATTTCGCTACATTCGGATTGCTTGGGGTGAATTTATGAAGGGCAATTTTACACTGTGATTTTTTATCAAATCGTCTAGGGGGGTGCCCTGGCGAAAATGGCCGATTTTCCATTTTTTTTAAACTGAAATCGGGAGGAGTCAAATCGAAACTGATCGAAAGCTGGCTGGGCAACCTTCACCTATCGACCTGTATTTTTAAGCACCAACATCATTCATGCATTTGTGTACCTCTACAAAATGTCAGCCCCTTCGGATCGCTCAAAAGTGCTGTGACATCTATTTTTTTTTTTTTTTAAAATGAAAGAAACGGGTGCTCCAAATTCCAGTTCCGCAGCGCATGCACGACTGCTGGTCATCTGCAAATACTAACCTCGGTAATAAAAAATAATCCAAAAAGCCCATGATACCATTTACAAACGGTTTCAAGGCTGGTAATATCTTCTATCGATGCCGTGCTTGTTTCATTGTCACCCTCCTCAGCTTGGCATTCCCCTCTCTCCAGTTCTCTGTGTGACTGGCACGCACAAGAGCAGGTTTCGCGTGCACTTGGTTTAGGATTTGCGCGCACTAGATTATACTGTAGTTGAGCGGTTCGTCCAATTGGGTTGCCTGCTAAAAAAAAATCCAATCACGGCTCAATAATAAACCTAGGTCGTGTCAAAGGATGACCTGTATGAGTCGACTGTAGAAAAAAACGACGGTCAGGGTCAGGTACTTGGTCTGCGCGGGTTCTGATCGATTTCCAATTTCCACGGCTGTGGCAAAAATGGAGGTCAAAGACGGTTTGCAAAGGTATGGTGTCGTTGATGTTCTTGGTCAGCATGAAGGCCAGGCGATTTCTCTTTTGCGTTCATAGCTTCTTCCATTCTGGTAGCTCAGCTAAAAATGGCCGCATCCACGCGGGTGATGTTCGCTGCTGAGGCGTAGGCTCCAGCTCTTGGTCGGATGAACCTAACAATGCTTAGGGCTGCGCTGGATTTGAAAAAGCCTGGTCGCTTTTCTCCCAAAGATTATTTTTTTTTTTCCTCTTTTCCTGCTTTTTTTTTTTTACAGTAATCTTACGATGTTGCTGCCTCGGTCCCCTGCCTACCGCTCTCTTTTAAATCAATCTAGGACTCGTTATTATCAACACCATCTGACATCACAGCGCCGATGCTTTAACGACAAACCGTTCCCTAGCCCCTTCCCCAATCGCCCCATTGCCCAAGATAAAAAACAAACCCTCCATCCTTCACAACCTCTAGATATCCCTGTGACCATCGCTCCAGTCCAATCCCCGCCACCACCACCTCCCCAGCCATCCCATAAACCCCTGGCCACCTCCCATTCAGACTTGGAGTCCAATGCCACTCCTGCTGATTCGCAATCCTTCATCTTAGCCCCTCCACCCGCGGTGTATTCTGAACCCACCTTACCCGAATCCGATACCTATGCCTTCATGATCCGAAAACACCATTTTGATACCTACAGACTGTTGCGAGCTCTAGAAAATCAAGGATTCAGTCGCCAACAGGCCGAAGTTGTCATGAAAGGCATCAAATTCAAGCTTAGAGAAAGGTAAATTCTCTCTCCTGTCTCCCGCCCTTACGCCTTTTTTTGCCTCCTCCTAGCACGGCTCAGCTGCGCAATGAATTACTACTACGATCTGATTTGGAGAATGTAAGCAACCTTCCACCGTCCAGACCGGTCCTCACTTTTCCTGTGCCGTTAGGAATCCTACTTGTTCAAGGCCGAGCTTTCTGAGCTGCGCACGGAAATCCAAATCATGCGACGAAACGACACCCAGATGCTTCAGACAGAGGCTTCCATCATTACGCGTGAAGTCGACGCGCTTGGTCAGCGACTCCGAGAAGACGTGGCAGTGATGAAAAATGATGTCACCCTCGATATGAACAACCGAAAAAACGAGACTCAGGAAGAACAGAAAGCCATTGACATGAAGATCCAGGAAATCAACAACAAATTCACCATCCAGCTCGGTGAAGTGCGCACCGAACTCGAAGCCGTCCGCTGGGAAACCATTTGGAAGGGCATGGGTAAGGCTCGTTGGAAATAAAAAGCGGGCTTGTCTGATATTTTTGTTTGTAGCTGGCATTGCCGTGGCCGGTTTTACCATTGGCACCGTCGGCTATTTGTTGACGAGATTTGCTGATCATCAGGCCGAGACCGCCCGCGTGGAAAAGCTCAAGAGGAAGAAATTACTCAAAGAAGAAGCGCGACAAAGTGGAGCCGCCGATATGGAAGTTATCTACTGATCGTACCTCTTTAAAAAAAAGTGATGTATTTTTTAATAAACTAACTCTCCACATCAAAAAAAATTCATTGGTGTTGCAACCAGCCAACATTTAGTAAGGAGCATGGGCGTCATGTGGTTCGAAAAAAAACGAATCAACCCCGACAGTGACACACACACGCTTAAACATTGAAAAAAGAAGTTTTTTAGTTGATGCTCTTTTCTTCTTCTTTTTTTCTTTTTACTGTCTTTTCGGCTCTTGTAGTCTCGGCATGGCACCTCCAGTATTACATCACCGGTACTCATTACCGGTGATATCCTGTTCTTCCAGTTCTTTAAAGCAAGTCGAACCTCCCACCACAAAAACCACTTCTCCATCCTTTTCTGACTACGAGCCACCCAGCTTAACGGATTCCTCCATTCCTCCTCAATTACAAATCCTTCACGAATCCTTCTTGAGTCCTCTCACCGAAACCAATTTGGAATATCACAAGTCAACGGTAAAAAAAAAAAAAAAAATTCATGCAGCTTCCCACATCACATCCACATTGTGTTCCATCTTTTTTCACACACAGCACCAAAAAAAAGCCAGCTTTTTTATTCATGTGATCCTTTCTATTTTACTTAACCAGTTTCCATCTAGTCGTGAAGCCAAAAAAAAGTACGTCGAACTTTATATCCATCATCAGCAACAGATTCTGGAACAAGAATTGGAACTGCAGCGGCAAATCAAACTCGAGGTCGCGGCCATGATGCCGTTGGATACCACCGATCAAGAACACGAGTTGATTCCTGACAAAGTGCCTGCCAAAAAAAAGCAGACCAATCACCATGGCAAGCCACGCTGGTTCAAAAGCTTCGCCCAATGGGTTCTACGAAAGAAAAAAAATCATGCCGCCGGCCGCCAGCCTGTCTTCCACCCGCCTCCGCCCCCCGCACATCTCCCCCCACACCTCCCCTTGCCATGCCTCTCGCCACCCAACCGCATGCGCTGGACAACCATGCTGAGCCAGTCCCACCCACGCGCCGCCAACATTCAGCTAGTCATCTCAGCCAACAGCAGCGAGCAGCCCGGCATGTGTCTTGGTGCGTCGGTTCGTCTTACGAAGATTACAAGCAGGAAAAACTCAGGTTAGTCCAGCAGCAGCTCAATGATCTGGGCTCGCCTCGGCCCAGCACATCGTCTGCTCATCCACCATGGTCACCCACCTTGTTTGTATCGCAAGCCTTGCCCGACCCTCCATCACCACATATGCTGACCCAGCTGCCGCCCTTGCCAATGTCGCCGGTTTCCTCGGACGAGCCATCGTCACCCACTACCCCAAACCACCCAGCTGTCACCGACCAAAAAAGTACCAGGCGACCAACCAAAGACTCGGCTATTTCGTTTCTGCAGCACACCCGCTCCTTGCTTCGCACACGTCGCTTGTCGCTGATCGTCCAACCCCAGCCAGCCAAGGACGTCCAAGGCGCTACCCGTCGTCACAGCCTTGGCTGGTCGCTTGGGCAAGGGAAGGATGATCAAGACCAGATGCCCTTGCCACCTGATGAACTCAAGGCCTTTCGTTATCCAAGAATGATCCCACGCCAAGTCATGCGAGACACTGCATTGCAAATGTTACTTTATCAAAGTCAGTCTGTGGAGCCGGCCGGAAGCCAGTTGGATCCATTGCCTTTTTATACCAATGACGACACGTCGAACACGACCACCAGTTCCTATAGCAATCCCATCTATAGCCAGAGATACCATGAACCCATCCAGCAGCAAGGATTGACCGCCCCTCCATTTCCAATTGGCAGGCCATTATCTGCGTCGCTTCAATAGAAGAAAAAGAAAATGGCTGGCCAGCGCTTTTATTTTTTCACCGCCGTTTTTTTTTATTAATTTTGGTTTCAAGGTTTTTTTCTTCTCATTCTTTTTTTTTTTTTTGTGAATAAAAGATACCTAAGAGCTCATTCGTACATGTCCGTTTATCACACAAGGCGGACGTTTTCCAAGAAAGAACATCTACTACCAACCAGTCTAAATGGCCATCACAAAGGTAACCCCCCCCCTTCTCTTTATAACCCATGCAACCATTTTTTCTTATTTTCTGATCCACCGTGGATCTGGATGACTTCATTACTGACGGTTGTTTCTCATAGACGTAGCCGAGTCACTGTATTTTGGATTGACAAAGAAACAATTGTCATTGATAGTCCTTGTGGTGCAGAACAGCACACTGGTATTGATGATGCGGTATTCTCGGATTGTGCAAAAGCCTGGTCAGCCCATGTATATTGCCTCGACAGCCGTGTTTCTTGCCGAAGTGCTCAAAATCGTGGCCTGCCTGGCCGTCATGCGCTACGAACAGGCCTCCTGGGGTCGGTTCTGCTCCTTTGTCAAACGAGAAATCCTGTTCCGACCAAAAGAAACGCTCAAGATGCTGATCCCGTCGGGCCTGTACGCTCTGCAGAACAACCTTCTGTACGTCGCTCTCAGCAACCTCGAGGCCGCCACCTTCCAGGTCACCTATCAAATGAAAATCCTCTCCACCGCCATTTTCTCGGTCGTGCTGCTTGGCCGGTCCTTGTCTCGAGATAAATGGGTGGCTCTGGTCCTGCTGATGATCGGCGTCACCCTGGTGCAGTCGCAAAGCATGTCGTCTCCCAACCGCTCTGAACCGCAAACCATCACCGACGATGCCAAAGCCATGATGGACCACCAATCGCCCTTGATCGGCTTGCTTGCTGTCATCACCAGCTGCATCTCGTCCGGCTTTGCCGGCTGCTATTTTGAAAAGATCCTCAAGACCTCCGACACGTCCATGTGGGTGCGCAACATTCAGCTCGGCATCTCCGGTGCCTTTTTTTCGCTGGTGGGCATGCTCATGTATGACAGTCAGCCGATCCGCCAAGGAGGTCTGTTACAAGGGTACGATACCTTGACATGGATTGTGGTGATGAATCAGGCTCTCGGTGGATTGCTGGTCGCCATCGTGGTCAAATATGCAGATAACATTCTAAAAGGCTTTGCCACCAGCCTGTCGATCATTGTCTCGGGTATCATCAGCTTTTACCTGTTCAACTTCCAGCCGACCATTGTGTTTGTGATGGGCGCTTGTATTGTCATGGTATCCTCGTATCTTTATGGCATAGACTTCATGAAAAAATTTGCCACGCCTGTCAAACCTCATTAATACTTGGTACGCTTCCTTTTTTTATTCTGTGCATAATCCTTCTCGCTTACACCCCATGAAAATAAGAAAAAACACCCTTTCTTTGTTGATATCCTTATTGCTGTAGAATAATTTATTTTTTCTTGTATTCGCCAACTTAATACAAACCCTCTTTACACGCTTTTTTTCATTCATGCCTCGGGATGGTCAGCTTGGCAGGTGCCGTGTGGATTTTGATCCACAGGGCCTATTCCATGGGTTTGACCCCATGGAAAAAATAAGGTGATGGGGTGGCTCGTTTTTTTTAATTCTTTTTTCTTTCTTTTTTTTTCTTTCCACACTTTTTTATACAACACAATATGGGTAGGTTTGTTGATGAAGGGGATGGAAGGAAGGAGATCAACGGGGATGGGTGTGCTGGACAAGGATGGCCAGTGGTTGCTCTAAAAATAGCTGTGGCATAGATGGATGGATGCCATGAATTTGGAACTCAATTTTTTTTAATTTTTTTTTTTTCGACACGACTCGGTGATGTTGCTCGGCTCAATCTATAGTTGTAAGTCCTATTGCATCAGAATCAGAGCGACAATATGCACAAGAAAGAAAAAAAAAAACTAGACAAACGTGAACAAAAGGGGGTGGGAAGGAGTGCTAGAGTGACTGACGGCTATTTTACAATCCGACTTAGAATTTTACGATTGAGGAAATCCGTGGGTTGATGGATAAGGTGACGAATGTGCGCAATATGTCTGTGATTGCACATGTCGATCACGGCAAGTCGACACTGTCCGACTCGCTTGTGGCCAAGGCTGGGATTATCTCGTCGGGGCGAGCGGGTGAAACTCGCTTCATGGACACCCGCGCCGATGAACAAGAACGTGGTATCACCATCAAGTCAACAGCCATCTCCCTTTATTTCCAACTGCCTCACCCTGAAGATATTCAAGAAATCAAGAACCAAAAGACCCAAGGCTCTGACTTTTTGATCAATCTGATCGATTCCCCGGGGCACGTGGATTTCTCTTCTGAAGTCACGGCTGCTCTCCGTGTCACCGATGGTGCCTTGGTGGTTGTCGACTGTATCGACGGCGTGTGTGTCCAAACCGAAACGGTTTTGCGCCAAGCCCTTGGTGAACGTATCAAACCCGTCATTGTCATCAACAAAGTCGATCGTGCTCTCTTGGAATTGCAGTTGGGCAAGGAAGAATTGTACAACGTAAAGCGGCGGCGATTTAAAAAGAAAAAAACCCCCGTTTGTCAACGCCTATTTTTTTTTTTTCTTTTTTTCTTTTTTCTTTTTTTTGGTTTTTTTTTTTTACGTAGGCTTTCGCTCGTACGATTGAATCTGTGAATGTGATCATTGCTACGTATTTTGATGAAGCACTTGGTGATGTGCAGGTCAAGCCTGAAAACGGCACAGTGGCCTTCGCATCGGCTTTGCACGGCTGGGGCTTCACGCTGCGCCAATTTGCTATTCGCTACTCCAAGAAGTTTGGCGTCGACAAGGAAAAGATGATGCAAAAGCTGTGGGGTGAAAACTACTTCAACCCCAAGACCAAGAAGTGGTCCACCAAGAGCACAGGTGCCGATGGCAAGCCCTTGGAACGCGCCTTCAACATGTTTGTGCTGGACCCTATCTTCCGCATCTTCGACGCTGTGATGAACTTCAAGAAGGATCAAGTCAACACCTTGGTTGAGAAACTCGAAATCAACCTCAAGAGCGACGAAAGAGAGCTTGAAGGCAAGCAGCTGCTCAAGGTCGTCATGCGCAAGTTCTTGCCCTGTGGTGATGCCCTGTTGGAAATGATCTGTATCCATTTGCCCTCGCCCGTCACCTCCCAGCGCTATCGCGTGGCCAACTTGTACGAAGGTCCTCCAGATGATGAATGTGCCATTGGTATTCGTGACTGCGACCCCAACGGACCTCTCATGCTATATGTGTCCAAGATGGTGCCCACCTCTGACAAGGGCCGTTTCTACGCCTTCGGCCGCGTGTTCTCCGGCACCGCCCGCGCCGGTATGAAGGTGCGCATCCAAGGCCCCAACTTCGTCCCAGGCACCAAGACAGATCTCCACATCAAATCCATTCAGCGCACGGTGCTCATGATGGGTCGTGGTGTCGAAGCCATCGACGATTGCCCTGCCGGCAACATCATCGGTCTTGTCGGCGTCGATCAATTCTTGGTCAAGTCTGGCACCATCACCACCTCCGATAGCGCCCACAACATGAAGGTCATGAAGTTCTCTGTGTCGCCTGTCGTGCAAGTCGCTGTCGAAGTCAAGAACGCCAACGACCTGCCCAAGCTTGTCGAGGGTCTCAAGCGCCTGGCCAAGTCTGATCCTTGTGTGCTGACCTACACCTCCGACTCGGGCGAACACATTGTTGCTGGTGCTGGTGAACTTCACTTGGAAATCTGTCTCAAGGATCTGGAAGAAGACCATGCCCAAGTGCCCATCCGTACCGGTGACCCTGTGGTGCAATACCGTGAAACCGTCACTGCTGAATCGTCGATTGACTGCCTGTCCAAGTCGCCCAACAAGCACAACCGTATCTACATGCGCGCCCTGCCTCTCGACGACGAATTGTCCAAGGCCATTGAAGAAGGCAAGGTCGGAGCCAAGGACGATTTCAAGACCCGGGCCCGTTTGCTCGCCGACGAATTTGGCTGGGATGTCACTGAAGCTCGAAAGATTTGGTGCTTTGGCCCTGATGGCACTGGCCCCAATTTGGTATGAAAAAAAAAAAAAAAAAAAAAAAAAAGCTTATTTTTTTTTTTCCTGCAAAGGTTGTGGATGTGACCAAGGCTGTGCAGTTCTTGAACGAAATCAAGGATTCCTGTGTGGCAGCTTTCCAATGGGCAACCAAGGAAGGTCCTCTCTGCGAAGAAAACATGCGAGGCTGTCGATTCAACATTCTGGATGTCACGTTGCATGCTGATGCCATTCATCGTGGTGGTGGCCAAATCATCCCCACTTTCCGTCGTGTGACCTATGCCTCTGTCCTGACAGCCTCCCCTGGTCTCCAAGAACCCATGTATCTTGTTGAAGTGCAATGCCCCGACTCGGCCATCGGCGGTATTTACTCGGTGCTCAATCGTCGCCGTGGTTTGGTGTTCTCCGAAGAACAAAAGCCTGGCACCCCCATGATGACCGTCAAGGCCTACCTGCCCGTCAATGAATCCTTTGGCTTCAACGGTGATCTCCGTGCTGCCACCTCGGGCCAAGCCTTCCCACAGGCCGTGTTCGACCACTGGCAAGCCATGACAGGTTCCCCTCTTGAGCCTGGCAAGATTCAGGATATCGTCCATGCTGTGCGCAAGCGTAAGGGTCTCAAGGAGGAAATTCCTGGTATGGAAAACTATTATGACAAGCTTTAAAAAAAACTCCCCCATCTCCCTGTTTTTTTATTATTATTATTTTCATTGCCCCGCTTTTAAAACCCGAAAAAAACAATGTCGATTAAAAAGGTTACTTTTGTTGGAATTAATTCATCGTGCCAGCATTTTTGCAAGAAGAGACACTTTTCAAATACATCGAGGCGTCTGAAATTAAGCTGACGATGTGAGAGGGCGATACTTTGGAACGTTACCCTGGTACATGAAAAAAAAAAACGGAGCGATCCTTCCGCTGCCCGTCCCCCTTATTTTCTGAAAAATTGGCCCACATTCCAGACCTACCATCCTTGCCCTTTCATATCCACATGGTTAAGAAACAATTTACCTTTTGAAGCACTCCTCCTACTGTGCCCAAGCGGGCAATCGGCTGTACCACAATATATACTCAAGGGGGGTCCCAGATCGGTTGTACCATAATCTATGCTCAAAGGGGGTACCAAAACGATCGGTTGTACCAGAATACATACTCAAGGGAAAGATCGGCTGTACCATAGTTCAGACTCAAAGAGGGGGGGGGTACCAAAAAGTCGGCCTTTATCAACAGAACTTTCTAGCCTAGATTTGGTGAGGTCAAACAATCAAGAATCTTTGGCATGCTCGGACAACGCCCAAGACGGAACATGCCCAACTGGGAAATAGTACGAGAAAAAAAGGGTAATATGCATATTATTTTTTTTTCATCAGAATCTTGCAAGGCTTGATACGAAAACACAGAGCCATCACTGACGGAGGACAGTCGCTGCTTGTTCTCCACATTTGCTACAAAAGGAAAGGAAAAAGATATCCAATTCATGCGAAGAAATGAAAAAAAAAGGGCGCCTATCCTACTTCCTTGCCGACGCCACAGCCTCCTTGACCTCCCTGGTCCCAAAGTGCCGTGATTGATGAATAGAAAAGAATAATTAGGAATTTATTGAACACACACTAGATGAAAAAATGGGAATCATAATAAAAAAAGAAAGTATATGCAGCGGTCTAAAGGTTCCAATGGTTCTGCTCGTTGACCTGCGCACAGATTTGGCGTCGAATGGAGAGTGGCAGCATGGAAAGGCGCAGGGACCAAGGATTGTCATGAGGGTGGATGAGGTGCGAGGGTATTGGCGTTAAGCAATTGGATGGGTCGGGTGGGGAGCGATGGCACCGACGTTTGGCCGGGTGATGGTCGAGCAGATCGCAATGGCGTTTGGGTCGGAGCGAGTGAGCCTGGACGAGCTGGTTTAACTGGGTTCTGGCGAGATCAAACAGGCTGGTGACGGCATTTTTGCGAGGGCGGAATCGATCGGTTTGCAAGAACTGGTAGGCAAGCACCCGTTTCTTGGTGGCCACATACAGATAGACACCATCCATGGACCACTGCAGACCATTGATTTTGGCAAGGATGCGCAAGCGCCGATCCTTTTCGCCGCGGAAGGAGACCATGGTGATTTCATGTCGAGGTGCCATTGGTGATCCTTGAAGTGGTGCAGAGGATGAAGGTAGCGAGTCGGGGGTGGTTTGGGCGAGGTCAACGGTGTGGAAGTAGCCATATCGATTAGCGAAGACAAGGATGCTGTCGAGGAAAGGATGGAATATCACAGCATAGGTATAGCCCGACGCATGGATGGAATAAAGCAGATGGAGGGTCGAAGCATGCCAGACCAGAACTCGATCGTGGGTATCAGAAGTATGCGCAAAGTAGAGGGAGGAAGGGCTCCAGGCGACGTGTTGAGACGAATAGCAGGTGGAGGGCTGGACAGGCACGGTCAGCTTGACGGCGGGACCAATAGACAAAAGGGACGATGGCTGGTAAGACAGCGAGATCACGTACAAATCATGGTCATCGCCAACGCATACCAGCTTGGAGCCGTCGGGGCTGACGCGAGCATCGTTGATGGGCAGCTGCGAAAAGGACCGAAGGTGAGCATAAGGTGGCGGTGGCGGCACAGCGGTGGACGACGAAGCGCCGGCTGGAGACGGATGACGCTTGCACTGGTCGTGCGATGGCAGGCGATAGACAAGGATGCCAGCTTCGTTCATGCAGGAAAACAGGTAGCAGTCTGTGATTAGGTCACAGTCATTATCAGCAGCATAGCGAACAATCTGGAGGGCGTTGGTCATAAGCATGAGGTTGCCGTTGCCATTGAACTTGGTAGCCCAGAGCTTGTGCGGTGTGGAGGAGGGGTCCATGCAGCAGTAAAGTTCAAATTCGCCCTCAATACCGCCAATGGCCAAGTAACCATAGCGCTGCTCAAAACACATGGGTTCAAAGAGCAGTGGCAGGTAAGGCTGTTGAACGCGTGGTGACATACGCTGCAGGTACTTTGTAAACGGCCGGCATTGATCAATACAGTAGCGGGAGGAGGGGGTGGTGGCTGGCGAGAGGGACGTTTTCGGCAAGGCTGGGCTGGCACAAGGAACGGAGCAATGAGTGGCACAGAACTTGGAAGTGGTGAAAGGCGGCTTGTCGGATTGGACGCGTTTGCAGTGGTGCAGGACGGTGGGAGGCACAGGGTTGGCCAGGACGGGTGAGGGGGGTAGGAGTGGGGCTTCAGGAGAAAGAAAAATGGAGTCGACAGGCAGGCCACATTCGACAATGCTGTCTCGGTAGATGCCGTAGACACATTCTTTTTGGTCCAAACTAGAGGATGGTACCAGCAATAAAGCATGGGATGTTTGGTGATGGTTGGTGGTCGTGGATGAGTTTGGCAGTTGGCGGGGCCATCCAGGATCGGAGCGCCAGAATGATGGCCATGGGGTAAGGCTTGCATGTTGCTGGTGAATAAAATGGGTCAAGCGCATGTCGTTGGATTGCCATGTAAAGTCGTTGGAGCAGTAGTGGTCTTCGTCCCACATATCAAAACCGGCAGTGTCTGAGCGTGAACTGGCAATCGACAACACTGATGCCAAACTGTCATTGTCATCGTCATCTCGGTACACGGGCTGGCGGGGACCAACATATTCATAGTCCAAGGAGAAGTCAGAGCCTTCGTCGTCGTCGTCGTCGTTTACTTGCTCTAGACCAAAGATGGTATTGCTATCGTTACGCGCCATGGATCCAATTTTCACAGAATCTTTAAAAAAAAATAAGAAATAAGAAGATTTTTTGTTGTGGTGCAAGAGTTGTAACAAAATGGGAAAAGAGAAGAAAAATAAAAAAGGATTCAGAACTCAAAAAAGAAGGGCCAAAAAAAAAAAAAAAAAAAAAAAGGAGAGCGAGAAAGATGAAAAAAATTCTATTTCCTAATTTAGACCAACCGGCTTCAGGGTTTTTCTTTTCTTTGTTCCTGTTCTTTGACATTTTGATAATCTAGGGTAAGCTTGTTTTATCAAGAGTGAGTCCAGATCATTTGCCCTGACTTTTGTTTTTCTAAAGTCACTATTATATCCATTGATAATCTTACTTTCACGTAAGCAAGATCATAAAGTCAGCAAGGATGCCATGTGGCAAATAACAAACGCTTTCATTCCAGATCATGATTGCTCTGCGAAGGTTACGACCACGTGCTCCTTGTTGCCTGCGTTTCTATACCCCAAGCATATGTGTGCGCAAGAAAATCTCAATAGGGTCTCCCGATCTGCTTGTGCCTGATTCGCCTCCTGTCGCCCCTTACAAACCAAAAACAACAGTTGATCCGGCCACCGTCCCCACACACCCCACGTCCGGCTCCATCGTCATTGATGTTGTTCGACAATACTCTGAACAATACCCTTCTTGTGTCCTGTTAGTTCAAGTGGGTGACTTTTATGAGGTAATGGAGGGCATGCAAAGAATGGTCCGTATTGAATCATTGATTGCTATGATTTTCGGGCCAGCTCTATGAACAGCACGCTACCAACTACGCCTCCCTCTTGGATTTGAAATTGACGAGAAAGCAAATGACATCCGATATCACCGTCGACTTTGCGGGCTTCCCCTCCCGTGCCTTGGACAAATACCTGGACATCCTCGTCAACCGCCACGACTGCCGCGTGGCTCTTTGCGAACAAACGGGCCTTGCCTCTCGACAAGATGCCTCGGGCATGGAACGATTTGTCACCCGTGTCATCACTCCTGGCACTGTCATTGACGACCGATATCTTCAAGCCGAACGCAACAATTACCTCCTGTCCATCCTACCTTCCGATGACACCATCCAATTGGCCTGGGTTGACGTGTCTGTGGGTGAATTCCTTGTACAAGAATCCTCACGAGCTGCGTTGCAGAGCGACCTGCTGCGCATCCAACCTCGAGAAATCATTTTACCCAAGGCCACCGATCTGGACCCTGATCTGTTGACCTGGATGGCCGACCAGTTCACTGTCACCCATCAACCCACCGATCTCTTCATCCCCACGGCAACACTACCAGCGGCTTTTGATTCGTTGATGTCCTCTACAGACCCAAGCCAATGGCTCTGCCGCGCCCCAGCCTTGGCTCTCCTGCGCTATATCGACAGCACCCACCTCTCCGACAAACCCCGCCTGTCGCCTCCTTCTCCGTTCCAGTCTAACACTACCTTGCAAATCGACAGTGCCGCCTTGACCTCGTTGGAGCTGCTCAAAGGCATGAAAGACGGTCGGCGCCAAGATGGTCTTCTCGGATTGCTCGACCGTACGAACACCTTTGCTGGATCTCGCTTGCTCTCCCAATGGATTGCTGCACCTCTGGCTGCCCAGTCTGCCATTGAAGAACGGCTCGACCTCGTCGGCTTTTTTGTTCATGATCCCGACCGGCTTGATGACGTGCGCGATCTTCTCAGACAAAGCACGGATGCCCAACGTGCTCTACAGCGATTGACCCTCACGCAAACGTAAAAAGCGGATCACCCTAGACGTCGCCTCACCTCGTTTTTTTTTTTTTTTTTTTTTTTTTTTGAAATCGCAACAGTGAATCCACAACAGATGCAGGAATACAAAGTGATGAACAGCCCGCAGTGACACCATCAGCCGTTCAAACTTACCAATTGACACAATTACGCTCACGTCAAGCCATGGACATGCTCGCGATCGGCCGCACCTTGTCTGTGATCCAATCACTTGGCCGTGTCTTTACGCCGGCAACCTCACCTCCACCTGCGTGTGTACAAAACATGCTGACTCGACTCGATCCTCATGCGACACTGCTCTCCAACCTGACACGTGCTTTCCTGGACGATCTGCAACAACACACCTTGGAGGACTATGGCAGCCCAACAATAGATATAGCTGAAGACGAAAAAAAAGCACCCGGCCGCCTCATCCATCCCGACTACCACCCTTCCCTGCGCAGTCTTTATGATACCCTCGCCAAACTAGAGCAGCGCAAGACCGACATGCTGCAACAGCTGCGAACCATCGGCGGTCGTACGCTCCTTTTGCAAAACCAACAGCAGCCCATTGTGGAAATCAGTGCTGCTCAAGCCAAGAAGATTGAAGCCCAGGTCGACGGCCTGACATTGCTGCATGAGACCAAGACGAAGCGGAGATACCACCTGACGGCCTGGTCGGAGCTGTCGATGGATCTGGACGACACCCTGAACCAAATCACGCAGTGGGAACATGTGCTGCTCCAAGGCTTATGCCAACAACTGGATCAGCACCGGGCATCGCTCATGGAGGCATGGAAAGCGCTGGCAGAACTGGACGTACTGACGACCTTTTCTTGGCTGGCTTGCCACCACGCTTGGACACGGCCCGAGATCTCGGCAGCTTGCAACACAACGCATATTGTGGGTGGCCGGCATCCGGTGGTGGAAATGCATCTGGCGCGCAAGGGCCGCACGTTTATCCCCAACGACCTGCGCATGTCCGATGCTGAATCTGTCTGGCTGCTGACAGGACCCAACATGGGCGGCAAAAGCACCTTTCTCCGACAAAACGCGCTCATGGTCATCATGGCCCACATGGGCAGCTTCATTCCTGCTCGCTCAGCCACCATTGGCCTGACCGACCGAATCTTCAGCCGCGTCGGTGCCGCGGATAACCTGGCCCAGGATCAATCCACCTTCCTTGTGGAAATGGCCGAGACCGCCACGATCTTGCAGCAGGCTACACCGCGTTCGCTCGTCATCATGGACGAGGTCGGCAGAGGCACAGCCACCACCGATGGCTTTTCCCTGGCCTATGCCATCCTCCAGCATCTGCATGACCACATCGGCTGCCGTACGCTGTTTGCCACCCACTACCACGAACTTGCTGACGTCATTGCCCCCCTGGATCGCCTGGCCTGTTACAAGACGACGCTTTACGAAGACCCCAGCTCTTTCACCTTTTTGCATCGCATTCAGCCAGGTGTGTGTCGCTCTTCGCATGGCCTCAAGGTGGCTCGACTTGCCGGTAATTCTTCACACTGACCTGCAGAGAGAGAGAGAGAGAGAGAGAGAGAGAGAGGCCGTTGTCATGACCGGTCTGACGTTTTCTTTTCAAATGATCCAGGCCTGCCTCCGTCCGTCATGCAAGTCGCCGAATCCATGTGGACCTCTTTGCAAAAATCAAGCTTTGGACCGATGGTGAACAACGATATCGATGCCATGGCCTAGATTTTTTGAAATCTGGCCTGGTTAAATAAATTCAATCTCCTCAGCGCGAGTTTTTTTCTTTGCTTTTGGCTTGTCGTTGACACTTTTATTCAAAAAAAAAAAAAAAAGCAGTGAGGTGAGAAACACAACCGCCTCGTCCTTTGGTCTCAGCTGAGAATTTGGCGATGACTTTACTCTTGGTTCTCACACAAAATGGCAGAACCATTGTTTCTTTTTTTAAGAAAGATCAAGGCGTGGCAGTCCTGGCAGCGCAAAAATGCTGCTGGCCATTTTTCATCTTCCGCTCTCGCCTGCAGGTTGTCTCAGGCCCATTGATTTCCACTTTTTTTTTTCTTCTCTTTTCTTGCCTGAGCACCATGAGCACCATCTACCTTGGCAGGAACAATGAACCATCGTACGGTGACTTTTCTGTTTACGATGATAAAAAGCAACCAGAACGTACCTCCCGTACCATTAGCGAGCAGCCGTTTAATCAGCGTGTAAGATCCAAAAAGATAGAAAAGCAAGCGCAAGTTGATCTAATCTGCCTCCCACTCTTGAATCTATTGTAGCTCACGATCTTTCTACCGAACTGCTCAACAGAAGAAGCACAGAACCTACTGAAATACGATCATGAGCCTATCTACTACCGGGTAACGATGCCTTGTTCAGCAATGCTGCAGCCCGACTTTTTTAAAAAATACGTGAGCAGTGAAATGCGTAAGTCACGTCAGAAAAGATCGCTTCTTGGCTGCAATAAATGGAACAACTGACGTTTGCCTCTCTCTGTGGACGTTCTTGTTGATTAGGTGAATTACTGTTGCATACTGAGCATGAAAACCTGACATCAGACTGTGTGATCATGCTGGATCAGCGACGCCATCTTGTCCTGAGCCTGACCAAGGAAGTGTATGAAACATTTGGCATGGTAGGCCATGCCTACAAGCAAAACAAGAAACATCGATGGGGTAAATGCGAACAAAAAAAAAAAAAAAAAAAAAGGCCCCTCTACTGATGCTCCCTCCTCTTTTATTTTTTCATAGTGGTCGATGTAGATCTGAGCAGCCGAAAAATGCGCCCTGGCAATGAGCTGTTTAATCGTTTGCTGACCTGCTTAGAAAATACTTTCAAAGACCCGCTCGATTGGGTTGCTGTACTGACAGACACACGTAAAAAGACGCCTGGTAGGGAGGAGCAAATAGGAGACTGAAGATCTTTTTTAGAAACGGGCGAGCTGGAATCAATCGATTGGCCATCAGGCGTCAAAGCTGTGCCTATCAAATTCGATATGCAAATGGATACCCTTGAAGACGTTGACTTGCCGGCATTGGACTACCTTCACGAAGACTTGGACAAAGCAAACTGGTTTGAAAAAGCAATGGAAGCCGAAGAGTGGCTGGGCCGGCTTGTGCTTGCTCCTCACCGGCTCCGGCACACTAGCAGCAATGCCTTTGTCTCCACATCCAAACCGCCTGCCACCTGCATGTCGCATGCGTCTGGCACCCTTGTGACTTGGAAGGGACTGATTCCCTCCTGCTTTGTGAATCAGATCTTGATCCTGACTCGGTAACTTTTTGTTTTGGAATCTGGCTCTTTTTTCCATTTATGAAAAAAAGTGTGGCTCAAGCTCGTTTTTGATAGGAAGTGGCTGCTGAATAATCTGGTCACATTCAATGTTCCTTGGGCCTTCATCGGTGCTTGGGGCATGCGCGACTCCCCAAAGGTACGAACAGAGGCTCACCACTTTTACGGATGGCACGGCGAAAATGATTATCATCTTGTTTGCTTTCCTCCTGACGAAACTCGCCAATGGTTAGTATATGAGGTCAAAATGATTGGCACAAACATCCCTGAATAAAAGAATGTTACTGCATCTCGGCGTTTTCAAAGGGCCTCTCGGTTGTTGAGAATTGGAACAAAACCAGAAAAAGACTCGCCAAGGAGGGTTCTGTTTGTTCCATGGCCATGGTGAAGAGTTAAATCACAGCGTGATTTATTTGAAGAACACGGTGTCATACAAAGCGTTACACATTCGATTTTAAAGTTAAAGTGAGATTTGGAAAATTGCATAATGGCTGTGCCAGTGGAGAAAAGAAGCAGAAATCCTTTCTTTGTCAGACGAACGAGACAAGTATACTTGCCTGCTTTTTATTGGCTAGTTGGGAATGAAATTTAGAAACTTAGCAGCAAGCTGTTATGCGGGAAAAGGGGGCGCAACCTAAAAGGCACCATTTTTTTCTTATTTTCTTCTCGCTCTTTCTCATCTTTTTTTTTTGAAAAAAATACAAATCCATTCGTAACCATGGTTAAAAAGACTCTCTTGTTCTCTGCTATCTTGGCCTCTTTTGCCTCCATCTCCAATGTGATGGCTGCTGATGACAGCCATGTCTTGTCCCTCACCACCGCCGACTTCAAGAAAAACGTCGAAGGTCAGGATCTGATGCTGGTTGAGTTCTTTGCCCCTTGGTGTGGTCACTGCAAGGCCTTGGGTAAGTTGAAGAGAAACAGGGAGATGGCCAAGAAGAAAAAGGGAATGGCCTCGGTGGAGACTCCATGACAACCGATGGTGGCGTGCTGACCTTGCTGATCTTCATCTCTAGCTCCTGAATACGAAAAGGCTGCCACTGACCTGAAGGATAAGATTGCTTTGGCCAAGGTGGATTGTACCGAAAACCAAGATGTGTGCCAAGAATACGGCGTGCAAGGCTATCCTACCCTCAAGGTGTTCCGTCAAGGTGAAGCCTCTGAATACAAGGGCTCCCGTCAACACGAAGGCATTGTCAGCTACATGAAGAAGCAAGCCTTGCCCTCTGTGTCCGTGTTGGATGCCGAATCCATCACTGAATTCAAGGACAGCGACCGCATGGTCATGGTGGCCTATGTTGATGCCGAAGACAAAGAAACGCGCGAATCCTTTGACACTTTGGCCGAGCGCTTGCGCGACGACTACTTGTTTGGTGTGGTGACTGATAAGGACGTGGCCAAGCAACAAGAAGTTGAAGAATTCCCCACTGTCGTGTTGTACCGCCAATTCGACGACCCTCGTTTGGAACTCAAGGGCGCTGACGAAGTCAAGGCCGAAAAGTTGAACGAATTCTTAAAGTCCAACTCTGTGCCTCTGTTGGACCAAGTCAATGGCGAAAACTTCATGACCTACATGGAAACCGGCTTGCCTCTGGGCTACATCTTCACCGATAACGATGCCGACCGTGCCAAGTTGGACGACATCGTGCGCCCCGTGGCCAAGAAGTTCAAGGGCAAGGTCAGCTTTGCCCACTTGGACGCTGCTCAATACGGTAGCCATGCCAAGAACGTCGGTGTCAAGGAAGGTGCCTACCCTGCCATTGCTATCCAAAACCTCGATACTGCCGCCAAATACCCCTACTCTGGTGAATTGGACACTGCCGCCCTTGAAGACTTTGTTACCAAGTTTGCCGCTGGCGAAGTCGACCCTACCCTCAACTCTGAAGACATTCCCGAATCCAACGACGGTCCTGTCAAGGTCGTTGTCGGTAAGCAATTCAACGACATTGTGCTTGACAAGTCCAACGATGTGTTCCTTGAAATCTATGCCCCCTGGTGCGGCCACTGCAAGAACTTGGCTCCCACCTGGGAAAAACTCGGTGAACAAGTCCAAGCTGTCAAGGATAGCAAAGTGGTCATTGCCAAGCTCGACGGTACCGAAAATGATATCCCCCCTGAAGTCGGCGTCCGTGTCGAAGGCTTCCCCACCCTCAAATTCTTCAAGGCTGAGACCAATGAAATCATCGACTACAGTGGTGACCGCTCTCATGCTGACTTGGTCCGCTTCCTGAACGAACACAGCTCCAACAAGGATCTGAACCTGTCTGTTGAAGCTCCTGTCACTGAAGAAAAGGAAGAACAAGCTGATGAAGCCGTCGAACACGATGAACTCTAAGCTCTTTTTATTTTTTTGTACATGTGTTGATTGTTGATCCCCTTTTTTTTTTTCTTGTCCCCCTCCCCGCCTCTTTATCTACCGAGCCTCCCGTATATAGCCAAATTATCAAAATAATAATAAAAAAAACCCCATTTTCATGCTGTGAAAAATAAAAAAAATACATATAAAAGTTTAAAATGCTAGAACAAAGATCGTCGTCGATGGTATTAAAATGATGTCGTTCATACCCCCGGAATTAAAGAATTTTATCGAGTCTCAAACAAAAAAACCCCCATCCCCAATGTGCCTGTTTATTTATCCTGGGCGGGCCCATTCTTTCAGTTTACCTCCTGAAGAAGCCTCAATTGAAATACGACAGCCAAAAAAAATTCATGCATTGGCAATCCATAAAAAGAAGGGCCAGTTGACAAGCACCTTGGCTTCGTTTTTTTTTGTTTCTTTCCCCCCCTTCTCTTTCTTTTTCATTGTTTATTTACAACACACTTCTTTGGTGATCCCATTTATTCCGTATTTTCTGTTTATCCCCTCGTCAGACATACTAAAAAAAAAAATCCATGTGGCCTGCTTCTGGATGGCACTGGCACGTTGAATTGATTCTCTTTCTATGGGTCATCAACCAAACGTATTGTCAAGCAAACGAAGCTGGTCACTCGCCTGAAGATGGCATGGGAAAGCGAGTGGCAGGTTCACTTCGTCCCAGTATTGCCTTTTGGGCAGTGCATGCCGACAATTTGCTTGGGCACGACGAAGGGGAGCTTCTAGCTAGCCCCGCCGGTCTTTCTCGCTTTGGTCATGGTGTTGCCAATGGCGATTCGACTGGTCACCAAACAGATCCTTCTATCGACATCATCCACCCTTCTCCTCCCAAACCCCAGATTCTTTCTGACACCGGTAACGTGATGAGAGAGAGAGAGAGAGAGAAAAAAAAAGGGGTCCCTCCCTCCAGAAAACTGACGATTTTTTTTTTTCCTTCTCCTTTCTTAGATCCCGATGCTTTAGCCGCCAATGTCATCCCGGATCAAAACGATGAGTTTGTCTTTGATCACGAGACAACCTATTCCTCAGGAAGCGACTCCTCCACTCTACGTGTTTGGCCGGCAACCATCACGGTCGTCGTTTTGGCTGTTGGCACGGCATTTACCATCATCCTTTAACATTGTTTTATATCACAAAACTTTATTGCAATTCCAAATAAAAAAAATCTATTGTGTAGTTTTCTTGGCCTTTTCATCCTCTTCCATTTGTTTTTCATTTGTAGCCTTGGCACCCTTTCGCTTTTGTCGCTCTTCATATCTACCATAAATGAAACAAGGAATGAATCTCCGCTGAACCTGGCATGTTTTTAAAGGTCAGCTCCTACCCTTTGCGGTTTTCAATGATGCGATCAAAGATGGCCTGGGTGGTCAAGGTCGAGCTGGGGTTATCGACCACTTGGTAAATACCTCGTTCTTTGGGTAGCTGTAAAAAAAAAAAAAGAAGAAGGAAGATGTGTGAATTTCCAACCGAGTCATGTATGGAACGGTTTAGGGGATTCTTACCGTGTAGGGATCACTGCCATCCAAATCAGGATGGATATCGGTATTACTGCTAGCAACCACGTGCACCTTGTATTCGTTGTTATCCAGGACCTGTTCCGTCACACTGTATGGAGCACCCAAAATCACCTCATCCACATACTAGAAAAAAAAAGGAGGGGTAAGGAGAGGAAAGACTTGGGAGGACAACTTACTCGACAGGCAAGAACACTGAGGGCACGTTCATGCAAGTTCATCAATGGAAGATTGGAGCCTTTGATAGCGTTGACGGTCTACATCAATAAAAAAGGAAATGTCAACATTCATTCGAAAAAAAAAAAAAAAACCTCCAACTTTACAGGATCATCATGGATGCCGACGATCAAGAAATCGCCTAGAGATTTGGCACGTTTCAAAAATTCGACATGACCTAAAAAAAAAAAAAACGGTCAGCGCGTTGAAAAAAAAAGGGGGAGGGCATACCTGGATGGAAGAGATCAAAGGTGCCATCCACATAGACGACACGGTCATTAGGCTTAGGTTCACGGCCATCTGAGAACTGGACGAGTTTTTTCGAAGTGGGCAAGAACTGGGACACGGTGGTGCGTTTGGCAGGGGCCCTGGAGGCACTGAAACGTTCCAGGTCATCTGTGGAGTTGCGGCGACTGTTGTTATGGTGATCACGAGTCATCAGCAACATGCGACCGACCAGCTCGGTGGTGGAGATCCAGGCACTGCGCTTACATTCTTTGTACAAGCCGGCGTCCTTGACAGCTTGGTAGCAATCGGTGCCATCGGCCATGGTAGTAATGTCGTCGCCATGGACACAAAAGTCAACATTGTATTCATGCAACATCTCGACGGTGGTAAAATAAGGTGCATCCTCTACCACTTGATCCACCCACTTGCAACCGGCAACAGCAGCGTACCTGCCATCAGAAAAAAAAACCAGTGAGCTGCCTTGTTCTCTCCCAAGATGGTCGCAGGTTAGCTTGCCGTTCATGTTCCTTCATGACAGTAGGGCCTTTGTTCTTTTCGATTTCGGCATCAGAGTGGACACCCACAATCAAGTAATCTCCCATTGCCCTGGCCTACGCAATCATTAAAAAACGTGTGGGCCATGGTACGATCCTATTGGTGACATGACTTACCTGGCGCAAAGCATTGGCATGGCCCTGGAAAAGAAAGAAAACAAAACAGGTGAGGGAGTCATCCAAAAAAGGTCATCCGTTGAAGACGCTTACGCTGTGGAAGAGATCAAAACAGCCATCGACCCAGATTCTAACCAAGAAATGAATCGTGTCTTGTCAATTTCCATCCTGTCAAGCTATGGTGCCTTTCTCTTTTCTTTTGTACCTCACAGGTTTCTTTTCAGTTGTCATAGTATTAAAATTGAAGTTGAGAAGGAAAAAAAAGAAGCGCAAAAAAATCAGTCGTGAAAAAACTTTAAAAAAGGAAAGAGATGTCGCTTGGCCAATGGTAGGACCTTGATTCTTTGCCCTGATCTCGTGTGCGTCCCTCTACCCAACAAATGTCTGCAAGCATGTGACAAGGCCCATTTTTTTTTTTTATTTGCATGACAAACAAAAAAGGTGTAAAGTCTATTCTTCTTTTTTCTTGTCAAGGCCGTTCTTTTGGTATTGCATCAGGTCGTTCCCGATGGCGTCCACCACCTTGGCCAGGTCTTGTTTGGCTTGTGCCTCGGACGTGCCTCGAAGTTCAGAGTAATACTTGATCTTGGGTTCCGTTCCGCTAAAGAAATGATGTCAGGGAGGTCCTCCCCTTTTTGGTGGTACCTTACCTTGTGCGGATCGTGAACACAGTGTTGTTTTCTAGTCGGAAGGTGATCATCTCGGACGAGGACGAGACCGGCAGGGTAGGTTGGTGGTCAGGGGTGCTGGAGTCATAACCAATGGTCAAATCACGCACCGAGACGACTTTGTAGCCACCAATGCTCGAGGGGTAAGCAAGCTCAAAACCATAGGCATCTGTTGTTTTGACCTAAGTCCGAGAACAAAAAAAAAAAAAAAAAATCAGCAGGCGGCCTTTATCCCAACTGCATTGGATCATGTACAGGCTGATCGCCAAAACGGATGCGGGTGAAGATGGCTTGGATCAAGGTCTTGTTGTTGCAGATAAAGTACGAATTATCCGAGACAAAATGGCCATACTTTTCATACAGCGACTCCAAATAAGTGTAAGCGGTCAAACCACGCTTGTAGAGCTGAACAGCCCATTCGGAAAAGTAGGCCAACGCGCTGACGCCATCCTTGTCCTTGACAATATGTCCAACAGTGAACCCAATGGCTTCTTCAAATCCAAAGATCACTTCATACCCCTGGTCTTCCAAGGCCAAACTGCGGTTGCCGATCCATTTGAAGCCCGTCAGTGATTCCTCAAATCGAAAGCCTTCGACCTGGCCCATGCGTTCCAAGAATTTGGATGATACAGTGCTAGCGACCATGGCCAATTGTTCTAATGAAAGAGAGAAGGTGGCGTCAGTCGCTCAGACTGGTTCCTATTTTCTTCATGTCTTACTGGGATCTTTGCCCTGGGCCATGGCGTTTTCAAAGGTGGCTGCGCCAAGGATAGCACCAATCTGGTTACCGGTAAAAATGACCCATTCATTATTGGGTTGCTTTTCGGCAATGGCGAGACGATCGGCATCGGGATCATTGGCAAGAATCAATGGGATATTGTGTTCGTTGGCAGTTTGCATAGCAAGGCTCTGTCCGAGGTAGAGAGAAAAGGCGGGTGAGTTCGAGATCGGGATGGCTGTATTTGGTCTTACCAGTGAGCCTTTGCCTTCTTCAGGATTGGGAAAAGCAACGGTGGGGAAGTCGGGATCAGGTGTGGTTTGAGCGACCACCTTGACAAAGGGAGGCAAGCCAAAGACGTCAAAGGCACGTTCAGCAAATGGCGTGCCCACACCATGCATGGCTGTGTACACGAATCGAAGATCAGTCGAGGTATTGTCCTGGCTGCATGAAAAAAAAAAATGGATTGGAAAGATGTCCAGAATACGCCATCCACTTACGCTTGCGTTGACAAGGCTGCGAGCTCTTCAAAGTAAGCGTCAATCACCCCTTCGTCAGTGGGGTCTACACAGAGATCGCTCTTCTCGACCAAATCATAATCCCAATCCCAGGGGACCAAGTTGTCCAGAATAGAAGCAGCAATACCTTCGTCATGGGGAGGGATGATTTGGCAGGCGTTTTCCCAGTATACCTTGTAGCCATTGTCATCCTTGGGGTTCTAATTGGAAGAAAAGAAAACAGGGGTCGGCCCCAGCCCAGCTCAAAACCTCTTGACTTACATGAGACGCTGTGATCATCACACCTGCAGCAGCCTTGAGCTTTTTGATCGTATAGGGCACCAAAGGTGTATGCACCAGATCACGGTAATACCACACCTTGATACCTCGCTGAAGAAACGCAGCAGCCGTCAGCTTGGCAAAGTCTAGGGAATGGTAACGATGATCATGGCCAACGACAACGCCTCGGCTCTTTGCATTGGGCACATGCTGCTCGACGTATTTGGCCAGTCCCTACATCCAAATGATTAGAAGGGGGAAAAAAAATCAATGGCCAGGTACCACCTACCTGCGAGGCCTGAAGTACTGTCAGATCATTCATACGAGAGAACCCTGCTTCCATACGAGCACGAAGACCTATGAAAAAGCATCGCAAAGGGAAGAAGAGATCAATGACAATGATTTGGGTGTTTGAACAATCAGTACCTGCTGTGCCAAACTCGATACGTTGACAAAGTCGACGTGCAAGCTCTTCGGTCTGGTTGGATTGCTGTAACTGAATGATCTGATTGCGAGTCTCAGGATTCTAACCAAAAAAAAAAAAAAAAAAAAAAACAAAAACGTGAATCCAACGAGTCCAGTATGTCATGGAAAGGTATTACCTTGTCTAAACGCAACCATTCGTCCACAAGGTGTTGTAAATCGTCAGCCATTTTGCTCTAGGGCGTGGGAAACAGTAAAAAAAAAAATTAGGAAAATAAAGGGCCAACAACGTGGGTTTTTCAGCATTTTTAGTGGATTCGGCTGGCTTTTAAAAAGCAGCGTTTGTTGCATGACCTGCGGTTTCTTCCATTTTTTCGTTTTTCTTTTTTTTTCGTTGTCTCTTATTTATTTGCATCTTTGCACGATTTAAATATATATCCGTTCCTCACAATGAAACTTCTGCCATCGGCTGTATCGCTCTTATGCCTGCTCCTGTTGTCTTCCTCCTGTCATGCTGACCAAGTCATTTTGAATGACGGCCCTGTTTGTAACCGTACGTCCATGAGCTGAATGGCCAGCCCGGGATAAATAAACGAAAATAGATAAAATGAAAACAATCTGACACTTTGCGCCCCTTGATTTTTTGCTTACCATAGGCACGGTACTTTCCTGTCACTGGAACGGTGGCAATGTCGATGCCTGCTGCTCACCAAAATATGGTCTTGTGGTATTATCGCTGCAGTGGGTGGAAAACCTTGGCCCATCGGATGATTTTACGATCCATGGGCTATGGCCTGACACTTGGTAAGGATCCCGTAACAAATCAGACAAACCACGTCAGCTAACGCATCTGTATTTCATGCACGACAGTAACGGTGGCCGAGCTCCTTCGCGTGGTTGTGATCGCAGCCGCATATCCAACCAGGTTGGCAACATTATTCGCTCTCGCTCTCCTTCCCTTTACCAAGAACTGTCGAGAATTTGGCCTAGCTACAAGGGTGATAACAACTGGTAAAGCGGTATCTGTCGTTTTTTACTCGCTCACACATTTTTCCTATAATTTTTAGGTTCTGGTCACATGAGTGGACAAAGCATGGCAGCTGCGTCAGCACCCTGCAACCCAGATGCTATGGCGATTCCTACGTCAAATACCAAGACGTCATTGACTATTTCAACGTAAGGAAGACGTTGTCCAAAAAGAAAAAAAAAAAAAAAAGTGACAGCCATCCTTCGAGCCAATGACCATGAATCTTTTGCGCCATTCACTTTCGTGTGACTCATGCGGCTTGTTATCGTTATTAGAAAACACTCGATCTCCATGCTGAATATGATCTTTATGGTGCTCTCAAGTAAGCCGGGTATATCGGAAAATGGGTGGCACAAATGGCCAATCATCTAACCTTGACTTTCCTTTTTTTTTTATCTTTGAACCAACTTAGTCTTGCTGGTGTATCGCCAGGACGAAGATATCAGGTACAAACAATGGGAGATGCACTCCGAAATGCATTTGGCAAAAAGGTCAAGATCGACTGTGACCGCTCTGGCACTCTGTCGGAAATCAGTCTGTTCTTCTACGTGCAAGGCCGCGATCAGTATGTTCTCACCGACGCTGTCCACCCTGGCACTTGTCGTCAATCTGTCTGGTACCCCACTAAGTGATCTGCACCATGTCGTCTGCACTTCTAGAAATAAAAATAGCGCATTGAAAATCATGTGAGGGCTGTGCAAAAAGAGGTGGAGATGTCTTGGTGACACAGGGCTCTTGATAAGAACTAATCATATCTTTTATTTTATCATGTCGGCTACCTTATCTGCTGGTCTGAAGCACTCGTCCTTACATCACAGGTATAAAAATGCATTTTATTCACCCATCTTTTTTATTCAAACATGGCTATCCTATCGCAAGGTGTTGGTTATGGTGTCGTGCTCGGGTATGGAAAACGTCCATCTTAAACTGGCGGGATTTTGATTCTTTTGCTGGTTCTTTTTTTTTTTTTTTGTCTGATCTCCCTGTTAGATTTGGCGCGTTATTTGCTATATGTATGACTGTGGTGACATGGGCCTTGAAACGATATCTTCACGAAGTCCAAACATCTGAAATGTATATGACCTCCAACCGCTCCGTCAAGACAGGTCTTGTTGCAAGCGCGGTTGTGTCAAGGTAATAGATGGCAGGCACCGTTGTCACAGCCTGGCTGAGGCGGCTTTCTTTCTTTTTCTAGCTGGACATGGGCAGCTACGTTGCTAACAAGTACAGAAGTCGCTTACAAGTATGGCGTATCTGGGCCTAGTAATGAACGCATGACAAAAATCTTCAGAGTGGAACTAACCAGCAAGCTTAGTTTGGTATGCAAGCGGGGCCTGTGTTCAAGTCCTACTCTTTTCTGTGCTGGCCATCGAAATGAAGCGTAAAGCTCCCAACGCCCACACGTTTCTTGAAGTATGCCCTTCTTGGCTTTGCCATCCTTCTTGGCTTATTTTTTTCTTCTTTGTTGCCAGATTGTGAACGCACGCTACGGAAAAACTGCTCATATTGTCTACCTGATTTTCTCTCTCTTCACCAATATCGTAAGCTCTCCTTTATTTAATTCATGCAGACTGTGAGAAACAGTTTGACCCTTATACCTCCTTATTTATTCACCGCTAGATTGTTACTGCGATGCTGTTGCTGGGTGGCTCAGCTGTGATCACGTACTTGACAGGCATGAATGTCATTGCAGCCTGTTTTTTGATCCCTTTGGGTGTCATGGCTTACACTCTTGTGGGTGGCTTGAAGGCTACTTTTTTGACAGATTATACGTAATTTGAAGAGCGGATGAGAAATGAAAAGGAGTGGAGGCTCTAACGCTCTTTTTTTTTCATCTATGCATGCAGCCATACTGCCGTCTTGTTTATTATTATCATTTCATTTTTCTTCACGGTGTATGCATCTTCGCCTTTAATTGGATCCCCTGGCAAAATGTATGACTTGCTCGTCGAGGCATCCATCAAAACGCCAATTCCAGACAATGCCCAAGGCTCCCTTGTCACCTTCTCGTCCCTCCAGGCCCTTATGTTTGGTATTATCAACATCGTGGGTAAGCACCATCTCTAAATAACGGATCTGCTCCATTTATTTTTTTTTTTTGCTGTGCATAGGCAATTTTGGCACAGTGTTTTTGGACAATTGCTATTATCAACGAGCCATTGCAGCTCATCCTCATCATGCAGTGAAGTCCTATCTGATGGGCGGTCTTGCCTGGTTTTCAATTCCGTTCACTTTGGCCACCACCATGGGTCTGACCGGCCGCGCTCTTCAAATCAACCTGTCGCCAACAGCCGTCAGCCAGGGTCTTGTGTTACCCGACGCTGCGGTCGCCATCCTGGGGCAGGCTGGTGCATTCGCTTCGCTGGTGCTGGTGTTCATGGCCGTGACCAGCGCTTCGTCGGGCGAAATGATTGCTGTGTCCTCCATCTTCACCTATGACATCTATCGCACCTACATCAACCCAGATGCCGACGGCAAGGCCGTCATCCGCTTCTCTCATGCCGCCGTGGCCACCTTTGGCCTCCTGATGGGTGTTCTCTCCGTCTTACTTAACCTGACGGGCATCAATCTGGGTTATCTGTACACGCTGGTGAGAAGGGAAAAAAAAAGTGAGAATGTCTCGGATGCTTACACGGCTTTTTTATCTAATGCACAAAGATGGGGGTGCTGATCAGCAGCGCTGTGTAAGTGATTTCTCGGTGGGCGAGGTTGCAAACAGTCACATGCCTAATTCTTTTCATATTCTCAGAGTGCCTTTGACATTGACATTGCTGTGGAGCAAGCAAAACAAGATGGCAGCCATTGTGTCACCCATTGCTGGATTTGTGCTGGCTATTATCGCGTGGCTAACTACTACCTATGGCCTGTATGGCGCCATCACCGTGGAAACGACCTCGCAAAACCTACCAATGATGGCTGGCAATCTGGTAGCCCTGCTCTCGCCAGTTCCTGTGACTCTGCTCTTGACCTTCCTCAAGCCCGACAACTATCAATTTGACTCGACGCGCGCCATCGCTCTGGTGAACGACACCGAAAGCACTACAGCCGACAAGGATCCTGAAGTCGATGTGATTGTGAATACCCCCGATGAAATCGCCTTTATGCACAAATCCGCTCGCTTTGCTAAGATCTCTAGCGCCATTCTCACTGTTTGCCTCTTCCTGGCCTGGCCACTTCCCATGTTCTTCTCTCGGTATGTGTACTCTAAACCTTTTTTTACTGGCTGGGTTGTGGTCAGCATCCTTTGGACGTTTCTGGCCATGGCAGCTGTGGTCTTCTATCCTGCCTATGAAGCGCGCCACTCACTGAAGCTGATGGCCAAAGCCGTGTGGGCGGACATCCGTGGCAAGCGTCTCCAGATGGTCTCCGAGGCTCAGCTTCAAGAAAATACCACCCCTCCCTACATTGCGGATGAAAAGAACAAGGCTTTCGCTGTTTAATTTATTTTAATGCTTTTGTTTGCAGATCTTGAATTTGTTTACTCTTTTTTTATTTGTTTGCCCTCCAACTCCCACACACATCACCTGTATTTTCGTCATGCACCGAACCTTTTAAATAAAACTCAGCTTTCAATCTTTGTTTCTTTGTTCAACTCCTTTTTCCCCTAATTTTATTTCTTCTTTGCGCTATTGCCCTTATTTGTTTGCTTCAACCTTTGTTCATACATCATATTGTTACTTCTTCAATTGCACGCTTTAAAACAAACTGAACCTCTCATGACGAACGACGGTGGTAAGGAATATACAACTCTGCTGTGGGATGAAGAAAAAAAGCCGACGGTTGACTTTTGCATTTTTTCTTTTTTTAACCGCTCTTTTTCATAGTATCCGAGAGTGAAACTTCTACGATGGCAAGCACTGAAGCACCTTGTTTGACTACGACTCATCGTCCTTCGTCCTTGAGCGTCGGAAAATCCGACGCTTCTGGCGATGCCTTGGACAAGACCTTACCAAATGCTTCCGACGGCCTGCCGGCAAACGTAGATGACCTGGTGGTGATCATCGTGATGCCTTCCTCCATTTTATCGCCTGATGTGGTCCTCCATAACATAGCAACACATGAACAATATATCGTGAAACAACAATTTGTCTACAAACTCTCCCCCGCCCAAGCATCTATCCTTTACAGTTACGATGAAACAAAGACAAAACCCTACCATCAAACGTTGATGAACCAGTGGAAAAACTTGTCGCTCAAGTAAGAATGGCTGCGGAATTCACTGAGGAAAAATCGGACACTGACTCTCGTTCATTTTTACAGCGACAAGGTGACCATTGCCTTGCTGAAAAAGCCCAACGCTGCTACTGACTTCCAAGCTTTTATTAACTTGCAAAATTCGACCAAAAAATCAAAACGCATTTTGGATCCTGAAAGGTAGCAGCACAAAAAAAAAAAAAAAATAGTTTGGGGACAGAGGCTCATTCCCTTTTTTTTTTTTTTTTTTTCTCAGTGTCTATGCAAGTCAGCCCGAGTATGTGCAACGCGACATGGAATTACTTTTCTCCTCAAACAATCAAGGAGAGGGTCATCACACAGGTAAGGCACTAAATGAACCCGTCCATGCACAGGAAACTGATCCATCCTTGTCTCCTGATGGACATTCAGCCGGCGCTGGCAAAGCGAGCCGTCCAACCCCAACCCAGTCATCCTCCCGTAAATCCACCAATGACCCTTGCACGCCAACCAAGACGAGCTCTAGCCAACGATTCCCCGCCTTGGTGAAAAACAATAGCAGCAACTCGGCTACAGCGGCCGGCAATGCCAAGGACGACCATGCCAAGAAACCTATCCCCACCTATCTCTCACCCACAACCTCGGCAACCAACAAGCAACGTTCAAAGGTGATCACCCCAACATTGTCGCGTTCGTCGTCGCATTCCTCGCTTGCCCAACCTCCTCCCCTTCATAACATCACGCCTCCTACATCGGAAGCTGACCTCAAGGGCAAGCCTCGACAAAACGACGACAGAACCCCACCACCAAAATCGGCCAAGCGCTTGCCCAGAAAAGGCTCCGGCTTGCCCATCTCTGCCACCAGTGAGACTTCCAATGGTGATCAACAGGATGTCACCAGCACCAAGAGGTCGACCACAGCCAAAACGCCCTCCTGCTCTTTACCCCGCCCCCAAAAAGAGTCAAAGGCTCCAACTTCAAGACAACCCGACACGGAACCTGCAACACAGCCTGCCAAGCGACCAGCCACGACTCGAAAAAGCCTTATCGCCCGCTTGACTCAGCCAACCGAGTCAAGCGCCAGAAAACAAGCTGCCACCGCCAGCCCCGTCACTTCCGCCGCCCCCGCCACCATGAAACTCGAGCGTCAACGTAAGCACCAGCCCTCGAATGCCGCCGCTGCCGCTCGTACTACCGGCCGCAAAACCTTGAATGCCACAGTATTAAAAGGCTCGGCAAGAAAGGTAATTCGCCTTGGTTGACGAGGGGAAGTGCTGATAGCCATTGTTATTGTCAAACTACGTAGGTCATTGCTCACACCACAGAAATCCCCGTCCAGGAAGAACAATCGCATGTGCTTTTGCAAAACGCTATCCAACAATCAACCACCGTTGCTGAAGAAAAGTGCGTCAAGGGATCGCCCTCTGCCGTGGATCCTGTGCCATTGATCGACACGAGCGTCATCGACTTGGACCAAGAGCTGATCTCCGACGTCTTTGACTCGGCCGTCCCAGACTCCGCCACAACCCCCCAAGCTAGTCGTGTGCGAACCATTCTTCAGAGATTTGTTTAAGCAGTTATCCAGTACCCATTTCCGCCGCAGACATCCCGGTGAACTGTGCGCGAATCACACCTCCATGATATGCTTAAATCCGTGTCTTTTTTTTATCGAAACTCCCTAGTCATCCAAAAATAAACAGCTTATTTTTATTCAAACCAAACTTCTTTTTTTATTGAGTAGAGCTGTTCGAGGGAATGATGGGGCATGGACTACTGCAGATCCAATGTAAACATAATCGAGTGCCCTGCGCTCTCTTTGTCAGCCTGGGCTGCCTTCCTCCTTTGCCTGCTTTATTCATCAACAATGGTTTGGCGGAGCACTGGGTTCTGCTTCCGGGATATCAGCTTTTCTGGCGTTTTCCAATAGGTGAACTTGGCCTTGTCGTTTGGCAAGCCAAGCGACTTCAAGCTGAGAAATAAAAAAAAAGAGAGAATTAGGATGGGGCTCACCTCGTCTTGCTCAATTCATGGACAGGAGACTCGCTTACAAATAGAATACGTCGAAAGGATGTCGGATCTCTGATACTGACTCGGCTTCACTGGACACAAGAAGGTGTTCTTTTTGACTGCATTTTGAAAGAGCCATACCTAATTGGTACAGGTAGCTTCGATTGGTTGTTTCTGCAGGAAAAGCAAACAAATAAGAAAAACGATGAGCCATAATCGTGACAAACTGTGTCAATATCCTTGACGTTACCTCGGATTCCAGGAGCATAGCACAGTTCAAAGAATATGCCATGGCCACGCGCTTTCTCCATCGACTGTGCAGTGATGTCAAAGGCTAGTCGTTCCTTCGTATCCAAGCTGACGATATCCAGGAGAGATAGATCACAAGCCTCCTCAAATGTATCTCGGTTGCTCGTTCGCATAGCCACTAAATCAAACTCTTGGTCGAGCCGTGTCCAGTCAACCTACAAAGATACGCGTAGGTGCAAAAGGAAAAAAAAAAAGGAATTCGTCAAAACATCGCTGGAACTATCAATAAAAGCAATGATCACTACCTTTGCAATGGATCCGTCGGTTTGGATGGTAACTCGATGTAGAACTGTCAAATTGGGATAGCTGACGGGCGGATCGATCTTTGCTGGCAACTGAAAGCGATTAAACAAGGTTAGATCCTGATGATTCAAGACTTTGTCACAAGTACCTTTTTGATATCTCCATTCGTCTCCAGGGTATAGTTCAGAGCAGCAACAACTTGTTTATCACCTAACAAATAAATCAAAGGGAGATAACAATCAATATATGCGACCCATCCCCAAACGATCTTGGCGAGAGCCACCTTCCTGGCTACACAATCTGCTTACATTGGCTAAGCCTGTACAAGATCAACGACAGCTTTTCACGTGCTTGTCTATCAAAAGGCGATGCAACTGGTATATTCAAATCAAAATACATTTCAAAGTGAGAAGAGCATGAAAGACAAAGAAGAAAAAAAAAAAAGAATCAAAGCTGTGAATATTTTTTTAGCGGGCAAGCCAATCAATTGCGCGCGAAAGTCTGGTGCACGCGAACCGTCTCCAAACAAAAAAATAAGCTGTATTTATCAAGTCTAGCTCAGGAGGTCGACATTGAGCAGTTTAGATGGCTATGTGTGATTTTATGGCTATTTTTTTGTTTGGAGTGTGAGAACTTACACAGTCGGGGGGGGGGGGGGATTGGAGCTGCTGGACTTTGGATAGGTTGGAAAGCTCTGTATAGATTTTTTTACTGGGTACATCACGAGGTATGGAGTCATTCTAGTGCATGTTTGCCAGCCTTCTAGCTTTTCACTCGGTTGCCCGAGTGACTCGCCATTTTAGTCAAAGTCAATTCTCATCATTTTGAACCCATGTGCAAAATTTGGGGTAAATTTCTTAGAGCAAATTTACACTGTGATGTTTGATCAGATCGTCTGGGGATCCCCTGGCGAAGATGGCCGATTTTTCATTTTTTTTAGCTGTAGAATCGGAGGTGTCAAAACGAAACTGATCTAAAGTTGGCTGGGCGACCTTCACCAATCGATCTGTTTTTTTCAGCAGCATCATTATTTATGCTTGTGAGCTCTCGTACCACATTTCACATCGCTACAATCTCTCAAAAGAGCTGTGCAGCGTTTGCTTTTTTTTTTCAAAATGGAGAAAAAATCCAATCGCCGTATTCAGCCTCCGCGCGGTGCCATTCGACTCCTAGCTGCAAGCAGGGCAATCACCATCAATTCGACGGCCCAGCCTTCTTCTAAAACAATCAAAATACTGTTATCCAAAGGTTAAATTTGATGAAGAAATACTGGGACTACTTTCATCATGCCTCACTTGGCGAATGGCGTCGGCTTTTATTGTTTATCAATTGGCCGTGCACCGGCCAGCAATTGAAGGCATTGTGCGGAGGCTGAATATGGCGATCCATTTTTTTTCACCATTGAAAAAAAAAAAAAAAGCAATCGCTGCACAGCTCTTTGGAGTGATTGGATGGATGTAAAATGCTGCACGAGAGCGCAAACGCATGAATGATGATGGCGCTGAAAAAAACAGGACGATTGACGAAGGTCGCCCAGCCAACTTTACATTTTGTCGAGGGCTGTATCCTTCATCTTCACCTTCGTAGCATCCTTGATCCCAACGACGTGGTTCCATTAAGAATTGTAAGTGAATGTGAGAGAGTGCAAAAAATCACGGTGGAAATGACGATATTCTTGAACATGACACGGACAAACGATTTTGCCTGGTCCGAAGTCGCGCCATTCCACTTCATAGTGCTTGAGAGGTACAACTTTTGTTCAACGAGATCAACGACTGCCTTGAAGTTAGCAGGACCAAGAGCTAAGGTAACATTCAAGCGCCTTTCGGTACGCGTTTGTCAAAATTGAGGATCCCTTCCTTGAGCAGGCTGTATTGAAAAAAGTGAAAAATGAGCCATTTCCAAATAGTTTGAACAAAAACCCTGCCTAACCTATAGCAGTAAAGTAAAATCAAAAACGCTAAAGAGAAAAAAAATGGCGGAATTTCAGGAGGACTCGTTGTCGTTCAACCATGGCCAGGGAAACAAAATTTATCACCAAGTGACCTGATTTTTCACCATCAGATCACTCAAACATGCCATGTGGCATTTGTTTTATCTTTCTCCAAAACGAAGAAAAGGTCTGGGTGGCCAGACCCAACTTCCTCACAGCGCCTTCGATTCTTGGCTAGTGCACGCTAAAAATCTCAGCCAGAGGATCCAAATTTGGCAATGCCAGCAAGAGGACCCACTCCCTTTGCCTTTTTTTTAAAAAAAGAAAACGGTCGACTGAAAGTTTTGATCTACCGAATCAACATGAAATTATCCATGGGAGCAAGTACGCATGAGACAAATGGATGCTGAAAAAATCAAGTTGATTGGTGATGATTGCCCAGCCAAATTGCTATCGTTTACGTTTTGAGCACTCAATTTCCCCAGCCAAAAAAAAAAAAAAACGGTCGAATCACTGATTACCTTTCAAACCCCGCCTGTCAAAGCAGACGATGTTAAAGCCTGCTTTCTCTAAACAGCCAGAAATCTTTGCTCAAGGCTGTGTCTCGTTTTGTGCTACCTACGTGCAAATTCGGTGTATTGGAACGGAAGGTTTAGACGCCGGCTAGCTGTCAAATAGGTATTTACTGCGTCTCTAGCTCGCCATCACGGTAGGAGAAATGCATTTTCTTTATCATCTGCACTCTTCTTTTTTTGGCAAAACCTCTTGGGTACCACTGGCGGCACGTTTGGATAAATGAAACAGTATCAAATTTGGCTTGGGACCAGTAAGTTACAATGAAAGTGAGATGAAAATCCTGTGGTCATGGTGATTTCAAGTTCATTGATTCTCCTGCTCAAAATTCGATCAAAAAAGAAGAAAAAAATCGCCTGTTCTTTTTTTCTCCCTCATCCCCTTTCTTACATTCTACTTGGGTTCTCATTATCCTCTTCATTTTCTTTTCTTTTGATCCATTCGTCCTGACCACTTTTCGATTTTTTTTTAAATTGTTTATTCAACCACAACCCTCAGCCCACTCTCTCTAGGAGTTTGTGCTCTCTGCAACCAACGCAAAACCAGACCACCACCTATTTTATTCAAAAAAAAAAAATCTGCACTAACAATTGGGAGGCTGCACTTGACATGTCTAGGGGCAGTCAGTGCATTAGCCGTAAGAGGGAGAGATAGGTGCAGGGCGAGTCGATTTCCGGTGAAAACAAAAAGAACTTGACATGCACGCTTTTAGGGAGCTCAACTCACCTCCTGGCTTGCTTGATGATACAAGAGCGAAGAAATGCACGGAAGTGCTTAATTTGTGCCATAAAATTTTCAAATTTGCACTTGAAAAGAGCGGTAGTGGAGTCCTGGCGAGGACCGAGAAGGGTAAAAGCTGGTGCTAATGCCATGGATGATACATCGCGATCTATTTTACAGAATTTGACGCTACTAACTCGTGCACATGACGAAATTCGCAGTGATGGGTCTTCGGAGTTTTGAACCGATTTAGCATTGGTCGATCAAGGGAGTATTTTTGCTTTGCAAAAAAATAGTATGATCTTACGAAAAAGGAAATCTTTCATTGCTTGTGCTATCAAGCATGCTTACATATTCATGGCGACAGTTTTTTATTGAATGTAAGAGGATGCAAAAAGAAATAAAAATACAAGACGGTGTCATGTAGCGAACATGCGTAAAAATACAAAAAAAAAAAGGGGGGGATCCCAAAGGATTTGTTACAATTGCCTCGCAGTCAGACAAATCCATGCATTGCCTTTGGACTTGGTGGTATTTTTTTGGGATCTGTGGCTGTGACCTTGTTGGCATTGGGATCCATGCTTTTGAGACTAACTTAGCTGCAGTTTTAGGTAAGAAAGCTTATCCAACTCCGTCTTCTTGCCCCTTGCTATTATTATTGACACGCGTTGCTCTTCTTTTCCCGTTGCCAATGCTCGCTGCTAATGCCACTGTCAATCCCTGCTGCCTGCCTGCCTACACCATCCCTCAACAACATATTAGAAAATGTTTCTTATCTCACGAACCATACTACGCGCTAATTCTTTACACTCTCAACCCTTTTAAAGCTTCGTTCTTGGCTGCATCTTTTCGTGGATGAATGCTGCGGAGCCTCAAAATAAAAATTTATCAAAATGTGGTCTCCCGTTCTTTTCGCCCTTTTTCTTTGCCACTTGTTTTTGTTTTGTCAATATGGATGCGCTTGAAGCTTACTTCAAGATGGATCTGCGATGCACTCGCTTTCTGATTTTGTTGCAAAATACGAAACTTACGTGACGCATACAACAGACTATGGCAAAGTTGTCACTTGGAAAGATCTGAAAGCATACTGGGCAAGGAAATTTCGACATGGAATTAAATCAGATGAGGTAAACTCGTAGCTCCTATCTTTATTGTTTCTCATCCATTCCGTTTGACTCTAGGCTGAATGTGATTTCCATAATGTTGATTGGGATAAGCTTGCGTCTATTGTAAACAAGATTTCAACTGCAAGAAAGTTAGATTACTCTGTTGAAGTAGCTCCGGCAAACAAAGTCGAACAGCGCTTGCAGAATATAGTTCAGGACTCTGATTCAGAAGAACAGGTAACGGTGAAGCACATATTCGAATGTTAAAGCTTTATACTGACGTTTGGTCTTAATTTCTATAACCAAGGAAATGCCAAATCTCATCTTGATCAAAAGCAAGCTATCTGAATGCCGGCAAACTTCTACTAATAGGTAAGGCAGGGTTTTTATTCAAAGCTTTTTGGAAATGGCTCATTTTTTCACTTTTCTAACACAGCCTGCTCAAGGAGGGAATCCTCGATTTTGGCAAACGCAAACCGAAAGGTGATTTGAATATTTCCTCGGCTCTTGGTCCTGCTCACTTCAAGGCGGTCGTTGGTCTCGTTGAACAAAAGTTGGACTCCTCAAGCGTTATGAAGTGGAATGGCGCGACTGCGGACCAAGCAAAATCGTTTGTCCGTGCCATCTTCAAGAATATCGTCATTTCCACCGTGACGGTTTGCATACTCTCATATTAACTTTCTTAATAGAACCACGTCGTTGGGATCAAGGATGCTACTGAGGTGAAGATGAAGGATACAACCCTCGACAAATGGCAAAAAACTAGCTTGGATCTTGTGAATGTGTAGTATGTGACCAGCTCGAGAAATTGGAAATTCAAACTGAGCTCTTTTTTTTCGTAGTGTCAAGCAATTGAAAGAACGTGGAAACATGCTTGAACGGCGCCAAACGGAGTACAATTACATCATGTCCTTTTGGTACCCGGAAGGTAGATCATACGTATTTCCACAAAGACCGCACCAAAATCGCAATAAACCTCAAGAAAATGTTCAAGCATATTGTGTCCACGAATCCCAACTGCAACCCCACAACCATCAGCAACATTGTCTTGCTTGGTCTCCATGTTTACCGTAAGTGATTCTTGAATATCATATTATTGAAGACTGGCGGACAACAGAAAAGAAAAAGCACTTCAGCCTCATCAATTCGTTCGTGTTTGTAGGACACCATTTGCATGTTTATGCCATGGCCATGCCCATCTCCGGTGTCTTTGCATTCAAGGAAGTCATGAGTGTCGCACTACCTTGTAAGTATGTGCTAGCCTCAAAATCCTTGCCCAAATTCATCCACTGTCTATGGTCCATTGCATCCATCTTGGAGCAAACTTCCATGTCGCTGGATATACTGAACAGCGGTTATGGCTGTGAATGATAGGACACCTCTGACTGCCTAAAGTATTTTATTCAAAAAAAAAAACGCCTGCATAGCAATTGGGCGGCTGCACTTGACATGTACTTCCGTCGATCCATAATGAAACGAGTCATGGTTAAATCTTACCAGTACATGAGCCATAGGAGGGAGGGTTCGAGCGGCATTGAGCGACACAGCATGAAAGGAGCAGGGCACGTCGATTCCCAAGTAAAGGTAAAAGAAAACCAGCCTTCCATCAGTCACAGGCTTATCATTGGATGCTCTAGCATTATCGATAAGAACGGCGAACATGATAAGCGTACTTTTAGGAGGTTCAGCTTCCTTCTTGGTTTGCATGCTGATTTGAGAGCGAAGAAATGCTCTGTGCATAATTTGTGCCATAAAAATTTCAAATTTGCATTTGAAAAGGGCGGTAGCGGAGTCCTGGCAAAGATCGAGAGGGGTAAATGCTGGCTTCAAAGACATGGATGATGCATCGCGATTTATTTTACAGCGTTTGGCGTTTTAGTTTTAGTATTTCAGACATTGTGCATGACGAAACTTTCAGTGGTGGGCTTTCGGAGTTTTTGATTCTGATCTAGCATTTGTTGATCAGAAGGGTATTTTTGGTTTGCAAAAAAATACTGTCCCTTACGAAAAAGGAAATCTTTCATTGCTTGTGCTGCAGCTAGCATGTTTACATGTTCATGTCGACAGTTTTTTATTGAATGTTGGAGGATGCAAAAAGAAAAAAAATACAAGACGGTGTCATGTAGCGAACATGCGTAAAAATACAAAAAAAAAGGGGGGGTAAAAGCATAAGCGGTAGAAAGTTGGTAAAAGAAAAAAAAAAAGCGAGAGCTGATTTAGGGCAGTCGACCAATGGGCAAGACAAAAAAGGAATTGAGAGGGGTCATCATACCAGCCATGGCATTGTAAAAGCCGAGAAAGGCGGTGATGAAACCACAGACGCCACTGGCCATGTTGGTGGAGGCGCTTTCGTTGAAGCAATGGGCTGATGACAGGACGTATGTCAAAAACAGCATAAAGAACTGGGCAACAAGAGTCACACATGATCTATGAGCAGCCACAAGCATCAAGAAGGAGAACACTGCCCAGCCAGCCATGAACAGGCCAAGGGAGTGTTTGAATTGTTCGGTTGCCGCGCCGCCATAGCCATCGATGATGTTGGAGCTGGGCAAGAAGATGTAACCGTAGGAAAGCCAGTAGGCACCGTAGCTAGTGAAGGTCGTGGCACCAAAAGTGTTGCCCGTGCGGAATTCCCACATGCCGGTCAGTAGCTGGATGAAGAGAGTGGGGTAAGCTGACAATGATCAGAGAAGGGCGCGTCTATTTTTATTTCTTACCTGGCAGAGGCCGCCGTAGAACATAGAAACACTGATCATGATGCCTTGAGGGCCATTGGCGTCGACGCCGATACCCATGAGATGCAGAGAGAGGATCAAGTTACTGAGGCTAAAGGCGCATAGCCCTAGAGGGGCTGGGTTGGCGGTGATCATCTGGGCGACAGGGGGAGGCATGGGAGGAGGGGTTTCAGGCATCTTGTCGAAGATGATGGATTCTCGTGCAGCTTCGAGGGTTTCCATGGATGCGTTCATATGTATTGACATGCTAAAAGAAAATGAGGGTATAAATGCAAAAAAAAAAAAAAATGTAGGGAAGATGCGACGGAAAAAAAAAGAATCTTTTTTTTTTTTTTTTGATGGACGGCCCTATATATTACTTTTTCATTTTAAAACTCAAACAGGTTGGACCCCCATCCCCCACGATTTTTTTCCCTGGAGGGTAAAAAAAGGAGGGAGCTACATTCAGGTCTTCGAAATATACTGAGGTCCACGAAGATGCCATTTTAAGAGTGGTCTTTAAGGAATGGTTCATTGTGGTTGGTGCAACGATCAAACGCCGCGATTTTCAAACTCTAATTCAAAAAGGCCCGTTCCCCTTTGACCCTTTTTTTTTTTTTTTTTCTTTCAAAATGGTCAATTGGGTCCTCACCGTCCATTGGCAGGAAAGTGAGGATCAGGGAGCCTGTGTTTCCCTTTTATTTATACTGTGTCCCCAAAGGGCAAGAGGTATAATTCAAAAAATAAATGCCTGACGGGAGACCTAGGAACCAACCTCGGAAGCGGGGAAACGAGCGGGGCATCGAGCCACCACCAATAGCACACGGTATATTACGAGGCGATGAGCAAAGAAGTCCTTCCAAAGTTAAAAATCAATGCAAGACGTGTCTTTGCGATTTATTTTTATTTTTCCATTTATTGAGGCGCCATTTGATTTCTTCCTTTTTTTTCTTTTCGAGGTCATCTTGGACGTTTCGGCAAAAAGGCAGACCAAGTTTTGACAAAAGACAGGACGTGAAGAAAAGGGTGGAGCTATGAGAATGCCTTTCCATCACTTTTTCTTATCTTTGGACGTGCTTATTATTTACAAATAACGCTTAAAGACGTCGATGAAGTATAAAGGCAGCTTCCCTTGTTTTTAACTGAGAAGTTTTTATCCTGCAGGTGAGACACTTCCTTGAACTCTTTTTTTAACCCCGCCGTCTTCTCAATTGAAGGACGTCAAAACGACATCTTCACCGAGACCTCGCTGTCGTGTTTGTTTGGATTTTTTTTTTTGAAATTTGGTTGTTAATAAAAAGAAAAAAACAACTACGTACATTATTTATTAGAAAAAAGAACTTGGTAATACCAAACAGGAGAGCGCACTGGGCACTTTTTTTTTTTAATTCAGAGGGCCAACCTAGCAAGCAAAAAACAAAAGCGTGAGCGGGCAATGAACAAAGAAGAAGGAAAGAATGCCATTTTTTTGCACTTACAGGCAAAGTGAAGAAGGAGTTGTCCTTGGTAAGGAGACCAGCCAAAGCATCGTACCAAGCAATAAAGGCGGTGACCACACCCAAGACACCACCGGCTTGTTGGGTGACAACACTACCGTTGAACTTGGAGGCCGTCAGCAGGACAAAAGTGATCAAGAGCATGAAAAAGAGAGTGACCAGACCCACGTTGGAGCGATGGCAGGCAATCAAGAAAATGGCAGTAAGAATGGTCCAGCCCAGGAGATAATAACCAACAGAGCGGTTCAAGGTGGCGGTGTCATTGCCGTAGCTGGCAACAATACCAGTACCAGGGATGAAGATACAGGCAAATGACAACCAGAACCCACCGTAGCTGGTAAAGGCTGTGGCACCAAAGGTGTTACCTGTGCGGAATTCCCACATACCCGCCAGCATCTATCATATAAATAAAAAAATTCATGCAAAAAAAAAGTTAGAAAAGAGCGTTGTGCATGGCAGCTGTCATTTTATTTTATTTTTTACCTGCGCGAGACCACCGTAGAACAAAGCCAAACCAGTGACGACACCATGAGGTCCTGTGGGAGACAGACCAGCACCAGCATTGTGCAAAGACAAGACAAAGGTGGTCAAGGCAAATGCACAGAGACCTAATGGGGCTGGGTTGGCAATGACCACTGGTTGAACAGGAGGGGGAGGCAAGTGAGCGTGGACTTGGTACTTGGCTTCAAGATCGGAGTGTTCAGCCATTTTACAGGTGAGTTTACAGTAATATAATAAAAAAGAGTTTAAACAAAAAGATAAACAAGAAAGTTTAAAAAAAAGAATCGAGGAAAAGTAAAAGGCTCCTAGTTTATATAGCAACAGTGATTTAAGGAGTGAGGTAAGGGGGAGAAGGACATCCAACAAGAATGGCTACATCACCACTTTGTTGAACTAAAATGGAGCTTTGCTTTTTATTTTTTCTCAATTATCCACGAACAAAGTGTGGGTTGGCTTGTTTGACAGGGAAACACAAAATTAGGGGATCGACAAAGGAGGGAGCAGTGCTGATATCATGGCTTGGATCAAAACTCTCTATTTTTTCCCCGTAGCACATACACTCTCCTTTTTTTTTTTTCCTCCATTTTAATCTCCTAAGAACAAGTTGCTACCATTAAGAACAAAAGGGAGAAGCATTTCTGCAAATCCATGGAAAAATCAAGATGAAAACATCATGGTAAATGGGTTCAATTTTCGATTAAATTTCAAGGGAAGAGTGGAGGCAGCCTTCAAACTGGGAAAAAGCGCAGTTTGGATCAAGATCAATGATCGTTGGGCAAGGCAGGTTGTATTGTAGGACAATCATCATTTTCAAACTTGACAATGCCCACGTTTCTCATTTTGGCCATCAGCACGTCACACAAGGTTATTAATGGATCAGTGACAATGACAATGGCAATGTGTGATTTATTGGATTCACAGTTTCAAAGCAAAGGGCTTTGAGGGCTAGGTCATTTTTTTTTATATTATAAAAATCCTAGCTCATCTCATGGGATTCTCAAAAGGGAGAAGATCGAAAACATGCATTTTCTTATTTTCTTATGGCTTCATTGGGCTTGGAGTGCCAGGTTGGAAGGACCGGTCCCGTTCTTTGGAAACCCAAGTTGTTGTTTCGCACCTGTCTTTCCCCGCACAACGGAGCATTTCCATTCCCCTTTGGTGAGAACGAACTTCATCCATTGGAAAAAGAGGAAAATTTCGTCAAACTTTAAAAAGACCCAAAAAAAAAAAAAGCTTGTGCAGGGTTGTAAAATGTAGACGGAGCTGTGTCCCCTGGCTATATTTTTTTTTATCAAAATTGCCCATCCTTGGAGATGTGCCATGATGATCTTATTCCTTTTCATGATTTAATTTGATTGCCAGCAACAATTTTTTTTTTTTTTGACCATGGGCTTGGTCTTGGATGGCAAGGTGTAACAAATAAAATAAAAAAAAAAGGAGTGCTACCCAGAGTTAAAAAAAAAATAAAAAAAAAGGAGACGGTGCCTTCTTTTGGAATTGCCATGCCCTTGGTAACAACAAACGTGGAAATACTTCGATTCGATGGCAAAATCACTCTTCCATAAAAACTGGCCCACCTTTGATCCTCCAAGAAAAACAAAACGCGTTTCTTTGCCTTTGATCTCTCGGTCGGTTTTTTATTTTGTTGCTATGGGAACTCCGGCAGGCACACCCAATTTCCCAAGATGGGTATCCGAGGGAAAAAAAAAAAAAAGTTTCAACCTTAGGCTTTTCCAAGACGTCCAAGAAGACGCCATTGAAACTTGAATCCCTAGGATCCCTACAGGATCTCACAACAGGTATGCACTGGTTATCATCACAAAAAAAAAAAAAAAAAAGGCAAAAAGTGTGCAGGTACCTACAGAACGGGATAGGACCTCCTCAATTTTTATGGACATCCAAGGTGTTCATTTTTATATTTATGGAATCAACATTATTAAATGTACTATTGAAAGTCTTCAAATTAAGAAAGGGAGGATGTGAGGAGGATGGAATGTAATGAGTAAAAAAGGACAAAAAAAAAGTCAGGAGTGACTCATGGTTTCATGGTGAAAAGAATTGCATGGATCACTGACCTGAAGGCTGGGTAGGTTTAATTCAAGCGACCAACCTGTCAATGAGTAGAAAAAGAATGAGTCCCCTGTGCTTTTGTGGTTCATCGAGTGGGAACTTACAGGCAACAAGAAGTGAGAGGATTCACGAGTGAGGAGACCCGACAAGGCGTTGTACCAAGCAATGAAAGCAGTGACGACACCAAAGGCACCACCAGCCACTTGAGCAGTGATGTTGTTGTTGAATTTACCAGCAGTCAGCAAGATGAAGGTGATAAACAAGAAGAAGAACAAAGACACCAAGCCAATGGATGAACGGTGCGAGGCAATCAAGAAGATACCCTGTTAGCCGAAAAGGTGGTGAGATTTTTTTTCAGCTGACAACAAGTCATAGATGATATCATTCACTTACACTATTCACACGTGCATGTGCAGGTTGAAGAGATGCAGTAAAAAACGTTAGTCGCCTTGCTCATTCCATTTCATTTGTGGCACATACGTAAGAATGGTCCAACCCAAAAGGTAAAAGCCAAGAGATTGGTTCAAAGTGGCGGTGTCACCATTGTAGCTAGGGACGATGTTGAAGCCAGGGATGAAGATGGCAGCAAAGGACATCCAGAAACCACCATAGCTGGAGAAGGCAGTGGCACCAAAGGTGTTGCCGGTGCGGAATTCCCACATACCTGCAAGCAACTGTTTGGAAAAAGTCAGCAAAACGAGATGCCGGCTGCAAGTGACTGCATGCGTTTTTTTTTTAAAAAAAAAAAAACTTACTTGGACCAAACCACCGTAGAAGACAGCCAAACCTGTAACAACGCCATGAGGTGCGGTTGCAGCAACGCCAGCACCAGCATTGTGAAGTGACAAGACAAAAGTGGTCAGAGCAAAGGCACTCAGACCCAAGGGGCCAGGGTTGGCAATGACGACAGGTTGGACAGGAGGAGGGGCGACGGTGACAGCTTCGTATTTGTTTTCAATATCACGTTCTTGAGCCATGGTTTTATAATGGAATGGAAGAAAAGTGTTTTTTTTCTTTGTTGAAAAAAAAAAGAAAGAGAAAAGAGCGGGAAACAGGATTAGAGGAGCGGCTTTATATAAGGTGCCTCAGAGGCCCTGTTCCCCCATTTTTTTTGGGTTCTTTATCTTTTGCACCAAAAAAGGAAATCCGATCTGCATGAGCCAATTGGGCTTTTTTGTCCCATCTGACGCTCTTTTGTTATGATTTTTATGATTTATGATCGCAAACACAAACTCATTAAAAATAGTAACTCTGTTCTTCAAATAGCAGTGCGGATCGAGGAAGCACAAGCGAAAGCCCTCACCGAAATCATTCTATCCATCTCCTCCAGCGCGGGACTTACAGTCACGTGCCCTGACCTTCAAAAAAAAAATAACCTTGAGCCCCTTGATTTTCCCCTCTCTCTTTAAAAAAAAAAGGTTTTTGGCTTTGGTTTTCTGCAAATGCTTTGCCATTTGTTTTGAAACAAGCTCTTCACTTTTTTTTATAACATTTATAGTTTTGATGGAAGGGTTCTTTTTTTGGCTTTTTGTTGACAAGCTATTTCTATATTTTGAAATGACCAAAATAATAAAACCCGGGTTGCTCTCATGGAAGGCATCCTGCGCCACTAGTTTTTTTCTTTGTCTGCACGTTGTTCAAAGCAGCATGCGCTATTTTTAAGGATCCACATTGTTTACTAGGCAGAGCATGATAAGCATGGTTGAACTTTAACATGTTTGCGCTGAGGAAAGGATGGGCACCAAGCAGCAAGGAACAAAAACCGTCCTCGGCCGAGGCCAAGCCAGGATGATGTTACACAAGTCATGCATCCAAGCCTTTATTAGGTTACACATGGTGATGAAGCCCCACCATTGTGGCGTCACGATAGAAACGGATGTATGAAAAAAAATAGTCTTGCGCGTCCTTTTGATTGTCCTTTTTTGAAAATGCAGCCTGGTGCCCTGAATAGGATCGCAAGGAGGATGAGGGTTCATCGGCAGGAGCACCGAAATCAGCTCTCTCTTTTTTCTTTCTCTATTTTTTTTTATCCTATCAGGACATTTTCGCTTTGATTGAATTTTCCTTTACGCCTCCTTTTCTATTTTGGAAGCAGGAGGTAGGATGATGCACAACATGATTTTTTTCTTTTACAAGATGCACCACGGTGATCTTTTGAGCTCCTATCCACATCACTGGCTGGCTGGGTGGTATTGAAAAGGGAAATTTAACCATATTTGATCATACTACTGTGATTGTCTATTTTAGACCTGATCCTTTTACTTTCCATGCTCATGTCATTTGAGATGAGGATGCTGCCCAGGCTCCTCTTCTTTCGGTTTATCCTCAACCAAATCAGGGCCATCCGCTTTCGTGCCAATTCAATTGCCGAAAATGGCCAAGAGCTTTCTCCGCACTGAAAAAAAAAAAAGCTGACGTTTCCAGATGGTTCCCCTCCCCCTTTTTTAATTTTTCTTATTTTATTTACATACGCATCCAGCCTTCGTCATGGCCAGTTATTTTGGCAAGTTAATGGTGGATAGTGTTGGTTCTTAATGTACGCCATTAACAAGATAGCGTTGTCTTGTATTTTTTAATAGATGAATTAAACATTCAGACCCATTCAACTCGCCGATCCAACACCTACAATGTCGACCTTGATGACTTTATGCAAGTGCAACCTCGGTCTTCTAATGGTCGGTCTGGAACGACATCGACACCACAAGATCCCTATGTACAAATGATGCAAACGATCAAGTAAGATCTGGCGCGGGACTCCTATTCTTTGATGGTCTATTGCCCCACAAGAGGTCCTTGCGCGGCCTTGCTCACTTTTTTATTTTTTATGATTTGGGGGATTCGGGAGTTTAGTTTGCTACGCCATCATCAAGAGCAGATGCAGAACGTTGGCGATGTGGACCAAGAACAATTCCTTGATAATCTGGTGTCGCAGCTGCTGGAAGAATCACAACGTGATGCCAAGGGCCCGCCACCTGCATCTCAACGCTTTATACAAGCCATGCCTGTGATCAAAAAGGAAACATTGGACAGGTACAGCTCAAAATAAGGACAACAGGAATGTTCAATGCCTTGCATATAGTGAAGAAACATGTATTATATGCAAAGATGTGCTCCAGGCAAGCCAAGACAAAGTGACAAAAATGCCTTGGTAAAAAGAAAAAAGAGCATAAATGAGAATGTTGCGTTAAGAAAAAGGGAGGCAAGGATTGCTGATTCGATTTTCCATAGTGGCCATTATTTTGATCAAGGCTGTATTCAACCGTGGTTGGAATTGCATAACTCGTGTCCAATGTGCCGTTTTCAAGTGGAAACGGAAGAACAAGTGAAGCAGGAAGAGGAAGAAGAAGCCCGGTCGTTTATGTACGGTTGAATGTGTCCTTTGAATACAAAGCTTGTTTTGCCAGGCATGATTTCATCCGTTGGGTTAGTGTGTTTGTAGCACGAGGCTTTGGGAAAAGAAGGGGGACAGGGAAAAAGAAAAGGGATAGTGGCGTGGCCGGAAGGGCTCGACAAATCATGAAAAAGGGCAGTGGTAAAAAAGGAAGGTATTGGATTCCTTACAAAAAGGGACACGATATGATTTTTTTTTTTTTTAATCAAACCCCCTTTTACCCCGGTTTATTTGCTTTTTTGTTATGATTGATTATTTGGGATGAATGGGCATCGACTTTTTTTCTTTTGATCCAAAGGTATGCCTCGAGGATTTTTTAATATCAAGCGTCAAGAACAATGAGGGGTTGCTAGGAAGGAGAGATCATCCCACAGGGCAAAAAAAAAGTCAAAGCAAAAAAAAAAAAAAAAAAAAGAAAAAGCCTCGATGGAGAGGGGAAACGGGTGATCATGCTGAATTTGAACAATGAAGGGACGATCACCAATGGCCATATTTCAACATCAACAGTCATGCATAATAATGAAGTAGGCTGGATAAACAAAAAGTCACCAAGTAGTAAATGAACAAAAAAAAGGTTACAACTCAAGCCAAAATTGTTTCCCCCTTGGTGACAGTGAACATGGGTCGAAGGGGAGGGAAAAAGCAAAGGGGAATTGTCAAAAAACGACCCGCCAAAAAAGGAACGAGTAACGAATAATCACCCATGCTTTTTTTTTTTTTTTGAAAGGGGAAGGGAACGATCATATTTTACCCCACCTGAGTTTATATCATATGCAATATGTGCACTTTGTATTGAAAAATGTTCAAAATTTTTAAAGAAGGATAGATGAAATCTGAGTCAAACTAAGCATAAGGTTTTTATTGCTTCATTCTTTACTTCTTCACTTTTTCTTTCTCTTCCCTCTTTTACTTTTTTTTTTTTTTTTTTTTAAATTCAAATTTGTTATCTGTGCCCTCTTTGTACTTTCCCCTTCTTTTTGTAAATAACATGTCAGATAACTTGAACAAGGTGTTTTCCTGCACGCAGTGCTCCAAGAGTAAGCCATCCATTCTGGTTTCAATCGAAATCATGGGGTCCTCACGGCTTTTTCTTTTTTGAACCAATCATTTAGTGTTTGCCACCAGATCCAATCTGTAAATAACCAGCCCTTTCTTTGTCGCGTGTGATTGACTTTTTTATTTTCTACAGAAAGAGACACATGGAAAACCCCAATATTCATAACATTCCTTATGTACGAAGCCGTGATCAAAAACGATGGAAAGGTCATGCAAAGAAAGTCGTTTCTAAAGAAGAAACCACAGAAAGGTAAACAAACTGGCGTACAAGATCAAAAAAGGGCGCTTGTCAACTGACGTCTTTTTTTTTAGAATGCGCAAATGGCGAGCTGAGAACCGAGAAAAAAATCGACAAAACGATCTCCGCTGCCGAGTGTATAGATTGGCTCGTCAAAAATATGGCGAACAAGACTCTGAAGAAAAACAAACATTTATCCGTGAAGAAATTGCTCGTCGTCTTGGCCGTCGCAACGGTATCAAAAAAGAACCTCCAACCATTGTCAAACCAACCACCAAACGTCTGCCCCGGGCCAAAGCTTCCTCCTTCTCAAACATGCGTGGCATCATGGGTATGTCTCTCTACTCTCCGCCCTCCTCCAAAATCCGTTCCACGCATTCCTCGGCCTCCACCACCCCTACCTCCTCCATCCTCTCACCCACCTCCACCCTCGACGATGACGAAGAAAACCACACCAGCCCTTGGAAAATCGAATTGCCCTTTTATAACTTCCCTCTGCAAAAAATCGAACTACCCTCCATTGATTCGTTTTGTCCCCCTTTAGTCCCCAGCACAAACCTTCGCCGACGCACCAGCAGTAGCAGCGAAAGTTCCATCTCCACCACCGATGAACCCATGGTCGTCCTCCCCCCCGTTCACGCCCTCCTCTATGGCCAAGAAGAAAACAAACCCTTGGCCAACGCCACCAACGTCAAATATGTCAAGAATGCAAAAATTCTTGATGAATTCGTCGGTGTCGTCCTGGATTATACCAAAGATGAACGTCATTAACCCCGCCCCTCTCCAACATCCTTGCTGCCCTTTTTTTTTTTTTTTTTGCTCTTAATTCTTCCAGGTGACCTTTTTTTTTTTTGTTTTTTTTTCTTTCACCCCCTTTTGCTCTTAATGTATACCCAAGCAATGATAATAAATAATACTAAAAAAAATAGCATACCACGTTTTCATTCCAATTGCATGAGCATGCATGTCAGATGATGCTGCTCAAACCAAGGGGCTACAGCCCTGGCCATGCATTTGATCAACGACGACAACACTTCATCTCTCATTCTTCTGGATGGCCGGCCCGTGGCGCTTCTTGATTTTTTAAAACCGCGCCACGGCCAATCATACAGGACGCTTGTCAGGATGATCGATCCTACCTGGTGCAACTTGTATGGGATGAGCTGCACCATGACAAAACTTTGCATAAACACAAGAAAGGGGAGAGGGCAGGATTGTTCAAAAATACACTGCTTTTGGATCAGATGGTACGGATGCTACACCTACGAGCAAAATCGGTCTTTTTGGCAAAATGGCTGAGCTGTCCTGCCTACAGTAGTTTTTCACAGCCCTTTCCTACCTACATGGCTGGCGGCTTTCAATCTGGTCATTCTACATCCCATGCTGTGTTTGTGCCGAATGGATATGAATCGGCCGCAGTCGTAGTTTTGCATTTGAAAACACCCCTCTTTCCTCTTGAAGAAACGAAAACACGAAATCAATTTCCAACCATTCGATCCCATTCCAATTCAACGGGTTATAAAAGTCAAAGGTGAAAGCATTCGTCAGATGAAAGGGCTCCCAGTCAACTTGACAACGACCCTCCCAATTTCCAAAAAAAGAAGACACCGCCTAACACATTTCAAACGCCGACAGTGCCACGCTCTGGTCAACCAGCTCAAGGACAGAGACACTTGCTAGGAGCTCGTAGGACCGTAGACCTGCTCATTGATGATGTTTTTGCTGCTTTGAAGAGCCCAAAGCAAAGGCTTGCTCGTTGAAAATGCTTACAGCGAGAAAATACCGACGTCAGCAACGATCGACCTTGCCCTCACGCTTGTCAGCTTACTGGGGAAGTTACTGGCCTCCATTGATTTTTCTCCCCTCTCTCTCCAACAACACCAAATCAAGTAAATTTCCCCTAAAATCCTTCTATTCCGGACAAAGTACAAGCTGAGCACAGTCCTCCCGTACCTGACACAGCGACAACACTAGCAATTGTATGGTCACTTGTGATGGTCTTGTAGAGTGGCTGCTGAAAAAGACCAGCCTCCCAGTAAAAATAAGGTTTGCGTTTGGCGCAGGAAGTGAAAAAACCTCCAGGCGGAGAAAGCCGTCGTTCCTTTTTCTTGCTCTTTTTTTTTTCCCACTTTTTTCTTCTTTACCCTTTTTTTTTTTTTTTTTTTTTTAATCCCTTCTTGATCAGCAGTATTTTACATTTGTGGGTTCTCAACTTGTAATCAAAAAGAAGAACAACAAGTATATCTCCTATTGACAAGACTTTCAAAAGATTGAAAACGTTTTGGTAAACATTAAAAAAAAACGAGAAATGACGTAGTTGCTCAACGCTGAATACGTGTTGGTTATTAGTCTGGATCATGAAGATCAAAAAGGCTCCCTCCAAAAAGCTATCCCCGTTGGTAATGGATGCGTCCATAGATGACCATTTGCGCGCATGCAAACAAAAACAAAACTGACGTTTCTACTCTTTCGTTGGATTAGTCTGCGTCACTGCAGCAAGTGATTAAGCAACTGGAAGATGCTCCCGAAGAACAGCTGGTCTCCATTATCACGGAACAGCTTGATCAATGGACCTTCTCTCGTGGTGATCTGTTCCACTGGGTCACTGTGCTCAACCGCTTCGACACCATCCTGGAACGACTGTGCCAAGACCATAAACTAGACGCTATCCAACGGGTGCCTTTCCAGCCTGCCGAGAAGCAACTTATTTTAGCCATCCTGCAGCTTTGTCCTGTACTCTTTGAACATTGTACCAACCGGAACATCTTTAACTCTTATGAAGTAAGTTCGTTTTCATGGACAATGAGGCATGGCATTCCAAGCTCTTTTCTTTTTTTTTTATTTGCGTATGTGGTTGCTGACGTTTTTTTTTTTTTTTTTTTTTTTTTTTTTTTCGCGGGAAACCTCTATTTTTTATTTTAGCACCTCTCGGCATTATTGAACACATCCGATGTTGATATCCTAGAAGCAGTATTACGATTCATGTTACGGCCTGCTCAACGAGTAACCAATCCCCGTGCCATGCGCTCAAGTTTTGTGGCTCCTCAAGAAAAGATCATTGAACTGGCCAAAGGCTGGCCCACCCCCGACCATGCCCTGCTGGATCTGTGCAATGACCGAATGCCCATCACCGAAGACATGACCACCGCCCACTTCCAATTTTATCGCACTTCCGACGATCCCAGTCATCCCCAAGAAGGCGTCCAAGTCATTGCTTGCCAGCTCGCCGCTCAGCCCAAATCAGATATCGACTGGTTCCAATCCCTCGTCGACCAATACAACGTGCCCAAGGAACATCACTTCGAGCTCTTTAACCGTGTCCGCATCGCTAACAATATCACCAACCCCTCAGTCCGTAAAAAAATGCTCATTTGTCAATTGGCTGCCCTCACCATCATGGGTAACGTTTTAAGAAACAATCTCAGCCATCCTGACTAAACCTCTTCCTTTGATTAGCCCACACTGCCACTGAATCCACAGCTCAGAACAAGGTGTTTGTTTATGAGCCCCACTTGATCCCCCATTTGGCTGAAACCATTCAACCCGAGAAAGCCGTCGATGAACTCATTCAGACTTATGCCCTGTATGCGATGGATGGTATTGCCCGTCACCGTAGCCAACTGACAGATGTCCTCCAAGCATGCAACGCCTCCGCCAATCACGGTCCCTTGCTCCACATCCTCCGCCAAATCAACCAGGCTTCAACCGACAGTAAGTCCCCCTGAGAAAAAGAAAAAAATTCAATGGCTCACCAATCTTGTCCCTTCCGTCAACCAGCCTTTGACAGTGAATTCTTGGACGCCCTCTTCACCTTGCTCCTATATATGGTGCAGACGCCATCAGGAAGCCAGATCCTCATGTCAGCCGGTATTATCCCCATCCTCCTCGGCATGCTGGATAATCAAGAATCACTACAAATCAAGGTACTCCTTTCTCTTTGCACCCAAACGACAAAGCTGAATCCCATTTTTTATTAGTCCGTCACCAAGGTTGTAGGGTTGCTGGACGGGGTGGTCAATGCCATTTCGGCTTCGTTTTCTGCTTTTTGCAATGCCAATGGCGTGGAAATCTTGCTAAACCGTATCAAGGTAAACAAGAGCGAAGAAAACCCCACGCGGCTGAACCCTCTCTTTGCCTTTTTAGACAGAAGTCCATTTGGCCATGGAATACGCATCCACGTCCGACAGTATGGACCAAAATCAGACCACCAACACTGTCAGCGGCCAACTTGCTTACGAGCGCATTTCTTTGATCAAGGTCATGCTTCGGTTTTTGATCAGGATGATGGAATCCACTGGCACCTCGGATGGGCTGCGGAACCTCATCGACTCCAGCGCCCCAGTCTCCTTGCGTCTCATCATTAGTCACCCAAAAACCTTTGGAAACAGCGTCTTCACCCTCGCCGTCAATGTCGCATCGACCTTTATCCACAACGAGCCAACTTCCCTCGCCATCTTACAGGAACAAAAGCTACCCCAGGCCTTCTTGGATGCCATCTCCCACTATGAGACTCCCAATCTTGAAGTGATGGTTGCGGCCATCCATGCCTTTGGCGCCATCTGCCTCAACGGCCCTGGCTTGCAAATGTTCAACGACATCAACCCACTCCCCCACTTTTTTGACATGTTGACCCACCCCGATTACCTCCGCAGCTCCAATGAAGTCGACGGCGCCACTGGCCTTGGAAATGCCATGGACGAACTTGTCCGTCACCACCCCTCCCTCCGTCCTGAAGTCTTCCGCTGCGTCATCACCATGGTCAAAAAAGTCCTCGCCATCGGCAACGAGGACATCGGCAAACCCACCGACAACGATCACCTCCTGCGCCTCGTCAAAACCGACCCTGACATCGACATGGACGCCAAGCCCGACGAAAAATTCGAATGCCTCACTCAGTCCTTCATCGACTTGGTTGCTCGTGTATGCCTTCCCTTTGCAATGGCGATACGCATAGATCCAGAACTGACTTTTCTTTTTCCCTTCTTGTAGTTTCTGGAAGGTCTTTTCCAGAATCAAGCCAATATTCGTGAATTCGTCAAGGACAAAGGCCCAGAAATGCTCTTGGATTACTTTGCACTACCCAACCTACCTTCAAGTTTCTCAGTGTCCATTGCTTTTGATTCCCTCACCTATCTCTTGCGCCTGATATCCGAAGTCAGCCCTATCCCCACCGTTCTGGCTGTTGCTGAAAAAGCCCGTGCAAGCCTCAAATTCATCCTCGACGACAATGCCACCCGAACAACAAGCATGGTCCGACCCTACATTGATGTCAAAGGTAAAATCAAAAGCACATTCTTTTCTTGTCATCTTTTGTATCTGACTTTTTTTCTCTCTCGTTCTTCCCAACTTTTAGATAACGAGCAAGACAAGATTGGCAAAGGCAATGACCTGTTGCACAAGTTTATTGTCATGAATGGCTACGTGTCTTTGTTGGCCAACCTGTGCTGCTCATCTCACTTGGCTCATGGCAAAAACGGCATTGCCCTGGTCAACGAATTCGTATCTCAAGGCGATAAGGACAATATCATTATCTTGCTTGGCGAATTGCATCGGTACGAGATCCAAAAAAAAAACCGCCTAGACCATGGTCATACGGATGTTATCTCTTACACATTTATCTTGCTATAGAACCATGGTATGGGAAAATATCTTGTTGCGAGAGTCTGTCCCCAAGTCTTGGTACAACTTCAAATCCACCAAAAAACCAGACTCACAAACCGATAATCCTTTGGGCATCACTGGGGTCGACGGTCACCGTCAAAGTATGGATGGCTCTCCAGCAGCTGATTCTACGACGGCTCTCACCAGTTCCTCTGCAGCTCCTCCTACCAGCGATGCTGACAAGGATTTGGACAGCAAGGATCCACGCATCGTCAACATCAAGCATTTCAAAATCTACCTCACCGAAATCCCTCTTGCCCTCACGCCCTTCTTCCAACGTAAGTCTCCCCCCCCCCCACCATTTTATTCTTGAAGGTCATCCTCAATCTCTGTTCCTTTCCTTCCTCTGAAATATAGTCATGAGCAAAGTCACTGTGGGCCGCCGCAACATTGATAGCACACAGATCCGTCAAGCATTCAAGTGGGCCCGCTTGATGACCAAAGTTTTGATGGACAGCATCAACTGGCCTTGTATCGAAGCTGACGATGCACCTCCCTGCAAATACAACTACCTAGCCTCCATGTTCTCCATGACCTCCATGCTTCTGCTGGACGACCGTACTGCGCCAGGCTTGAATACCCCATTGGCTGTGACCTATGATCGCCAAGGTGGCGTCAAACTCATGACCGACCGCTTGGATCAACTCTGGCAGACCGCTTTGTCATTGCAGTCGACCATCTCAGAGGATGACCCCGATACCAGCAAGCAAGACGTGCTACACCGAATCAACTCTAGCATTGAATTGCTCCTTGCCGTCCTCGCCAACATCAGCTCTACCAAGCTCCTGATGGACTCGCCTTTTACCTTCCACTTTACCAAAAAGGACCACGACGCTCCCGATTATTTTGAATCCCGCACCTGGAACATCTCTGTCTCTGTCAAAGTGGCCGACATCCGCAAACACCTGCACTCAAAATACCTCTATAAAGCTCCCAAATTTGTCCTTCGCATGCTCTTCAAATGCTTGTCTCAGATTATTGCAAGCGACATGGACAAACCCAAACAAGATGCTGCAGCCACCGCCTCTTCCTCGGCCCTGGGTGTCAATTTGGGCAGCTTGGGTGCTGCAGCTGCAGCTGCAGCTGCTGCCTCCTCCAGCGGAAATAATGCCGACGCTGCTGCTCGTATCCATGCTTCTTTGGCTGCCTCCATGCCCCCATCGTCGGGTACCACTGCACGTCCACCCGTTGTCCCCAATGAAGCCGGTGTCCAAACCCTTGTCGACATGGGCTTCAACCGTGCCGGTGCTGAGCAGGCCATGATCCGCTGCAACAACCACATTTCCCGTGCCGTCGACTACTTGTTCAGCCATCCAATGGATTTCCTCACCTCCACCAATCACACTCAGACCAGCTCGCAGCAAGACCAACAAGAGCCCGACACCGACGCCCCCGCCCCGGCAGCAGCAGCAGATCCCTCCACCGACGGCGACCAGCCTCCATCCTCTCCTCCTCCTTCTTCTACCACCACCTCAGCCGCCGATCAACTCCAAGAAGATGACCAGCACCATGAAGACGATGAAGACGAAGACGACGCTCATAGCGACATGCATGAAGACGAAGATGAAGAGCACGAAGACTACAGCGAAGACGAGGAACTGATGAACCTGGACAATGACTCTATGGAGGAAGATGAAGATGACGACGACGGTGAGGCTGAAGACGAGCACTCCGACAACCCCTACCGCTTCTCGCTCATGACCCCTGGCAACCAAGCCAAGGATAAAGGCAAAATCAAAGCCACTGAAGACCCTGTCGATCTCGAAACTTTCAAGGCCATCCGTCAAGAGCTGCGTGATTCGATCCCAACGCTGCTCTTGCCGCTCTTGGATGAACGTGACGACGTTCTCTTCGAAGTCCATGACCTGCTGTTGGTCATCTGCAAGTTCGACACTGACAACTCGTTTGCTAAGCACCTGTTGACGTTGCTGGTGGACCGCATCCAACGATCCTTGCAAAAAGAGAAATCGGAGTCACAGCAATCCTTGTGCCGTCAACTGCGTCTCCTTGCCTTGTTGTTACGTGACCCACCCTTCCATCGGGTTCTCCGTGATATGACCAGCACCCTTGCCTGTCTCTTTGATCTCTTCACCAAACACCAAGATGAGCTTACCCAACCAGACCAGCCCACTCCTGCTTGGCTCGCCTCTGCTCTCCTCGTCCTAGAAATGGTGATCTCCATTGCTGATGAACCTACCCATGTCAAGCTGACAGCCGAGCAAGGTAAGAAAGCGGCCAACAAGCCTGGTGTTTTTTTTTTTTTGATCACAGCAACTCACGCGTTTTTTTTTTTTTTTTTTTTTTTTTTTATTCTATCCTGCCTTGTAGATCAAGAGGGCGGCGAGCCCGACAAGGAGGCTGCTGATGATGTAGAAATGCAAGAATCCGAAGCTGCTACATTGACATTGGATCAGCGTTCAAGTCTGTTGGAGTCTTGCGTAGCCATGCTAAAAAAACCAAGCCTGTCCAAGGACGATCTGTATGCTATTCTACGGGTGCTCGTGCGCCTGACCAAATCTCATGACGCAGCCATGAAACTGGTGGAACTGGGTGGTCTGGACCTCCTGTTCAGCAAACCACGATCTAGCCTCGAAGGCTTCCAGGGTCAACAAGCCTTTATTGTCCTTATTCTGCGTCACGTTATCGAAGACCGGGCTGTTCTGGAAGAACAAATCGAAGACATCATCACCACCTGGGGCACTGTGCCACGACCCCGCAACCTTGACGTCCAGACTTTCTTCCGCAACAACGCCGCCATTGCCTTGCGCAACCCCGACGCTTTCTTGCGTGTCTCCGAAAAAATTTGCCGCCTCACCCGCTACAGCAAGTATGACCGCAACCGCCAGATCAAGGTCCTCTCCAAGGAAGACCAGGCCGATGCCGCTTCGCATGACCAGTCTTCTTCGTCCTCCACCACGCCTGCCGCAGCTGCTTCTGGCCCTGAAGCCTCCACAGGCACCGACAACTCTCAGCAACCAGCCTCCCAGCCGCAGCGCTCTAACCGAAATTCGTCCACTGTCATCAGCCATTTGCTCAACGAGCTCCTCGCCACGCGTGCCAAGGTGGCTACCGACGAAAAGCCTACGGATCTGACCTATGCTTACACTGGCTTCTTGCTGCAATGCCTTGTTGAGCTGGTGTCCTCCTACCCTTCCTGTAAATACGACATGTTCTGGTTCAGCCGCCACCGGGGCAACAAGGATGGTGCCCAGCCTCGCCCACGCCACGCCATTCTCAACTTGCTGATCAACGACCTACTTCCCCACAACGCCATTAAGCCCGGCGACGACGAGTCACGCAAGCAACAAGGCATCTCCATGTGGACCTCGTGTGTGCTTGTAGCCATGTGTTACAACACCCTCTCTCGCAGCGAGGACCATGCCGCCACCAATTACGCCTCTGACACCAAGTATGATCTCAACCATGTGCGCAAATATGTCTTGGAAGGCATTGTCAAAGCCTTCAAAGACCTCACCCAATCAACGGCCATGCTCTCAGCCAAGTACAACAAGTATCTCAGCCTTGCCGACCTATGCCACCGCGTACTCAATGCCCGCCCCAACCCTGGCCACGTCCATCAGCAACACAAGGAAGATGCCTCGCTGCAGCTTGCCAAGATTATGCTTGACAAGGGCTTTGTTGGTGTCATGACAAGCGCCATCAGCGATGTCGATGTCAACTACCCTCATGCCAAAACTGTCCTTGGCACTATGATCCGGCCCTTGGAACAACTGACCAAACTGGCTGTCACCATCGAACGCAAGGCCGCCGAAGAGCGTGCTGCCAAAGACGCCAAGAAAGCCGCCGATGCCAAGGCAGCGGCTTCGACCTCCTCCCAGCCAACCTCGTCTTCTTTACAACAGCGTGCCCTGGCGTCCCAAGGCTCAGGCGATGTCACCATGGCTAGCGCCGATATGGTCCACAGCAATAGCAATTTGTCCCTTACATCAGCCTCCTCTGTCGAACCAGCCGATGATGATGATGATGACGACAACCTGATTCCCGAACACGATCATGATCACGAAGATACCCCTGATCTCTATCGCCATTCTTCCCTCGGCATGTTCAATGGCAGCGTCATGGATGAAGATGAAGATCATTACGATGAAACCGATGAAGAAGGCGTCAGGTAAGGAGGGGAGTTGGAAAAAAAAAACTCTGTTCCCTCATTTTCCTTGTCCGTCTATAGTTTTGATGAAGAAGAGTTTGATGACGAAACTGGTAGTGACCTTTCAGACATGTCAGAAGAAGACGGCGACGAAGACGGTGATCAAGAAATGGAAGTTGTCCTGCGCCACTATGAAACAGATGAAGAACACGAGGTAAAATTAAAAAAAAAAATCTAAAACTTAACCCTCTTTTTAAATAGCATGGTACGGATGAATCTGGCGACGAATCCGATGAAGACGAATCCGATGAGGATGATGCACATGATCATGATACCGACGATGAAGACGATGGCCATGCTGTGACTTGGCGCTTTGAAGATATGGATGATGAGGGTGTGTTTGTCGGTGCAGAAATTACTATTGAATCTGATGAAGAAGAACCTGAAGCCCATCGCCATCACCGCGGCTTTGATGAAGTAAGTATCCTTTTTTCCCCTTTATGATATGCACACAAAGGACATACGCACTCACTTTTTTTTTTTCTCTCTTTCTGATTTTTCCAGTCGCATGAAAATGATTTGGACACGCTAGATCAGTCCGACTTTGATGAAGAAGAAGGCTCAGAAGGTTATCTGGAAGATGAAGTTGACGCCGAACTGAACGATGGTGTCTTGATTGACGAAGATGACTTGGACCCTTTCTTTGTGGAAGATGGCCAGTCCAACATGCAACTCACCTTCAATGATGAAGAAAGCTGGCAAGAACGTTCGCGATCGTTTGGCGGTCTTGGCTTCCGCCGTCCCGGCCGCTCCGCTCAAACGCGCCGCCTGGAACTAGGCAAGTGCAACGCTCTCTTCACACGGCTCTTTCTCGCCCTTTATTTATTAACAGTTTTATGTTTTTTAGCTGGCCGTCCATTCCGTGGCATTGGTGCCGACCCTTCTGCACCTTTGGCTGGTGGTGACGATGTCACTACCCATCCTTTGCTTGCTAATCAACGTGATATGGGTGAATCTACCGATGTTGTGGGTGGTGTCAGTCGTCCTTGGGATTCTGGTGCTCGACGTCATCGCCTAGGTGCTGGCCATACCGGCGGTCATTCTGGCCTCAATGTCCAAGCATTTGAAGATATCATGGGAGAAAATGCCATCCGTGTGCTCGAAAGCATCTTGACTTCCTATGGCAGTGGCGAAAACTTCCGTGTCAGCGGCCTCGGTGGTCACAGCCGCCTGCTTCGACCTTTTGCCAATGACCATGGTCACGACCATTTGATTGCTGGTGGTTTGACAGTGAATAACACTGGTCTGGGCGCCTCCACCTCTGCTGGGGCCGGTGCCGGCGCCAGTGGTGACCAAGCTGCTGGCTCTTCATCAGCCACTCCCGCCAGCACAATCCTGCAAGAAGAATCGCGCCAAACTCTTGCCATCTTGCACGACTTCCAGCCCATGACTACCGCTGACCGATGGAACCAAGAGGGCCGTATGCTCTATGGCAACATCATGACCGACTTGGCCAGCAAGCTGACAAACGCACTGCTCAATGGCCTGATCCCCCTGGCCCTCGAAGAAGAAAAGAAGCGCCGTGAAGCAGAAAAACGCCAAGCCGAGCAGCGCCGCCAGGAAGAGCTTGAACGGCAGGCCAAGGAACGCAAGCAACGTGAGGAAGAAGAACGCAAGAAGGCCGAAGAAGAAGAACGCCTGGCTGCCGAACGTGCTGCAGCTGCTGCCGCTGCTGCTGAAGAGCAGCTTCGTCAACAACAAGAGCTAGCCGAAGCCATGGACGTCTCGTCCTCTCCAGCTCCCGATGCTACCGAAGAGGTCACTGTCGCTGACGAAAGCCAAACCGATCAACAACAGCAGCGCACCACCATCATCATCAATGGCGAGCCTGTCGACATTTCTGGTACTGGTATTGATGTCGAATTCCTAGAAGCCTTGCCCGACGATTTGCGTGAAGAAGTCATCAATCAACACATGCGTGAGCAACAACCTGCCCCTCAGCCAGCCGAAGAAGACTCCATCAGTCCTGAATTCCTCGATGCCCTGCCTCCCGATATCCGTGAAGAAGTCCTCCGCCAAGAAGCCATCGAACGTGAACGCCGCGAACGCCAACGTCGCCAACAACAAACTCCCCAGCCCGCCCAGGACACCGCTCCCTCCCCATCTGCCAATAATGACAATGGGTAAAAAAAAAAAAAAAAAAAAAAAAAAAAAAACCCGAATTGCTCTTTTCTCACTCTTGCTTTTTTTTTTTCAATTTCATTCTCATTTTAGATTGCTCTCAGATATTAACTCCCGTAATTTGCTTGGTGCCATTGTACGTGATTTGGATGGTCTGCGTTCATCATCGTCACCAGGTGATCCATTGAACCGATTGATTGGTCGTTTCCGTCAAGAAACTCGATCCAATGCAGGGACGACAGCCAGCAATAAGAAACACGTGGGCCGCATCGATACCATGCAGCTGGTTGACCGCACACAACTGGCCACCCTTGCCCGTCTGTTATTTGTTCCACAATCGATCTCCCGCAACCTCCTCAACAAACTGTTGCTCAACCTGTGTGAAAACAGCAAGACGCGTGGTGATCTTTTATCCTTGTTGATCTGCATCCTCCACGACGGCAGTGTGGATCTGGCTGAGGTTGACAAGAGCTTTGCCCAACTGTCTTTATACCCCAAGGCTGCCAGCCTGTCAGCCTCAACATCGTCCCTGGCACCTGCCTCCTCCTCCTCCTCCTCAACAGCACCTGCCGTTGCTGGTGGCAATAGCAATGAACCTACCACCTCGGCTCCTACCACCACAACGATTGGCGAAAACGTGCCCAACTTGATTACCCAGCGCTGCTTGGATGTGCTCCAGTATGTTGTGTCCAGCAACGAGCAATCGCTGACCTACTTTTTGGCTGAAAATGACTGCCTCGCTGGCCTGAAACGTGCCAGCAGCAAAAAGGGCAAGCACAAGGAAAAGGACCCTGCCAAACCCTCCAGCAAGTACCCACTGCTGGTCTTGATGAGCCTGTTGGATCGCCCAGTATTTATCGAAAACACCACCCTGATGGAGCAATTGATGAACTTGCTGGCCACCATGTGCCGTCCCTTCCCTGCCTTGGTCCGCAAATACGTTGAAAAGGTTGAGTCGCAAAAACAGCAACCCGAAGCAACCAGCTCTGAGCTTGCATCGACCGAGGCTGCGCCTGCCCCACCTGTGGCTCACAAGAAACCCGTGCCCAAACCACCCACGATCCCTGACCATTATCTGAAAATGGTGGTGCACGTCTTGACCAGTGGTGAGTGCTCTAGTCGTACTTTCCAATACACTTTGGGCGTCATCTCCCACCTGTCGGCCCTGGACGGTGCCTTGCAAGCCATCACCCGTGAACTCACCGAAGCTGCCAAGGTCTCTGGCCGCCAAATTCTCCAGGATCTGCAAGAACTCAGCCAAGTTCTCTGTGACTCTATGCCTGGTACCGACATCCAGGCCTCCATCATGTCTCCCTTCCTCGCTGCCACCTCCCATCAAGCCAAGCTTCTCCGTGTCCTCAAAACCATTGATTATGTCTACTCCCGCAAACGTCCTTCCACCAGGTAAAAAAAAAAAAAAAAAAAAAAAAAAAAACGCCAGTCCTTTTGCTGTATGGGCTCACCTTTTGTTCTTTTCTTCTATTTTCTAAAAAAAAAAAGTTCTGAAGACGATGCCAAGGAAAAGGACGAAAAGCGTGTGCTGGCCATTTATGACCAACTGGATTTCTTGGCTTTGTGGAAGATGCTTGGAAATTGCTTGTCGCAGATCCATGAAAAGGAAGAATTCATCAACGTGGCCACGGTCCTCTTGCCGCTGATTGAGTCATTCATGGTCGTGTCCAAGTATGCAGCTGGGGGCCATCTGCCTTCGACCTCATCCACTGGCGCCGTCGCATCGCCGGGTGCCGTCACAGCCGCCCCCTTGGACAGCGAGCTACCTGAAGACAGCTTCTTCTTCAAGTTTACCGAAGAGCATAAGAAGATCTTGAATATCATGGTGCGCAACAACCCTACGCTCATGAGTGGCTCCTTCTCATTGCTGGTCCGCAACCCCAAGATACTTGAGTTTGACAACAAGCGCAACTATTTCCACCAGCAACTGCACAAACGCTCCGAGCCTCGTTCACACTTCCCGCCCCTGCAACTGAATGTTCGTCGGCAGTATGTGTTTGAAGACTCGTACCAACAGCTTCTTGGCCGCCCCGGCCGAGATATCAAGCATGGCAAACTGATGGTGCGCTTCTATGACGAAGAAGGTGTGGATGCTGGCGGTGTCAGCCGCGAATGGTTCTCGGTGCTTGCACGCCAGATGTTCGACCCCAACTATGCCTTGTTCATTGCCTCGGCAGCCGACAAGCTGACGTATCAACCCAACCGCGCATCGTACGTCAACAATGACCATCTCAGCTATTTCAAGTTTGTTGGTCGTGTGATCGGCAAAGCAATCTACGATGGCCGCCTGCTGGATGCCTACTTCACGCGCTCCTTCTACAAACACATCCTCAACCGGTCTGTCGACTACCGTGACGTGGAAGCTATCGACCCTGAATACTACAAGAGCCTGGTATGGATGCTGGACAATGACATCACCGACGTCATCGACCTGACGTTCAGCATGGAAATCGACGACTTTGGTACCACCAAGACGGTCGATCTCAAGCCTGGCGGTCGTGACCTTGCTGTCACCGAGGCAAACAAGCATGAGTATGTCAACCTGGTCACTGAACAGAAGCTGACCATTGCCATCCGCGACCAAATCAACGGGTTCCTCCAAGGCTTCCACGACATCATCCCACCCGAGCTGATCCAGATCTTCAACGAGCAGGAGCTGGAATTATTGATCTCTGGCCTGCCCGATATTGATCTTGATGACTGGAAGAACAACACCACCTATGAAACCTACCACGCCAACTCGCCTCAAGTCCAGTGGTTCTGGCGCGCCGTCCGTAGCTTTGATCAAGAAGAGCGCGCCAAACTGCTCCAATTCTCCACCGGCACCTCCAAAGTCCCTCTCAACGGCTTCTCCCATCTCCAAGGCTCTGGCGGCATCCAGAAATTCCAAATCCACAAAGACTTTGGTGGTGAAAACCGTCTGCCCTCGGCCCATACTTGGTAAAATAATAAGAATGCACCTTTCTAGTTGGAAGCAGCTACTCATTTTTTTTTCTTTTCTTTAGCTTCAACCAAGTGGATATTCCAGAATATGATTCATATGAAAGTTTGCGCGCCAATTTGGTCAAGGCTATCAATGAATGCGCCACGGGCTTTGCATTTGTATAAAATATTTGATTTTTCTTATATCTTTCAAATCTTTTTTTTTTCTTTTGCCTCTTTTATTGCCTGCATCCTTCGTTTTTCGTTTCTCCTTGTAATCATATCAAATAGTAAATTTCCTTTTTTTAAATTTTTTTTAAGATACACAAGCTAGTGGTTTTGTTGTTCAGTAGGCCACAGCCAGAGTGAGATGGAGGGTGACGGCATCAACGGAGACTCGTTGGTTCAATGAAAAAGTCGGCAAAAGAAGGAGGAGCTTGCGCAGGCATCGTGTAGTGTGTATGGCATCATTTCTCTTGGCAGCATTCTAGCTGTTTACTTGACTGTCTGTGAGATTGAATTTTAACCAGAGTCCCCTTCTCATCATTCTGAACTTGTGTGCAAAACTTGGGGTGAATCGACTTTTGAGAAATACAGTATTGCACTCTTTGATTTTGGATCAGATTGCTTGGGGGTCGCCTGTAGAAAATGGCTGATTTTTCATTTTTTTTTTTATTTTCGCTGGGGAGGTGGAGCTGTGAAAACGAAACGGACCAACCATCCGATCATCAAAACAGCTGTTTTTTTTTTCACAAAGCAGAGTATGAAGAAACATGGAGGTGATCATATTCAATCTCTGAATGTCGCCTTCACACAGCTGAGTTACACTCTTTCCATGAATAAGTGGCGGCTCTCCTGGAAGACGGATTGCGGACTTTGGATTTCTGAATGTCGCACGAGCCAAGACAAATTTGGCGCAGCGTTTTTTTTTTTTTGTCGTAGATATTTTTTTTTCGTGTCGTAATAGACTTGTCGTGCGACAAGTTGTTTATTAAATACAACTACATAGGAGTCCTATGGAAACAGTCATTGATCCGGGCAGCAGAATAACCGATAAAGCCATGCAGACTCTTGATAGAAACATTATTACACGCCGCCTTGACTCGATGAGACAACAACTCGTCATCTTTCAGCTCGTCACGCCTAACCTTGCTCTTTACGGCCGACCAGAACTGCTCAATCGGATTGAGCTCAGGGGAATAGGGCGGAAGATACATGCATCGATACCCACGGTTCCTGATGAAGGTGTCGATGGCCTTGGATTGATGAATTGGTGCATTGTCCATCACCAAATAGTAGCCCTCAAATTCTGGGTGTTGGTCCATAGTATTCATGACCTCATTCAAGAAGGCGATGTAGTGATGAGTGTTTGTGCCGACTCCAATGTGCTTGTAGATATCTTGATCAAGTTTGCGTTTCTTGTTCCCTGTAGGCGGGCTTCTCATGCTGATTTGAACAACACCAGCAGCACAAATAGCACCAAGGATCGTATGCGTCTTGGATTTCGTGGCGGCTGCTTCCACGACTGTCTTTGATCCGACACGCGACCAGCCTACTGTTCGGCGCAAATTGATGCTAAATGACGCTTCATCGATGAAGACACAGTTCTTTATAAAATCCATGTCTGTTGCAGTCCACTGCACCGCCCATGCGAGTCGCTTGTCGAGCGTTTCATCCGCGTTTCGATTCTCAGCATGCACTCTGGTCCTCTTGAGCGACAATCGGCAGTCATTCACCATATACTTATGTATAGTCGATTTCTTGATAGTCAACCCTTGGAATTCATGAATGAGTGCATCCACAACGTCGCATACCGTCGCTGTCGGCTTGTCGTCGATGAAGGAGATGATGAAATCCTTGTGATCATCAAGCAAGATAGTTTTCCGTCCGGCGTTTTTTGTCTTCATGTCTATCGTTCCCTCCTCGTCAAATTGCTTGCACCACCTCTGGGCAGTTCTTGAGTCAACATTGTGCCGACGTCCAGCTTCAGCTGCTGAACAAAGCTTTTCCAACTTGTAGGTGACAACAAGACGCTTGACTTCGTAATCATGTCGCGGCTTTCGCTTCCCAACATTTTTCTTTGGGCTGATTTCTTTGTCGGTGGACTCGGATATCACTGCTTCAATCAAATCGGCAGCAGCAATTCCTTCTGACAGATATTGATTGAGGTTGGTCAGTGTTTCAACTTCCATCATCGCGCCTGGATCCAGTTCAATGGTTGGCTCCTCATCAAGGACCATCGCTTGACCGCTGTCATCCGTTATTTTCCCAAAACCATCGTCGTGGACAAAGCTGAACTTTTTCATACGTAATAACCAAAATCAGTGACCTTTGAAATGTACAACTGCCACACATTAGATCGCTTCTTATATACTTGTTTATCGGGGAAACATGGAAAAAGGCAACTTTCTCAAAATGCGACATAGTCCATTTGGTCATCCCGACAAAAAAAAAAAAACGCTGCGCCAAATTTGTCTTGGCTTGTGCGACACTCAAAAATCCAAAGTCCGCCACCTGTCTTCCAGGAGAGCCGCCACTTATTCATGGAGAGAGTGTAATGTGTTTCCAGCAAATGCTGTCGCATTCTAAAAGTCGCATGTCGTTCTGCTTTTGGAATCTCATCAGTGATGTTAATATTTCTAGCCAATCAAAATATTACATGGCCAACACTGAAAAAAAGTGGAGTACGATCAGAGGGCGTTTTTTTCCTATTCGTGCTCCCAAGATAGTTCTTGGATCACAATGTTTGAATCATTAGTGGTTTTAACCAAGACCATTACTTAATACAAACGTACACGATAGCTATGATTCAGCTAGTCTGATCACAGAGATTCGAGCAGATATCGGAATGTGAAATTCTGACTGACTTTTTTTCAAGATCAATGGATTGACGTAAAACTACGCATGGGTAAATAGCGTGTTGAGTGGTGATGATACTAAAAAAAATAGATCGATTGGTAGAGATCTCCTAGCTAATATTTAGCAGGTTAGTTTTGATGTGTCTCAAACTTCAGCTAAAAAATGCCATTTTTTCAGATGACTCCCAGGCGAACTGATCAAATAACAACTTCAAATTCGTCAAAAATCGATTCACATCAAATTTTGCACATGGAGGGGTAATAATGGTACACACCTCTCAGGCATGGAAGTGATGGGCTAGGGATTGTCGACATGCAATGTAAGCATAAATTATAAAAAATCTCAGGCATATCGAAAGCTCAGGCCTACTGCTTTATGAGTTTGTGTTCCCTGCAACGAATCGCAACGATTATTGCCCAAATACAGGATATATAAGTTTTAAATAGTAAAAGAAAATGCTCTTAGGTCAATTTACTAATATTCAACGAATCAAAAATAGACTAAAATGGAAAGGAAGAATGGGACGCAGTTGGAGAGTGGGGAAATGGCGGAGTGAAAATACAACTCGCGTTTCACCTTTTTTTTTTGTTTCTTTCTTCTTGTTTTCCTTCATCACGAAAAATGGCCCGTACCAAGCAGGGTAGAAAAAGAAGACAAAATACGCCCGAGGTGGAGTCGGATAGAACTCAGTTAGTGCCAATTGAAGAAGAAGCTGGCCCTTCTACGTCACGTATGACCAAGCATGATACATATGAATTGTCTTTTCGATAGCGCCGTTATCTAATCGCTTTTCTCATCAGGCCCTGTCAAGCGACAAAGACGAAACAAAACAAGGAATGTAACAAAAAGAAGACAGAATGCTGATGAAAAAGCAGCAAAGCGTACCGGCAGAGATGAGCGTAGCCTTGCCATCGATCGACAGCGACGATCTCGACGTCCCTGCCCAACTTGCATAAAGAATGGAAACATAGAATCGTCGTTGACCCATTCAAGATCATCAAGTCGCCTATGTCCCTACCGCATACCCTCTCAACGTGCACAAGGGAACCAATTGCTTGGTGGAAAGAAGACCAAGACACTCACGATCAAGCATGGACTGTACCCATTATTGAAATCGCTACGCAATGCCGAGAAAGAAATTTTTATGGATGGCCTTCAAGCAGTTGTTGATTTTAATCGTCGTGTGTTGATTTGCAGTCACCTGTTTATCCTGGATTACTTCAACTCCCGCCTCACCAATGGCCTGGATATCCCTCTAGTGTTCCTGGACTATCGGTGTGTTTCAGCTTGTCATTGGCCGATCTTGGTCGAATAACTCACTCTTTACTGAAGAGGTCCGTCAACACATTGAAGAAGCGTTTGCCACATTTCTGATTCAGCATCCTAATGTCCACTGTCCACTGGTCCCGTCTACTGTGCGAGGGAAACGCCCTATTGGCTTTTCCAAGATTTTAACTTCCACGGCCCGCACGTACGCCTCCAGCATGGTGAATCATGTGGTCGAGGGTTTCGACCAAGCCTACATTGGTTATTTGCAAGCTCGCCTTGCTCGTTCTATTCCAGTAAGTAACTCCAAAAAACCTCCATCATTAACAGCTCACCTTTTTTTTTTTTCAATAGGAACTTAATCGCTTTCAAGTTGGAGCCCTTGCGGATTTCGTGTTTGACACGTGTGCACAAAACCAAGACTTTGAACCAGTTTGGCCGACGATCAATGTTGAAGATTCTATCGACCATGCTATGGTGGATGCCAAGGTCGACACTGCTTTGAACGAATTGATAGACGAGACTTGGGACAGATGGACACAACTCGCCATTCGTATTGAACAAGAAGGACCCTTGACACAGCAAGACGCGGATGAGGACAACCAAGACGACGAGGACAACCAAGAAGAGGTTGACAACCTCTCGGTCAGCACAGCCACAGCCATGTCCATCGACACTATCTCAACCCTTGGCATCTCGCGCCTTGATGTTGCTACTGGCCCTTATACCTTGCCTCCGCTAGCTGATCCATCTCTCTCAACTGACAACGCTATTCGTAGCCAGGTTCCTCCATCTGTGTCTATCACAACGACAACGATCACCCGGTATCCGCACCTGTTTATCAAGATTCTATTTGATGTCTTGTGCAGCTTGGAGCGCCTAAATGAAGATCAACACACCGCACCGGCGCCACAAACCTCCGTTCATTGGAATTGGACACATCACCAGCTCTCTGGAATGCATGACTGGAGTTATCTGAACCATTACCAGCGGTCAAAGCTCGTCCGTGGTATATCCAAATCCATCAACAACAACACTCCAGTGGACATTGAACGACTGCCTCGTGTCTTTTCTCAGCAATCCCGCCAACAAGTGACCACGCTTGTGGCCGAAACGCAACGAGCTCTTGCTGCTGGCACATTCTCATCCGAAGCATACCTTGTGTCACCAAAAGTGCGTCTTTTCTCGGTCCTTCCCACACCGTGTCTCACCCGAAAATTCATTCAAGTCTCCCACGATTCTCTTGGTGAAATCATGCGCCATTTCGGATTAGAACACTACGTCGTACCTCAAGCGATTCGCCCAGTTGCTGGACAAGTGCATGACAATTTCAAGATCCTGAACTTGAAAAGGATCCATAGTGGGTAAGTCGGAAACAAAGAGATAAAAAAAAAGGTGAGAGCATTGCCGGAAAAAAGATATCTCACTTTTCATTTTCTAGTCGCGGAATCTTCCTCAATCAGCTGTACACTGATGGCTATTCCGTTTGCGTTCCATTCAAAAAGATGTCTGGTGCATCGAGCGGCCAACCTCTTCGACTGACCGACATTAGCCCTGTGGCCATGCAGCAAATGGACGTTTGGGGTATAGATCCTGGCGTCACCGACATCTTTGTAGCATCAAACTCCTCCGATCCCCGTGCTTACCTCTCCCCAGCGGACCTTCCAGATGAACCATTGCTAGCCACACCGCCGAACCCAAGGCATCAGATCCGCCGCTTTTCCAGTGCTGAATATTATGTCAAAGCTGGCTATCGAAAAACCGTCGCAAATATCAAAGCCTGGAAGCAGCAGCACGGCATCACTGAAATTGAGTCGTCCTTTGGATCGCCAAAAACATCAGTGCGCCAAAACATCACTGCCTACATCACTGAAAAGCTACGCCATTTGGATCGATTGCTCTTATTTTATGGCCAAGACATTCAGCAGCTCCGCTTCTTGAACTACAGGGGCGCGCAGCTCGTTACCCACGACCTGGTCAAGACATTTGTCGACGGTGGTCGCAAGTACGGATCCCATGCCTCCAACTACAACAGCCACGACACATACATGAGCCGGCTGAATGAAGATGGCAGTTTTAAGAGTCGTCGGCGTCAGCATGCACATCCCTCCCCTCCTCAGCCAAGGTAATGTCAAAATCAAAACCAACAAAAAAAAAACTGACTTCTTTTTAATTCAGCGAGACAAGAAATGGAAAGTGGCGTCCCCTGCCTTTCCAACCATCCACCCAGATACCCCTTCTGTGCATTGGTGATGGAAAATTTGGCAGGCGACGCTTCAACAAAAAGCCACTTGGTCTCGCAAATCGCTTCAAAAAAGTGGTTCGATTGGCCCAGCGGCAATTCCCCATTTTGGTGGTCGATGCAGACGAAGCCTTTTCGTCCAAAGTTTGCAGCAAATGTGGGAAGAAGACTTTGACCAACGTGACGGTGGATGGTGGCGAATCAAAGTTGCATGCAGTGCAATGTTGCGAAACATGTAGCACTGTGTGGCAACGAGATTGCAACGCCTCCCGAAACATCCATGCGCTCTCCCATTTTGCTGCTCTTGGTGTGAAGCCTCTTGTTTTCACCCCCCAAGACCAAGAGCAGGCCGACCCTTCCACAACCTCGCCACCAGACGCGCAACCGAACCAACCAACCCCCACATAATCCAGGTATCAAAAACCTGTACGACGTATAAGCTGTAAGTCAAAAAAAAGCAACTGTGCAGTAATCTGATCAGACTTCGCATCCACTCAGGCAAAATGACCTGTTAGTTCTTTGAACGTCTTGTCTGGCTGTAAGTAGCAAAAAAGAAGATGCCAAATTCAATTTTTCTAAGGGTGAGTGGAAAAAAATAAAAAGATGCCTAGCTTTTGCTAAACTAACCACTTCATTTTCCTTTTTCGTAGCTGACTTTTTTCTTGCTTTGCGACTTTTTTTTTTGGTAACACAGTACAGTCTTTCCAGCAATCTGTTTCAGTACCCAAAACTGGTTATTGGATTAAGCTCAGGAGAGCAAGTAGGAAGATACTCACATTTGTATCCTCGATACTCAATATACTCCCTAATGTTTTCATGCGTGTGAATCGGTGTATTGTCCATAACTATGTAGTGACCGTTCATATGCGGAAGTTTATCCATTTCATCGAGAGTCACTTTAAAGAAACAAATGTAATGACCCGTTACAGTTCCTGACCTTATTATATCCATCAGCTTTTTTCTTCTAGGCAGGTCTTGGTTTTATTACGGCAACCGTAATCAAACTTGCTGCTGAGATAGCACCCAATATAGACGCTGTGTTTGCTCTTGTTGTAGGTCGGGGGTAGCCAAACAAATGGGGAAACCAAGCCACTAAAAATTTTTCAGCCTAGATATAAATTCTGGTATTTTTCACTCCCCTTCATCTCTTCATTCATGGTTAATTCTTGATCAGAAAAGAAAAGGTAAAGGGAAACATTTGGAGCAGGGCTGCAAAATGATGCTGGCATTGCCCGTTGTTGTCTGCAAAGGTTTATGATGAGAAATGTGTATTTGATACTCTCAAGTTGGATCCCTAATTCATGGACGTATATGAAAAAGGGCCGACAATGTGGACTAGACTCACTTTGGAATTCCTCGATTCTGATCCTTTGCACAACATATAGCGCATCTGCTTGCAGCAGTTGGAAAATTTGGCGTGGATATGAATTGGTCAGAGACTCACAGCTTGCTTTTTTTTTTTTTTGATAGACTATCCTTGGAACGATGTCATTGTTAACCAGGTACGTCCTTTCCCTCAGTGGATACATTTTTGAGGGCAAATGAAATGTCAGGGTGATGACACCTAGTTAAATCCATTCTATGATATGTGGTCCACATCCTACTTGACGCCGATGTTGTTTGATCTCCTCACACTGGGTTCTCTGGTGTGTCATGTGATCGGGCAATGTCACTTGTTGATGGGATGGGGAATTTCAAGATGCTTCCAATTTTTTTCTTTCCGTTTTCAGACGTCTTTTTGGGCGGATGTTCCTGGAACTGAAAAAAGACGGATTCGGGCGGTTATTCTTTCTGTGGCTACTAGGATTAAAAAACGCTTGCTGACTCGACATTTCAGAATGCTCTTGATTCTCTTTTATTCCCCATGATTGATTTATATTCATGAAAGCTAACTCTTTATCTTCCGGAATAGGAATCCCTTGGTTAAGCTGGACACTTTACCCAGTTTTTGAAATAAAAATTTGTATAAAAACCATTCTCTGATGCTGATTAAGTTTAAAAAAAAACACTTTCATCTATTCTATTAAAAGAGAGGAACACTTCATGGGTTACTTGGGACGTTGGGGGGAGGGAGGGTAATGGCTTGAGCAGCTTCCAAGACCTCTTGAGTTGGCGGTGTAACACCTTGTAGCGATGACAGTCGGCGGGTAAAGTATGAGGCGTCTTGGATTAACCTGGCTTTTCCTGCCTCGGTTAGGATGGTAAGCTCACTTATGATATGGGCCAGTTGATGGGTAAACGATTGAAACACTTGTACCATGATGAACTTGTAAAATAAAGGGAATAGTGAGTAAAAAAAAAGGCATGACTCGAGGATCAATCATTCAGTCTTTGTGCTGTTGCACAACACATATCTTTTTACTCGCTTACTTGTAGATCCAGACTAGGGAGGTATTTGTTGAGGACTTTGTGCAAGGTCATGGTTTCCTTGACGAGAGTTTCCATGTAGATATTCGCGTGTTTTCCCGAGAGATCGTCAGTGTCCCAACGGACAGCTTTCATGGCACGGATATGCACTGCGAAGCGTTCGTTCATAATGGCCACCAGCTTCAAATGGATCTCCCTTTGGTGGTTTTGATAGTCATTGGCCACACGGTCGAATTCGGACAGGAGCACGCCATGTTTTTCAGGCACGTACTTGCTCATGCATGTTTTCAATACCGGCGTTAAAGCAATCATCACACCTATGGATTGAGATGCCAGTGCTAAAAGAAAAGGAGTGACTGGGGGTCAATTGTGGAACACATCTCTTCCTTCTTACCCAGGTGTTTGGCCGATATGTTTTTCAAGCCAGCAGAACGCATTGCACCAGCGCCAAGGATGACTTGGTTGACACGCGAATTGAAAAGCTGGACAGTTCAAAAAACTTTGTAAATATCTTGCTTCAAGCGTACGGCTTTCTGTGACATACTTTGAGCAACTCAAACAAGCGTTGCATGACTTCGGTGGCCATGGGCTCCAGTTGTTGGACACAGCGGAAATAGTCGTCAAGCAGCTTGATGATCAACAACGTGCAGCCTACGACATAGAATGGTTGGTCGCTGATCACCAGCAATTTGGTGGCGGGTGCAGCTTCGTCTGGTAACGGTCCGTCGGCATCGCTGCCTTGATATCCCTGGCAGAGCTGTACTACCATCTGCTGGAAATCTCCTGGCACTTCACAGGCGACCCATTGTTCATTATCGATTAATTGAGATTCCTGTTTGAGACGCTCCATATGGAAGTGGTCCACAAATGCTTTTTGCTACAGGGAAAGAAAGGACAGGTGAGAGACTCTCTGTTTTAGTGAGTTAACTTACTTGGGACAAGAAGGTGCCGCGTAGACCAAAGCATGTTCGACCACAGCTTGCCTCGGAGTCGTGGATGAAAGATTGCAAGCGATGGCACAGACGATAGAAATCTGTTGGGTTCAGCACGGTATGAGATTCGTGTCGGGAGGCCAGGATTTTTCCAAGACGGACGTGCGCTACTTCGGCCATGGTGGATGCCACTTGGTTGGAAGTGGCCTTGCTCAGGTGAATTTGATCTTCTGCGTCAAAGGTGCCATTTTGCAAAGAGTGAGAAGCCAGTGGTGATGATTGGTGAGATGAACATTCGTCAATAAGCTCGGTCAGTTGGCGGTCGTACAGGCTTGCTCGGTCCAGTCGGTGAAGCAGTGTGTCTAGAAGCCCATCTAGCAAGCTAAAGAATTGACCGAACGGCATCGATATCAAGGATTTTGCCATTGGTTCTTCTGAGTCTTCATCCTGTGAAGTTCCTGGAATACTCTGCCAAGTCAAAAAAAAAAAAAAAGCAAAGCAACCATTTGCTGTTAGTCATGGCTTGCTTGACCTCCCTCTTTTTTTTTTTACCTTGCGGATCATGTCTTTGATTTCAAGACAAGATTGGTCCTTATAGTCTTGTAAGCTGGCATCCAGAGCTTGTGTAGATAAGAGACCCATGACGCTGGAGGCCAGACGGTCTTTAAGAGCGGTTGGGTCCTGGTCCGTACCAACCATTAGGATGGAAACAAAGTCGTGCTGCATCATGGCTGCAACAGCCTTTTCCATTTCATCGAGCTGGGTGGAAAGGTGCATCAGTGCTTTGACAGACCGCCAGTCGATCTTGAGGGATTTTTCGTCATCATTGCTGCTGTCTTGCTGGTGATGGAGGACAGCTCTGGTTTCACGTATCAGATCCAATGCACCAAAGTAATCGCCCTGACCAAGCAGAATTTGGATCATCGGTTGTGCTGACACCAAATCTTTGATCGTGGTTAGGGCATCGTGGAGAAGCACAAGGTTGCGGTGGCGCACGTGCAGGCGGATGACTTCAAGACCTGGCCGAGCTTCGACGGCGGCAAGGCGTTGCATCTTAGCTCGCAAGGCATGAATCTGGTCGACGCATTGGCGCGTCTGTTGGTGAAGAGCCTGTAGATTCGACAGAGCCTCGAAAAAGGATGGCGAGCGGTTCTCGATTTCCTGCAAGAGATGAATTTCCACTGTGTCTAGATAATAGGATAGTTTCTCTTGCAAAATATGGTTTGTGGAGAGCGGAGGATTTGGGCCAGAGTTTCCTACGACGTCAGCACTCTCTGTCACAGCATCGAACGTCCGAGGGTTTTCCAGGTGGAAGAGTTCATCGAAAAAGACAGACGGTACGTTTTCCAGCATGGGTAGGTCGCGCTGGGGTGAAGGCGCCGACTCCACGCTGAGCAACGAGTCGGTGGACATGACCTGTTGAGGTAGGCTGTAGGGGTTTCGGCTACTTTTGGCATTGTAGATGCTACCAGGTGTGAGGGAGGGTGTCGTGGTGGTGGTGGTAGGTGTCGATGTCGATGTGGTAAGCGCGGGCTGCTGAGTGTTGAGACCAAAAATCGTGGACCCATCTTCCTGATTCGTCAGCTTGTTGTATTGATATCGTTCAAAGACCGGCACAATGTGCTGCAAGTAGGCGTCAAAATCAGTTCGTCGTACATTGGAAATAGAGGCTTGAGGTACAGGTGCAATGTCTGCAGATTTTCCGGAAGCTGTCGTTCGCTTGGCAGGATCGTTCAAAACACCTTAAAAAAAAGAGGGAGGGAGGTGAGAATCATGCGTTTGCTTTATCTCTGTACTCACCAGAGATAGCATGGAAGCCAATATCTTTGGTCGTCCAGGGTAAAGAGGTTTCGCTCATGGTACTAAAGTTGGAATAGCTCGACGGGCGCCGGTTGTGTTGGCCATGGAGTAGGCGATGGCGGCCGTGGGATGAAGCCGATCTTACAGAAGGTGGGCGGCTAGTGGAGGTGATAAGGTCATCTCTTGGGTATGATCGTTCACGAGACATAAGATGGGTGTTCATCAGAAGAGGAGATGTCTGCTGGCCAAAGGAAGGTGACGGGCCATGCGACAGTGGCGGTGAAGCCAAGGACGACAGCATAGCTCCATTGTTGACACTAATTTTGCTGCTATTAGGTGATGACCTTGAATCTCCATCGCTTGACATGCTGTTTGTCGTGTTCTCTTCTTCTTTCAGAGTGACAGCGAGGTAGATGTTTGAAAAAAAAAAAAAAAAGAGTGTGAACCTGAAATCAACTCTTTTTATTTTCAGAAAGGTCCGCGCGAGACGGAAGGTCGAATGCCAATAAGCTTTTGCCAAAAATGCAGAGAAAACGGCATAGGTGATGGTGAGCTTGCATGAATCTTCTCGCAAGTGGTATTTTGGCGCGGGGGCTTGATGGTGAGCGTGGTGGGAGGCTTGTTATTGATACGCAGCACGTGCACTGTGTGTTTGCTTTCAACAATGCGAAGCAGTAGTTTTCCCACATAGGCCCGCAGGGCCACGTTTGTATCTTTTAGGGCTTCAAGCTCTTTACATATGACTGATCGTCAAAGAAAAATAATTAGGATCATCCCTGTCGTTTCCTTTTTTGCATTTTTACGAGTGTCTTTGGGCTCCGTTGCCCGGTTTAATTCATCTGCCAAATTAAAATGCAAGGCGTCTTGGGTGGCGGCGGTGGCATCCAGAGGGTGGCAGTCTACGGGTGTGATGGGTGGTGTCAAGTGGGCCGGGTCTCGGAATTCTTGTGTGAGGCGTTGATATGCTTCATTTTCTTCCATCAGCGATTGATTGATACATTGAAGGTGTCGGGCTTGGCCTTGCCAGTAGGAGATTTCCTGCTGCAACGACCGCCTCTGCTCAGATTGTTGGGTGATCTGTTGGTGCACAGTGTGCTGTAGCTCGTCAATGATTCGCTTTTGGGTAGCCAGCGTCATCTGGTTTTGATTCAGGTTTACCAGAGGGGTATAAGTCTTCGTGTCTACTACCCAAGAGAATGGGAGTTTAGAGGAGTCCTCGGTCTGACCCCTCGTAACTTTCTCGGTGTAGGACCAGGCCCTTTTTGTCACTCGTGGAGTTGAATGGCGCCGTTGTTTTTCCAGTAGCTTTTCTTCGGTTTCTTTCCATGCTATCCTTTCGTTTTCATACCCTAACCGCTGGGAGATTATATTAAAAAAGGAGGTACGCCACGTCAATCGAAAGCCTTTGATCTGCAGAACTAGCCCCTCTTTTTCATGGTACCTCAATGTCGCGAGTCTTGGTTATATCTTTCATAGTGCGCTGAGCCTGCTGGAGTTCCTTCTGAAGCGCATTGACTTCTTGTTCACGTGTGTATAATTGCATTTCCAGACGTTCTTGGTCTAGTCCCTGGCGTTCAGTTTCAGCTTGTAGGAGCCGCCATTTCTAAATCAATCCCACGGAAAAAAAAATAGATCAGCTTCGTGCCAAATATGGCCAGTTCAAGGGGCCTATCAAAAGGGAGCTGCTTCCAATCGTTTTTACGTTTTCAGTGTTCATAAGTTCAGTCTGGCTGGTTTGATATTTGTCGGTAAGCTCCCAGGTGCATTGTTCCAGCTGGAAATCAATAGGAAAAAAAATCATCGTTCGGTGAGTGAAAAAGGTGGGCTACGGCTTCTTGTTAAAGATACGAGAGGAGACATACTCGAAGATTCGTGTCCTGTAGCGTTAGTATCTGCTCTTGCAATGAAAGGATTAAGTTCTGCGTTTCGTATGGAATATCAATAAAAACCATGATCAAAAAGGACAAAGGGAAGAAAGCTGAAAGGAAAAAAAAAATAAGATGGTTGTTTAATTCAACGCTTATTTCCCAAAAAAAAAAAAAAAAAAAATAGGAGGCCTGCGGAGTGCTAATTGCGATACATTCCACTGCAATTTATTGCTAAACGAAGAGAACAGAGAGTCAAAACGTTGTGCATAGCAGGAATATCCTATTGCTACTGTATCAAACCTGTCCACTTTAATGCAAAAGGGGCGCTCAGTTGAAATGGAAAGAAAAAGAATTGCGTTTTTGTCGCTAGGAAAAGGGGGTTATTTTTAAGCCGTGAATAAAATATTGCGGAAGAGCCGTCAAATGGGATGTCAAGTTTATGAGAAAGTGAATTGCAATGCGCGCAATAATAACTCCAAGGAACAGCATTCGAGCGTAAACCAAAGTAGTCAGAGGGTTGATGTGTCCATGAACGATTTCGACGATGCGATATGAACTGACCAACCACTTCATGGAAATCCACAGTGGCACTGGTACCAACGTGCAACGGTCGAGACGAGGAGAGGTAACTGATATTTCCATTCAAACAAGGGCATTCAAGGTATACGAAGGTTTGAAATGCTGGGTAGGAAGTTTGGCAAGGTGAAGGGATAAGCCAGCAGGGGTATAAAAATCCAAATGAGCCCGGAAAAAAAATGCCGCAGCAGATTGTCTTCTCCAAATGCTCAGCCTTTACTTCCCCGCTTTTTTTTTTCAAAATGAAAAAAAAAGCAATTTGCTGCACAGCACTTTTGAGTGATTTGATCGATGTGAGATTTTCAAGGAATGCGCAAATTCATGAATGATGGTGATACTGAAAAAATCAGGTCGATTGAGCAAGGTTGCCCAGCCAAATTTTGATCACTTTCGTTTCGACACTTCCGATTCCCCAGCTAAAAAAAATGAAAAATCGGCCATTTTCGCCAGGGACTTACCTCCAGGGCAATAGGACGGTTTGGAAAAAATGGGAAACCCGCCCATTTTTGTCGGTTTGCTTTGCGACAGTTTTATCCGAATAAGTACTATATAATAATAATAATAAGGGTCTATAAAAACTGAAACACGCCAAAGTGTTGGTGAAAATCCAGTGTCATTGATGTCACCTATGGAAAGGGAAGATGACAAAAAACATCTACACGTGTTGGACAAAATGTTTCTTATTGAAGCCCAATTCCATCCAAAAAGAGATGACAGAGCTTGGCCAAAGAGCAAACACTGCACCATTGGCCTTGTAGTAGCTGGTACACCCGCCATTCAACCAGGTAGTCCCTTGCATATCCTTGACCATCCGCTGAGAAAACGCGTTTTGGTGTTCCAATTTAGGCTCTAATGCCTTGAGCTTATTCTTTATCATGTATTTGATTGCGTCAAGCGTGTATTTGACTTGGATTTCAATCATCAGAAGGACACCTGGTTAAACGGAAGAAAGAAAAAAACCAGTGGTGAGCTTCATCCTGGGAGTACTTTACATCTTTCCCTCAGTATTGGGTTTCAGGGATTCCGATAAACTTACTGTTATGTCCCAATCCGCTATTAGGGCCCAGAAGCAAAAAGAAGTTGGGAAAATTATGGATAGCCACCGTTTTGAAGGTGCTTGGGTAGTCGTTCTTCGACCACAGGCTATTCAATTCCACACCATTGCGACCATGAACTGCAAGAGAAAACGTCAAGGATGCCACTGGGATACCCCTCTCTTCCTCTTCTTACCTTTGAGATTGCCAAGGCACCCCTTGACTTCAAATCCAGAGGCAAGGACGAGCACATCGGCATGAGTCTCAGAGCCATCTTCGTGATATATGGTCTGGCCCTGGACCTTTGTGATCTTGCCCATCTTTACTGTCACATTAGGGCTGGCCAAGGCTTCGAGATAGTTTTCTGACCGAGCAATGCGCTTGCAGCCAACAGCATAATCTGGGGTCAACACAGGTACGAGGTCAGTGCGGCCACGGCGTGCCAATCGCAAGCGCATGTCGACCTTGAACCACCAGCGCACAAAGCGAGCCAGCAACGATCGGCTATTCTTGAACAGTGGAAAGGTGGCTTCGTGCTAAAAGGCATGAAAGATAAAGTGAATCCTTTTTTTTTTTTTTTGTCAGGCAAACCTACAATCAGAAAGAGCACGTAGCGTTGCAACCGAAGCAAAATGGGGAACCAGCGGAAGAGTAACTTGATAAAGCCAGGATACTTGTATTGATAGCGAGGGGCTACCCAAGTGGCTGATCGCTGATAGCTGTACAGGTGCTTGGCCTTGGTTTGCAAGCAAGGGATAGCTTGGACTGCGCTGGCACCGTTGCCGATCACAGCCACTATCTTATCCTTGAAATCCATGGATGGGTTCCAAACTGCAGTGTGAATGGTGGTGCCTGTGAAAGACTTAAATTCTTCAGGGATATGGGGGATGCGTAGGGGACCAATACCGCAATAGCTAAAAGGAGCGTGCAAAAAAAAAAAAAAAAAAAAAGAAAAGAAAAGAGTAGTTAGGATGAGAACGGCCGTCATTGTGTGATTTCACGCTTGCATAATGTCGAAGAATTCCGAAGTGGTCGTGCTTGGATCTATCAGACTGCGATAGTCGACCCTGTACTGCTTGCTTTCTTCCAGCCAGTTGACGCTGAGCACCTCAGTGTTGAAAAGGGTGTAGTCATACATCTTGTGCTGACGGGCTACGGAGCGCATGTAGTCGTAGATTTCAGGTTGAGGGCTGTAGGTCGTCGACCACTCTGAGAGGAAGAATAAATATGAATGAGCTTTGTTAGGTATGATATGCATGAATCTTACCAGGGTTCAAAGCAAAGCTGAAGTTGTACAAACTAACCAAAAGAGAAAAAAAGTGAGGGGCGGTTTTTTGTCGGGGGATTATATTGCCATGTTACCCTGAAGGAATGTCACAAGCACAGCCTGAGTATTGGTTGGCAAGCCAGGTACCACCAACGTCTGGTAAGTAATCAAATACTTTTGGGGTGATGCCGAGTTGCGTTCTGACCTGAATGGCAGCGATCATGCCGCTGAATCTATTTGAAGACGAAAACGTTATAAACGCCATGTCATGGGTCATGTTGTCTTCTTACCCTGCTCCAATAATGCCAACCGAAGGCTTGCTCATGTTCATTGACAAACTTTGGTTTTGTGAAAGAAAAGGAAAAGAAAGAGTAAAGCCTCCATGCCCCATTTTTTTTTTTACCCAGCGAACGGTCAAAAATCACATGTTTGGCCAGTGTTTTTTTTTTTCAGGAACCATTTGACAAGTGAATTACACTAAATCTGGTTTATTGTTTTAAAAGACAGCGAACAAAATCGGTGGACGATGATGTAGAATTTATGGGCGTAAGCAAAGTGGAGAGGAAAATGTACAATGGGGGAGGAGAAGGGATAATTTAGATATAGTCGTCGTCCGAAAAGAATTCGTCGGATTCGTAGTTTAACTGTTCAAAGTTGACACGGTAACGCAAGATGCCACCGATACCACCGAAACCACGGCAGAACTGGGAACCTTCCTGAGAGCGGTTGGTGACGAATTCCAGGTTGGCACCAAAGTCCTTGTAACGGTCAGCAAACCATTCGAGCAGAGGGCGCGATTCAATGATTTCCATTTCCTTGTTGGGTTCGGCCGCGGCGCTCTTGTCCATCAAGAAAGATCGATCCTTTTCTTCTTGCTTGTTGGGGTGGAAGACAATTTCGGTGCCTTCAGCGTCACGCAAGACATAGCGATTGGTGTCAAGGGCTTCCCACACAATCAGGCTTTCTACAGCCCCAAGTTCAAGAGCCTTGAGGGTGTCCTCCACGCCGAAACAGTACTTACCGGTGTCTTGGGAGATTTCATCAAAGTAGGATTGGATGAGCTTCTTTTCTTGCACAAACTTGACGTTGGAAAGAGATTCGGCAGATAGTTCGATGGCTTGGTTGAAGCCGTTTTCGCCACCGTAGGACACATCGACCACCTTGACGATCTTGGCTTGCAATCGCCCGTCAAACATATCGGATTGCGACAGTTCAGTTTTGAAATCGGCGGAACCAGCCAACACCAAACCTGCAACGTTGACCTTGTCGCCAGCGATGAAGAAATTGACAGCCAATTCGGCGACCTTGCGCACATAGTTGTGTCGCTTTTCATCACGGAGACGCGAGAAACGCAGAGCGGACTGACCACCACGACCGTGCTTCTTGGGCAAATCGACCTGGAGTTTGTGGATGACATCTCGGGTGTTCCCAGACAGGGTACCGAACAGAGCACCGTTACCATCCATGATAATGAAACCAAACTTGGCATCTGCTTCTAATAATTCTTGCAGAGCTTCGGTATGGAATTTGTTATCACAAAGGTACAATGATGTGTTGATGGGCTTGTGGGGTTCAAAATCAATGTTCACCTTCTTTTCTTTGCCTTCGTCCGTCACAATGGTACCACAGTACACAACCAGGCCATTTGGTGGCACTAACCACACACACACACACAAAGGTCAATAAAAAAAAAGCCAAGGGGGAAAGCGCTTACCTCGGTTGTACAGCTTTAAACGTTGTTGGGTAGAAGTAATAGCAGACAGCACAGACAATCGGTTCACACGAGATTTGATGTTGGAGGCAGTACCATATTCATCAGCCAACATTTTACCCACTCGAGAGATTTGATCCTTGGGGGCTGTAGGCAAAAAAAAAAATAAAATAAAATATAATAAAGTGAGTTGACCTGGAGCAAAAAAAAAAAGGAAGCTTGAGAGGAGTCAGGACTTACGAATAATAAGAGAAATCATGGAAGTACCGTTACTAAAAAAGGTGAGAGAGTAAAAATAAAGGGAAGCTGTAAGCATCAAGGCCAGTGGAAAGGGTTGTCACACTGAAGATGAGAGTGGAGCTTACCCTCGAGCAGCCTCAAGGTTCTTGATGAGCTTCTTCATCTTCCAAATTTCAATGTTTTGGTCGGTTTCATCGGGAGGAGCGCCAGACATGATGTATTATTGATTGTAGGTGACTGTCTGAAATAAGAAGGATGGTTGGTCAAACAGGAATAAGAAAGAAAGAAAAAAAAAAAAAAAGGAGCAGAAAACGTTTTTCGATTAGTTCAAAAAGCCACTTCTTCGGCCGAACTCCGCAGGCACACGGTCTTCCACAGGGGAAAAATAGGGAGCACAGCTCCCGATGACTGCGACAATTTATACTTGATAATGTTACAAGAGTTCTTAATTTATCATCTCGTCGATCCTATGATGATAGCCTTGCTCTTCTAGGACAACTCCAGCATGTTTAAAAGGCCTAGTTCCAAGAACTCTGTCATTGGCTGGAGCGGCGGTTAAAAAAGGTACATCCATTACGGCGGGTCCGTTGACGTTTTTTTGTTTTTTTTGACAGCGCGATCTCTTCCATCACTTTTTTTTTCTTTTTTTCATAATAATCCATTCAATATGTTCCAAACCTCTCAAGGTGGATCTCTTTTCCTAGGTGGTGAACGTACCACTGGCCAAGATGTTCGATCCAGCAATGGTAAGTGAGACAACAGATTAGCCGGAAATAAGAGCTGCCAGATGGTTTAGGGGAAGAGAGATAAAAAAAAGTCATCTCATCTTGATTCTCATGTGTTATCTAGTGCTGGCTGCTGCCTCCATTGCCAACATTGTGAAGAGTTCGCTCGGTCCTGTTGGTTTGGATAAAATGTTGGTTGATGAAATTGGTGTAGGTTTTGAAAACCAAAAAGATTATTCGAGTGGATGTTTAATACCCCTCTCTCTCTCTCTCTTTTTTTTTTTTTGATGATGAACAGGATGTGACCATCAGTAATGACGGCGCCACTATCTTGCAACTGTTGGAAGTAGAGCATCCTGCTGGTAAAGTGCTTGTGGAACTTGCCCAGCAGCAAGACCGCGAAGTGGGTGATGGTACGACCTCCGTGGTGATTATTGCTGCCGAACTGTTGAAACGAGCCAACGAATTGGTCAAGAATAAGATCCACCCCACCACTTTGATCACCGGGTTCCGCCTGGCCTCCAAGGAAGCCTGCAAATTCATTGCCAATGAAATGGCTATCAAGGTCGATACCTTGGGTAAAGAATGCCTTGTCAACGCTGCCAAGACCTCCATGAGCTCCAAGATCATTGGCTCGTAAGTTGCGGGCGAATGAGCAAAAAAAAGGGGGTGGTCCTGACCTATTATTTAGTGACTCTGATTTCTTTGCCAACCTTGCTGTGGAATCCATGCTGGCTGTCAAAACGACCAACATCCGTGGCGAAAGCAAATATCCTGTCAAGGCAGTCAACATTCTCAAAGCACACGGCAAGTCTGGACGTGAATCCGTGTTTGTGCGTGGTTATGCTTTGAACTGCACTGTTGCCTCACAAGCCATGAAAACCCGCATCACTGGTGCCAAGATTGCTTGTTTGGACATGAACTTGCAAAAGGCCCGCATGCACTTGGGTGTCAACATTGTCGTTGACGATCCTGACAAATTGGAAGACATCCGCAAGAGGTAATTGAAGGAAAATAGCAACGGACAATCCTGACCAGTTCTTTTTTATTTCCTGTAGAGAAATCGAAATCACCACAGAACGCATTCAAAAAATCTTGGCCACTGGTGCCAATGTGATCTTGACCACAAAGGGTATTGATGATCTATGCTTGAAACTCTTTGTTGAAGCTGGTGCCATGGCTGTGCGAAGATGCAAAAAGGAGGACTTGAAGCGTATCGCCAAGGCTACCGGTGGTATGAATCCTCTCGCTGTGCCTCAACGTTGTGATATTCACTCTTTTCTTTTTAGCTACCTTGCTTTCCACTTTGGCCAACTTGGAAGGTGAAGAGACCTTTGAATCTGCTTACCTGGGTCAGGCTGAAGAAGTCGTCCAAGAACGTATATCGGACGACGAATGCATTTTGATCAAGGGTACAAAGATCCAAAACTCGGCTTCCATTATCTTGCGGGGTGCCAATGACTATATGTTGGATGAAATGGAACGTTCTTTGCATGATTCTTTATGCGTGGTCAAGCGTACCTTGGAAAGCAACAGCGTTGTTCCTGGTGGCGGCTCGGTGGAATCCGCTCTTAGCATATACCTTGAAAACTTTGCTACCAGCTTGGTTAGTCACAATGATTGATTTCGTAGAACAGCCTTACCCTAACATTTTATTTTCTTTAGGGCTCTCGTGAACAATTGGCCATTGCTGAATTCGCTAATGCTTTGTTGGTGATTCCCAAGACACTGGCTGTGAATGCTGCCAAAGGTAAGCAATCGACTTGAAGAAAATGAATCGAGATATAACCTTGCCCTTTTTTTTTTTTTTGCAGATTCTACTGAATTAGTGGCCAAGCTTCGCGCCTATCATAATGCAGCTCTGAACGCCAATGCTGATGATCAAAAACGCTTATTGAAATACTATGGGTTGGATTTGATCAAGGGTGAATTGCGTGATAACTTGCGCGCTGGTGTGTTGGAACCTGCCATGTCCAAGATCAAGTCTCTCAAGAGCGCCACCGAAGCTGCCATTGCTATCCTTCGCATTGATGATATGATCAAGGGTATAGATAGAAATATACCAGCTTGGCTGATGCTGAATCTCAACCTTTTCTTTGTATTCTAGTCGCTCCTCAAGAAAGACCTCAAGATGACCATGGCCATGATCACTAAGCAAACACTTTGATTTGTTTTATATTTTCTTCAATACACCCCCACCCCGTTTTCCCTTGTTGCCTTGTTAAATAGCGTGTAATGTGTCTTTTTTTTTATTTTTGGATGTTTAATAAAATTCTTGCGTATGAAAAAGTATGAAAAAAATAAGCTGCCAGGTTGAAACTACTGTAGTTGGCTGGTTCGCGCGTTACAATTGACGAAGATGGTAGCACAACGAAGCCGAAAAGCTCATGCTCGAATATTTCCACAAAGAGGGTTGTCGATGGATGCTTACCTTGTCGATGCGAGGGTCATAATCGATTATACGTAGATCCTAGCAACACATGTTTTATTTTTTAGAAATCTTTCGAAAAAAGAGGAATGGATCTCATCTCATCCACGTTCTGAAGAGTTATATTAACAGCAATCCGCAGACAATCCATGATTACTTGGGGCAATTTAACCATAGAAACACCTGTAGGAATGAATGGTGCACTGCGGAGACTGAATATGGCCGGCCAAATCATTTTTTCTCAAAATGAAAAAAAAAAAAAGGAACGCTGCACAGCACTTTTGAGTGATCAGATCGGTGTGATTTCATTGTCGCACTATTGACATGCTTAGGCATCTAGGCACTGACTCTTTTTTTCTTTATCCACATTTGGTGACGATGATGGCCGCCCGTTTTTTATTCAACGGCTGCATCGCTCCGACCGAGGTCTCCTATTCAAATCTTTGGCAACAGATGAGCACTAACAACTGATATGATTTATTACGTAACACGGGGGACTAGATAAAAAAAAAACTAAAGAGTTTGGGTATGGTAAAATAATGAAGATAAAAAATAATCATGAGCAAACTAAACGGAAAAATTGGGGAGGGAAGGGAGAGCTTGGGGTGGGGTGTCAAAGTGGCGAAAACAAGCGATGCCAATATCTCCTCCAAGTTTATGGCGAGCAATATCAATGACCAGGTGGATGGGAATGGCGGTTGGGTTGAATACACGGCGGTTTATCTGCGACTTAAAAACCGCAAAGTATTGACTTGCTTGCTTCAACGTGATCGTCATGTCCTCCGGGCAACTTGGCAAGGGTTCTGGGCGGCGGAAGAAGAAGAAATCCCGGCGGCATGGAAAGCATAGGTTGATGAAATAAGGGTTGCCAGGCGATGGCATGTAGAATGCCGGGGGGATGGGGATTCCTTCGTCATCAACATCGGTGTACCGCTCGCTATGAAGAGGGCCGATGAAGATTCGAAGTGGTTTTTTTATAAGTGATTTGAAAATCAGATAAGGAAGAAGAAAGAATCATAACAGAGTCCTCTGACTGTGAAGCTATGTGAGGGCGGCTGATTGGCTTCAAGTTCACACGGCTTGGGGTCCGTGCTTGAGCATCGTCAATTTGGGATACGCGAAGCAGTGGTCGCATATGAGTCGCCCGTTTTGATAGGAGTTCAGTAGCCAGTGGAAAGGCAACGTCCTGCATAGTAGGCCAGCTTTATATCGTTGCACGCTCATGTGTCGGTTTTGCAGCGCGGGCCACATGCGATGGAACCAGGCGGGTGATCATTGAATGACGTAGTTCCAGCGGGCTGAAGCAACGCGACAATGCGCGGCTGTGCTGATGGGAAGATAATGAAGGATGTGAGCCCACAACAGCTCGGGTAGCTTCACATACCCAAGCACACTTACCATCTCTTGTCAGTCGTCTGCTCGATATCATGATGTTTTTCGTATTCTTCCTTGGCAACTTGGTAGAGAGTTTGGACTTGCTGGCAATTTCGTATGGGCCTGGCCATGAAGGTTGCATTCACAATGCTTTGAACTTCCACAAGGATAGACGGCAGGGAATGTTGAATTCCAATATTAGGCAAGTAAAGACAATCGCCATGTCCTTCACACCATTCTGCATCAGCTGTTGCATATGTGCCAGCAGGAACTTCGAAGAGAGCCTTTGAAACCATGTCCACGACAAGTTTGCTTTTCAGAACCTGTTGCTGATTCTGTCCGTGCCAGGCAAGTAATCCTTTGGTAATTCAAAAAGTAGATCAAGCACCTCTTTCCCTATTATACTAGAGTAAGTACTGCTCTCAATAAAGACCAAATTCTGCGTACCTTGGTTGGCCATGTGAAAAAATAAAGCGCTGCTGGGAAGAGAGTTAAAGAAAGACGATTTTAGATATGAACGAGGAGGTTCAGAAAATTCACGGATACGAAGTTACACTCAGCCTGGGATTGTCCAATAAAATCATTTTTCTGTTTTTGGATTTCTTTTTTTCCAATTTCCTTCCCATTTACCTGGAAGTTGTTGTCAATACACGCTTGAGCTTGTACAGGAAGCGTAAAAGGCGATATCTGAGCGTCTTGAAGGGTCATGGATAAGCTTCAAATAGAACATGAAGCCAGACGTTTCATAGAGATGCACAATGAAATGACGCGCAAATGTCGTCAACCGGCAAGTCGACAAGGTTGTCAGGAAGATGCACTTTGATAGGCAGAGCAGGGTTGTGACGGAACTGGCCATAAAATTCATCTAGCTCATACCAGTTAATCATTGATTCAGAAGGGGGAGATCATTGGCGGGTGGCACTGTTCGGCAGCGGATGCAAGTGAGGTGCCAGTATCTGCGTCCTTCAAAATGCACTAGAGGTCGTTTACATTTGCAATCACTACAGCGAGCGATGGGCACTTGATCAGTTACTTGCAATAAAGCGTTCAATGGAGGCATTATCCAGGCGCGTAGCGCTGTGTGATGACATTATAAGAAATAGCGAAGAGAAAGAAATATCAGGAAAAGGTGTTAAAAAATGCAAGTAAGCTTTTCTCTTCCCATCCCCCCTTTTTTTTTGCCAAAAACAGAAAAGTGATTTTATTGGACAATCCCAGGCTGAGTGCAACTTCGTGTCCGTGAATTTTCTGAACCTCCTCGTTTATTTCGATTTTAGGCCCAGAAACTTGCAAGCGCGTGCACTTGATTTACAGTCCTTTAGCTCGTCTGATGGGCTTGCCCTCTAAAGAAGTTTATTCACAACAAGAAAGCCTGATGAAATGTTGGTGGGAATCCGGTAGCCGTCTCTAAGAAAAAAACTGAACCTCGATGCCCATCGTGCGAATTGGGTTTGCAGGATTCGATAGGTCGGCAGTCAGTCCAAGACTGAACAAGGCGTTTTTGTACCGGCCTTCCCACATCAGCGCCAGACCCTATTGCCATAAAAAATGAGAACCCAAAAAGGAAAAAGAGGAGGAATGAACTTACCGAGGCAAAGCCAAGTTTTCCTTTGAGCAATCCTTCTAGTTGCTGGGTATCATCTGCCGTTCGTTCGTTCTTGGTGTTCCATTCGAAGCCCAAGGCAAGGTCACTGTCGTACGAGTATATGCTAAAGTCAAAACGTGAGCCAAGCACGAGGTTGTCTGAGACTTGCGCGACATAGGATGTAGACATGTGGCCGACAATGGGGTTCAACGTATAGGTGACACTGAGAGGCGCACTGGAGGCAGGGTGCGTTTGATAGCGTAGACCAGTTGATAATCCACCACTCTTGTCCAACAGCCCGTAATATATTTCCATTCCTGAAGACCACTGTCCATAGCCTTCTTTGCCAAAGTTGTACAGGCCACGAAGACCGAGGAGGCCATCGTCTGTGGTGTAAGAGCATTCGGTGCACCATTTTTGAGCGTCGTATTGTACCTGGAAAGCCATCTATTATGACAAAGGTGTGTAAGAGAACGGCCCCTATTGCTGTGGTTGTTCATTTTTTTTTTTTTTTACCTGAGGGAAACCTGTGCTTTTGGGATGGTTGACAGCAGTGATCAAATATTGCAATTGGTTTGAAAGACGGCGGACATACATGGCTTCTAATGCAGCTCCAGGGAAGAACATTCGTCCGTAAACCAAGTAGTCAGAGGGGTGATGCGTCCAGGCACCATTTGGACGATGAGCTATGAACTGATCGACCACTTCATGGAAATCCACAGTGGCACTGGTGCCAACATGCAAAGGACGAGACGTGAAGAGATAGCTGATACTCCCATTCAAGGACGGCAGGGCATTCATGGTATACGACGGTTTGAAATGCTGGGTAGGAAGTTTGGCAAGATGAAGGGATAAGCCAACAGGGGTATAAAAATCCAAGAGTGATCGTGACCAAGAACAAAGATTCGAGTACTGATTGTCTTTGTTCCATCCAGAGCTTTTATAATAGCAACGCAAGCAATATTCCATAAAATCATACATGGCAGCAAAAAAAAAAAAAAAAAAAGAACGAAAAAGGAGAACAAAATCGCAGCACGTCTACGCATTCGTTTCCACCCCCTGGTTGCTCGCTCAGCCATGACATTGCTTCCCCGCTTTTTTTTTTTTTTAGAAAAAGAAAAGGATTTATTCTTCCTCCTTGACAGTTGGTTTCTTTTCAACGACCAAGGCTTGAAGGACGCCACCAGGACGGATAGGAACTTGATTGCTCTTGTAGGCAGGAGGGGTGGAGTTGTCATCGGGTTCTTCGTCCGTGCCAACCAGCACAGCTGCTTCATCCAGCACTTTGCCCAAATATATCAATCGCAACAAGTGGGTATCAGAGGACAGTTGGGCGTGGGCATCGGCGTAGATGCGAGCGCGTAATGTGGGTACAGATTCATGTTGCTTGTTGATCTTTAGGGGTAAGTCCTTTCCTGTTGACAATCGCACCACGATCGGATAATCACCAGGCGAGATGGCCTCGGTGCTGGTGGGAGGTGACAAATAAGCTGAGATTCTTGAGATTCTTGGGTTGTCTGGTAGCTCGAATGCAGACACACGACTCAGTGTTCGTTGGTGGCCTTTGATCATGGTGGAGGTGATCATGTCGTCCGGTTCGATATTCATGATGGGTGATGTTGGTGTCATAGGAGGAATCATCGAGCTAGACTCGTCTTCTTTCAAATTACTTGGGTCCACAAGGCAATAATCAGGAATGACATAGCGGTTACCCAGTTCTAATAACACAAGGCCGTACCATAACAATAAAAAAAACGTGAGGTCCATCGTCAAAACAAAAATGCATGTCAATCTTTAAACATCAGCCAACACTATTTTTACCATCGTAGCAGCCATCTGCGGGATTGCCTGTGGGCAACTTTATATTTGCAGCATCCAATATCGACTGAGCCAGAGTCAAATCGTCCGTTTCTGTTGCTGCTTGCAAAGCCTGCCAAATCTCTGGTCGTCCCTATAAAATATGCAAACAAATTTTAAAACTAACCTAAAAAGAAGCCTTCCCATCCAAACCCCGGATTTGCAAAAAAAAAAAAAAAAAATTATTAAAAGAGCTTACCTCATAAAACGGAGCAGTGTCCCAAAAAGTATTTCGCTTCTGTAGTAGCTCTGACCGAGTCAAGGGTGTTTCCGAATGCCAAGTAATGGCTTGACGATTGAACGGTTTCCCTACATACATTCAAAGAAAAAAATAATAAAAAAGGTGATAAAAAATCCCATGAGTAAAACTGAAAGTCGCCATCCCCGTGGTTCCTACTTACCATGATCAGTACTTTTGTCTTCACTTGATATACAACATCCCATGGCTACAAGAATAATACAACGATAGATAATACAAGAATAAAAGGTGATACAAACGAGAGGAAGAAGAAGAGTAAAAACGATCGAAAAATAGAAACACACAAAGAAGAAAGGGTTGGGAACAAAAAAGTAAAAAAAAAAAAAAAAAAGCCAGGCAGGTGACACAACACCGACAAATTCAATGTCCGTTTGAAAACGAGAGGAACAGAGCAAGTGCCACAAGAATGCAAAAAACAGGATTTCCACTGGATTCATTGTGTCAATTGGTTCAAAGTTAATCTGTGAAATAACGGGACTTCTAACGAAGGGGGATCACCAAGCATGACTTGGCTAGGCTGGTGGAAGCAGGGGATACTGGTGCATTCTTTATGATGATCGAGACTCACCGCGACAATGGTCTGTTCATCCAAATCACCTAAATACACCCACCAGTCTTTTTGGTCTTTGCCGTGCAAGCTAATCCGCCACCGGCTGCAACCTTTTGAATCTCCTTCTTCATTTGTCCCACGTGAGGTCACCTTTTCTGGAAATAAACAGAGCTGCCCAAGATCCAAGGAGAGGCCTTGCCCTGTTGCCTTGATGTAGCTTTCCTTGAGAGCCCAAATTTGGAAAAATGTCCGCTGTCGTTGTGAACCTGTCCTATTGCGCAAGAGACTCTTCTCTCTCTCCGTAAGCTTCGTTGTGAAAAAAAAAAAAAATTGAGTGGCGCTCTCCCTTGACGTATTTCCAATTTTAGCCAACCCAATTTACCTGCGGCTCAAAGGCAACAATGAAATCGTCAACACCACCTATGCTTTGAGTCATGTCCACGACGTCGACACCTACTCGATGATTGGGTACCACAGTGCCCCCTAATATCACCCAATGACCATCATGGGATAGGTTAAAATCAACCCACCTTTCCTCCATGAGTCTCTAATAAAACAAGGGGACAAGCAATATCAATGTCAAATCCTAAAATAAATAGAATAATTACCAAACACGGCTTGCCGAATGCCAAAGTGTCAAACACCACGTCCTTCCGTGGAAGTCCAAGGACATGACAAGCGTAATACCATCGTAGTAGGTAGCTCCCCAAGGCTAACCGTCTGTCTTTTTCAAACTTGAATCTCATGATCTTGTCATGATCATGGACAGGTATACGCTCTAGTGCAATGTCAAACTGAATTACACCCAGTGGAAACCACGACATAGATAAATAAATCATAAGCTCCTTTTTTTTTTACAATCACGTAAAGCAGGGTCGCACTATTACATTGCCATTGTCTAAATCTTGGGTATTAAATGAGAGAAATGTGAACGACGGAACGTCTGTCATAGAGAAGGACCAGCAAGCAAAAATCGTAAAAAAAAAGAAAAAAAGAAAAAAAAGTGCGGCGTCAGCACTCCTAGACAATCCTACCGTTCCTATGGAGGTGACGGACGCTTTTAATAATCATTGTATTGACTGGGAAAATGGGCGAGGGATGAAAAGAGAAAGCTAAAAGGCAGTAGAGGGCACGGCAGGATTCTCGTTTTTGAACCGATAGACAAATTTGATTTTTCTAGAGTTTGGAATGCAGTGGATATGGAGAGACTTCATGTGGTTGTCCAGATTATAATAGCAAGTGCCTTGTGAAGGAAACACGTGGACGACGATCTGCCCTTGGCCAATATGCGAGTCGAGCAGCTGCAAGCCTTCAGGGTGGTGTTCGTATTCAGCCAGCTTGCTTTGATTTTGATAGTCAAACGTGGTCCAGACAAACGGTTCACGTTGAGCTTGCTGTGGGCGAAACACCCAAATGAATTCAAGTTTGGCAATGCGTAGAGCCGACTCATCATGGACAGGCATCATCGGCTCCTTTGGTCGGCCCAGATAACTCATTATTTCTTTCTGCTGGTGCTCATCAATTACCTCGCCCAGAGGAGCTGACACCACCATGGTTTGGATACGCGGAGTGGCGTGATGGGTGCTTTTCAGCTTGGAGAGAGCCTGGCGCGCACGGGCAAGGATCGAAGTGACACCTTGTAGCTTGCAGTTGATCGGTCCAGTCCCTTGCGTCACGTCGGTTTCTTCATACCCTTCCCCAGTGGCTGGGTCAAAGTTCCTGAAAAAATCGGTCGAGCCACTGTGTGCTGGATAGGCTGCTTGCTGCAAATGCGGGAGGTTTTGGTGCTGGTCCCACCTCCCCTCTTCCCCTCCCATGGGCAAGGCGATGCCATCATGTTGACGAGGGTCGGAGGAAGTGGTGGCAAAGTTTGGCTGCTGGCTATCGGGTGGATCGATCATGCGATGTATGGTTTTGTTTTTCTCAGCATTTTGCTGGGCTTCCAGCTCATTTTCGTCGATGGATTCTTCGTCCTCGTGGGCGTTCTCATTGGTTCGTTCGTACACAGAAATTGGCGGTGGAGGAGGATGCGGCTCGTGTGTCAGAGGGATGTCGGAAATTGAATACGGACGCTGCTAAAGCAACAAGGAAGGTATAAGGGCTGATGCCAGTCATAGCATTTGTAGTGTAGTAGGGAACGTACCTGAGGAGGAGGGCGGTCGGAGGGTGAATAGGAGGTGGAGGTGTACTGAGGTTCTTCATGCCGATGGGAAGATTTGGAGCGCTTGATAGGCTGTGGTGGCTGCCTGGAAGCATGAGTCTGTCGGGTATTTTGGTAAGGCATAGCAGTTGGATGGTATGGGTGATAGAGGGCTGGATCCGAGTAATTGTAGCTTGCATAAGAAGGAGGCCGGTCATAATCGTCTATGTATGAATAGGATGGCTGTTGACCATAGTAACTAGCGTGCCGCTGCCTCTGATCATAAGGCTGGTAAGATGGGTATCTACTCATTCTCTCTCTCCCAAATGATGCTGCCTGTTAACAAGAATATATAAAATAATGAAACAGGCTGAGAAGAGGAAAAAGGCAAACGTTTTTTAATAGAGCGCTGTGGAAGCAAACAAAAACACAGAACCAAAAATGTAAACGCCATGTCCCGCTCCGCGTGTAACGTTACTACATCAGGGTGCAGTAGTCTCGGCTGTAGTCAGTGGGCAGCTCTTCAGGATCTCGAGGGTTGATGAACGACATTTCAGGTTTGAACGCAGGTCTTGGTTTCTTGATATCGTAAGTCTCCATCATGAACTCATTGGCTTCATCGACATTGTCAAATTGGATCCCCAGGTTGGCTGTAGATAAAAAAAAAAAATAATAAAGGTCATTCCTACGATGGATCATCTGATGGCATTCTCACACACTTCGCCGAACTTTGGTCTTCTCCGCAAGCGAGGGCTTGATGGGTTCTAGCAAGCCGAGGGCTGTGGTGTAATCGACCCATTTGTTATCATAGTTCATGATTATCCAAAGATAAAATAATAGAAGAAAATAAGAAAAACGATGGAAAGAGCTGGAGAAAAAGGTGTGAAAAGAGGGATCATCACTTTCATTATAAAGGACTCGATAATGGCAATGAGGCCATACCCCTTCATCTTGGTGTCCAAGCTGCAGCCACCACCTTTGTCGACAATGGGACCACGCCTAGCCAATGAAAAGCGACGCACGATGAAAAGAAATAAAAATGGCAGACGTTTTGGCGGCCACTGAAAAAGAAAATAAAAAAAAACAGAACTGCTTTGGTAGAGCTGCTTTGCTTGTGTTTTTTATTTTTTTTTTATACAGCTCTACAGATGGGGTACACGCCTATGATCAAAGGTGGTATTTGGAAAAATACTGAAGATGAAATCCTAAAAGCCGCTGTTAGTAAATACGGGAAGAATCAATGGGCCCGTATTTCTTCGTTGCTTGTACGAAAATCGCCCAAACAATGCAAGGCTAGATGGTACGAATGGCTTGATCCCAGTATCAAAAAGGTTGGTTCAAACAAAGATCTGTTATTATCACATCTTCCTTTTACTCAACGCTTCTATTTTTTATTTGCAAATGTAGACGGAGTGGTCAAGAGAAGAAGATGAAAAATTGCTTCACCTTGCCAAGCTGATGCCCACTCAATGGCGTACGATTGCTCCTATTGTTGGTCGCACCCCAGCTCAATGTTTGGAAAGATATCAACGCTTGCTGGACGAAGCCGAGCAAACGCTTGGCCGCGATACCCTGGGCTTGTCTGGAGCGATGGGATCAGAATCTGGCCCGTCGGCTGATGATGTGCGACGCCTTCGACCAGGAGAAGTGGATCCCGAACCAGAAACAAAACCTGCTCGCCCAGATCCTGTCGATATGGATGAAGACGAAAAGGAAATGCTTTCGGAAGCCCGTGCCCGTCTGGCCAACACTCAGGGCAAGAAAGCCAAGCGCAAGGCCCGCGAACGTCAATTGGAAGAAGCTCGCCGCCTGACCAGTCTACAAAAGCGCCGTGAATTGAAGGCTGCTGGCATCAAGTAAGTATTGTCACATCTAGTCTCATTTTCGAAAGGGGGGATGATTTGTCTGACTTTTTTTTTTTTTTCATTGTGCAGCGTACGTATCAAGAAGATGAAGAACACGATGGATTACAATACCGATATTCCATTCGAAAAACGCGCACCAAAAGGCTTCTACGATGTGACTGAAGAAAAGGCACAGAAAGCCAACCCTGAATTGCTGACGAACGTACGCTTGTCCAAACTCAACCGCCGTCGTGCCGATTTGGAAGAAGAAAAGGAACGTGAACGCAAACGCAAACAAGGCCATGCTAGCAAGGACAAGTCGGAAGGCAACCAAGGCCGATTTGTCCCCGCAAAAGAAAACGCTCGCCAAGTCAAGATTCAAGAGCAAGAGCAGGTCGCCAAGCGCCGCAAACTGGTTCTGCCTGCGCCCCAAGTAGGTGAACAAGAACTTGAGGACATTGTCAAAACAGGCTTTGCTGGCGAATCTGCCAAATCGTTGGTACAAGCCGAAGGTGATGAGCAAGCCACCAGCGGCCTGTTGGGCGACTATGCTGTCACCCCCAGCACCAACAATATTCGCACACCTCGTGTTTCTCAACAAAGTAAGACAAGCTCTCCTACACTTGTATAGAAAAAAAATACAATGACGCGCAAGTTAACTCATTCCACCCTCCCTTCCTCAGAGGACACCCTGTTGAATGAAGCCTTGAATCTCCGCGCCATGACCGAAACTCAAACGCCTTTGCTTGGTCAGCAAAACGTTGATTTCTTGGGTACACAAGGCACTGGCTTTGATGGGATCACGCCTCGCTCTATGGCTGTGCAAACCCCCAACCCCATGGCCACACCGTTGCGTGGCGCTACACCTGCTGGCGAAGCGTCTGCTGCTACCGTTGGTGGCCAAACGCCTTTCAAAACCCCTCTTCGTGACCATTTCAATATTAACGACGAACCCGAAACTGTGTCTGCTACACCTCGTGATGAAAAGCTTGCGTCCGCCCAGCGTAAGCGGTCCTTGATGACTGGCCTGGCCTCATTGCCTAAGCCTCGTAACGAATGGGAAATCCGCTTGCCCGACATGGATGATGACGACCAAGATGAAGACAAACAGGGTGGCTCCGAAGCTGTGGGCACGTCGCAAACCATCGAAGATATGGCTGAAGTTGAACGTCGCAACAAGCAGCGCGCTGCCGAGCAAGAACAAGAACAGCTAGCACGTCGCTCTCTGGCTGTGCAACTAGGTCTGCCTCGCCCTACCAGCATCCCAGCGTCGATTCAAAAAGTCCATCAACACCTGGATGATGTACAAGCCATGATTCACCAAGAATTCGTGCGTCTCCTGCAGCACGATACCATTAAATACCCCGTCACTGGCAGCGCGGTGGCTCCCGGCGCGGCCAAAATGAGCGATGACTTGCAGGGCCTGGAAGACGAATTCGACAGTGCGTCGCTGGAAGATGCTCGCCATGAGCTGGATGAAGAAATCAAGTCCATGTTGCATCTTGACCCTCAGGACGGCAAAACCCAAGTCCAGCAAGCTGTATGGGAGCATGTCCAATCCGTTCCTGGCTACGAAGACCGATGGCGCCAGGAGCATGACGATTTGTTCTTCTCCAGCAAACTCAAGCAATTCATGACCCTGGAAGAAATGCCAGACGACAGCGACAAAATCCAAGGCTTGAGGAAGATGATCGAAGTAAGAAAAAAAAAGTGGAGGCTATGCATGATGAGCTGAGCACTCAACTCTCTTTTCTGTTTGTAGTCCAATCGTCAAACCATGATTCGCGATGCAACCAAGGCAGGCAAATTGGAAAAGAAAATGGATATTCGACTCGGTGGCTACATGTCTCGATCAGACACTCTTTGTAGTCAAATTGTCGATGCCTTTGAAGAGCTAGAATCGGCAAAGCTGGAATATAACAGTTTTGTGATATTGCAAATGAATGAACGTGCAGCCACCCCTCGCCGTGTCCAAGCTCTTGAAGACGAAGTCACCAAGCTGGCTCAACGTGAACGGGAATTGCAACAAAAGTACAAGGAGCTCGATGTAGAGAAAAGTCACTTTTTGGCAGCTTTGGCATAAACGAAATATTTGATCAGTCAATTTGAAATAATAAAAAAGAATTTGCAGTACCTCCCACACTTTCCACCTTCGAAGCCAATGGCTGATGGGAGGATGGCCGATCATCAAAACTGGGGAAATTCAGTATGCGCACAATCAGGTCGCACACAACTGCAGATTTTTCGCACGTACCAGTCTTCCCTTTGTCACATCATTTTGGCCCAGTGTCCCCAATCTGAAAAGAATCTCAATCTGCAATTGTGTGCGACGGTGCCCAGTATTGTTGCGCGACTACTGTATCTTTTTTTTGTAGTGTTGCTGTAAACTTTTTAAAATTAAGGAGGCTCAATCCATCTTGTTTCAGGGGGAAATAGCGAGTTGATGAATCAAAAAAATACTAAATGTGTTGTACAAGCAAAAGGAGTGAAGGAGACAAAAATAACCCTCAACATTTCTTTTTTCACAGCTTCTCTTCCTGGTTTTTGTTTTCACCTTTTTTCTTTTGAAGTTCGGTCTGTTTACAGATGGTTCAAATGTCGATGACGGTGTTCCTCTGCATGACTGTGCACCTGGTGTTACAAGTGGACAAGGTCATAGGGGCAAACTGCTTTTGTAAAGAAATCCCGTTGTTGTACACAGTCGACTGCTGTCAAGGCTGCCATGGCCAAGTGAGAACGGAAGGGGCCATCCATTGTCACTTTGACAATTATGAAAACTTGTCCAATTTCAATCGATGCTGTGATAGTTTCTATGGCTTGGGTCGTTGCACTCTTGGGTGAAAAAAAAATCGTCGTCGACTTGGACCAAGCTTGGTTGGATTTGGAAACCCCTGCTCCCGTCATTGCGTATAAATTAGACTTTTTTTTTCACTTTTTTTGCCCCCTTTCTTCATTCCTTTCACTTTTGCATTCACCTTTCCCCTCCTCATTATCATTATCTCTTTACATACACTATTTTCTAGATACCATAGATTGGTAGCCGTTGCTCTTCTTTTTTTTTTCTGTTTTAGTTTTTTAAATTACCCATGTTGCCCTTGGAATTATACTACCTCATTATAGACCATGTCTTGGTGCAAGAACTGCAGCATTACCAGCACGTGTTTGCTCCATCGACCTATTCCACTGTATTCCAGCTACTGTTGACTGGCCGCTTGTTCCAAGACTACATTGCTCAGCAAGATCGGTATCAACGACTGCGACTGTGGCGACTGTTGAATAGGATTCCACGACAGTTTGAGCCTGTCAAAGTTGCCGTAGGCTCCGCCGACTGCTTTACCATCTTGTCCGTGGATATGTCGACGGAAAAAGTGATTACCACGGTCTTGGACACGAAGCGCACGGAGACGTTCCTGGTACTTCAGGAATCAACAGCCAGCATACGCAAGTACTGGGGCTCGCCCGGTGGCCAAACCGTCTACACCTACCCTGAACAAGCATCGTTCATGGCCCTCTCCAGTACTCGACAAGCCAAGCGGCGACATCATCGAGCCACGAGCCAGGCCCGTTCCCCTTTACTGGCGAGCAGAGACTCGGACGATGACGCTGTATCAGGTTGCAGCGGCTTCTTAATGGGAAAGCACTCCTCCTACTCTCGGAAAACGACCGACAGCAAGAAAACGGATGCCAAGGCATATTTGAATGACGAAACCGCCGCTGGACTATCCTTGGACGAGGATAATGTCAATGATGGTCGTATTGTGATTGCCCTCTTTCCATTGGCCACCTTTATTCGCCATGTGCAGTGGTATGCAACTCGGCACAACGCATCTGTTTGGCTTTGGAAACGGTCGGCACGCTTCTTCCGTGGTAGCAACTTGGACACCCTGCACCGTCGAGAATTTCGATACATTTTGGACACACAGCGCCATGCCTTGATTGCCTGGGATCGACCCTCTGGAAGCAACATCCGGTTTACGGAAAGCGTCTTGAACAGCAACGTTGAACTCTTCAGCAAACTCCTCCCTACCAACTGATATTACCCTTGTACCTTTTTTTTTATACAATTGGGTTAACTGTTCTTAAATCTCATGACCCATCCAATTTACCCCGTGACATATTAAAACTCTAATACTTCCAATATACAATAAAATAAAAGTCGATGTATATAAAAAAAATCCGGAGCATCATCGACTGATCGAGGCTTCATTTCTTTTTTTAGAAACCACCTCGTCACACAGCTCTCTTTTGTTCCTTGTGATCAAAACAAATTTGTTGACCAATGCACAAAATAAAATGCTGGTGAAGGACCCATGACCATGCAAGAAAAATCAAGCCAGGCAAAAGTGATGATTTATTGAGACGTGTCGTTTACCTGCAGGGCAGCCATCTTTTGAGAAAAAAACTCCACCGTGGATTTCACGTCTTCAACGATTTGAGCAACCGTTTGAGCCATATTTGCACGGTGTTCTTTGGCAAGGTATTCCATCTGAGTCAGTCTTTTCAGAGAATTAAAAAAAAGAGTCAAGGATAAGCTTTGTTGCGCACCCTCCTTTTTGAATATTCGTTGCTTACTCGATGTCCACCTGCTTTTCTTTCTGCCTTGACGTAAACAAATCATTTGCGCTGCTTGTTCTCGCATCACGAATGATCTGATCAGTGTCGGTCATGGTTTTGACGTACCGTTCTGATTCAATACGTAAGGCTTCCTGTGCGCGATCATAGTCTCGTTTTTTCTTGACCGTGGTTTCGTCCAATGTCTCGGCTTCTTGGTTCTTTTCACGCAACGAACTTTGCAACGTCCGCCATTCGTCTTGCTTTTCCATTTCTGTCGACCGGTCATCGATGTTTCTCGCTTTGAGGGTCTGCTCCAATTGAACCAAGGACGGCTGAATAATTTTAAAAATGGTTAGTTGACACCCAAATTTGGCTACGCTTGTCTTACCAGGATATCATTTTCCAGATCAAGAGAGACTAGTTTGGCGAGATCTTCCGAGGACGCATCAAATTGAAGCTGTGAACCAAAATTCGAAGACACATGGAAGTGGTCCAGGGGTATTGTGGCTAATTTACTTGCCAATTCATTGTATTCTTCAACGAATTGCTGGACCTGGTCACATTAAAAGTAGCACAATCGTCAGGGACAAAAAAAAAAAAAAAAGGAGCGCTTACGTTGATGACCATGCGTTCCAAGGCACGTTCCTTTTCCCAAGATTCATGTCGTGCTTCGTCTAACTTTTTCCGCAGCACATCCGTCTCTTGCTCCAATTTCTCCAGGCGGCGACTCTGCTGATCAATGTCCTCGTTGGAAATAGCATTATCTTGCAAAACTAACTGTAGCTCGTCGCGCTGTTTCTCAAAACTGGCAATGTAGTTCCCTAGCGAAGGAACATTCATGTTAACGACAACCGTCCAATCCACGCTATTTTTACCTTGCTTTTCGATTTCCAAATTGCACCGGGTAATTGCTTCGCTGCTCTCGCGTATGCTGCGCTTTTTCCTTTCAATGTATTGATTATAATTGGCAATGTCCTTTTCCATCATCTTTTTTGCATGCTCCAATTGTTCCAAAGGGGACTAAAAAGAGAAAATACCCCCAAGTCAGTCTACGTAAAAAAAAGCATAAAAAAAATCCACACACCATGTTTCCTGAGATTTCGTTTAGATGATTCTCCAATTGTTCCTTTTCCGAGACTAGCTGCTTGACACGCGATATTCCACCTTCATTAACGGCTTCAAAAACGCTGTTTAGCTCCTCTTCGATCGGTTTCAGATCGTCGGCACCGTCCATGAAGCTATTGTAGGCCATGGTTGTAAAGTCAAAAAAGAGCATATCCATTTCATCCAGCCCCAGTTCTTCCTTGGTATCAATGACCTCGGACGTTTGCATGCCCAAGTTCACCTCATTGACCAAACTGTCGTGGATCTAAAGAAAAAAAAAAGGTGTCAGCTGCTGGGTCATCTTCTTTTTCCGTGAGTTGCCTACCTTGCAGATATCAGTCATCCAGAGCAAAAGAGCTAAAAACGTGGGGTATGAATGAGGAGCAGCAATGGAATACATGGCTTTGGAGCTGATAGTGTCGGCAAGAGGATACCTAGTGACAAGGAAAACGTGAGTCCAAGTAGTAAAAACGGGATTCATCTACGGCCTACTTGAGCATACGCAAAATGTCGATGATTTCGTCTTCAAACTTTTTTTTGCCATAGACATAGTTGACATCGATCCGGGCATGCAAAAACTTGAAAATGGCCTGGAAGTCTTTCGATGCCATGTGCCGTAGTGTACGGATGCCAATTACTCCAGTGTAGCCGGCTCCGCTCAGGTACGTGACAATGGATCGGATGGCAGGACGTTGGAAGTCTTGGCTTTTGATGTCGCGAGGATCGGAATGAAGTTTAATGCTAGCGTAGCTTCCTCCTTTGTTAAAGGTCTCTGCAGCAGTGCTGATGAATGGTGAGTTGGGCTTCATGGTACTGACCCGCCTGTAAACACAAAACAATGTGGTGTTGAGATCATGTGGTTGCTTTATCATTCTGATGTTACCTTTGAAAAGCGCTAGATCGACGCCGTTTTACTGACAAAGAATATCGCATGTTACCTTGGTCTGATAATCGGCCGGCGATGTTATTACTGGATAGGTCCATGGTAATTAAAGAAAAGGTAACGAAAGCAAAAAAAAAAAAAAAAAAAAAAAGATTTTTTTGAAGCATCTGACCAGAAATTTTTTTATTTGCCAAAAACGAAAGTCTAGGAGGAGCAGGAAGTTTACGACAGGGGCGACTACGATTAGGTAGAAGTGAAGAGGAAGACTTCGTGGTAGAGTGATGATAGGTTACGGCAAAACTAGCTGGATAGAGCTCAATGCATAGCTAGTCGACCACCCCCCCCCCAAGGAAGACCAACGCTACGTGATCACAATAGTTCGACGCGTGTTCACGATGCTTCAACGCGTACTCACCAGCTCACAGAGCATGCTCACGATGCTCCTAATGTATGTTAACCATGCTCATTGACGTTCTTCTACATAAGATATGTTCAGGATGGCCAATATTATCAGAATGTCAAAGAGTGTTTTTATCCATGCTTGTCAGACTTCCTGCGACCAGTTTTAGGATGTCTTGGTAATTTGCTCACTCAGTTGGTCCTTTCGTCTAATTGATAGAGAATCCTTCATGAAAACAACTTCTACTTGAGTCGTGAGTAGATATTTCTGCGGGTGAACCAATCGGACGAATCGCCAAATCATTCTCAAGTGAGAAAAAATCAAATCTTTTATCCATGCACTGTCTGGGAGAGTGGCCATTCTAATCGTACTCATCTCTCGACATTTTGTACTCGTATGAAGAGTTTGGGATGAATTGATTTTGAGCAATTTTGCACTTTGATTTTTGGTCAGATCGCTCTGGGGGTTCCCTGGCGAAAATGGCCGATTTTCGATTTTTTTTAGCTGGGGAATCGGAGATGTCAACACGACACTGATTAAACGTTGGCTGGGTGACCTCCACCAATCGACATCATTTTTTCAGCATTATCATCATTCATGATATTGTGCTTCCATACAAAATTTCAGATATATTCAATCACTCAAAAGTGCTATTCAGCGATCGCTTTTTTTTTTCAGAAACGAGGAAAGAAGATATTAGGTGATTCAACTTCCGCGCAGTGCCTAAAAAGGTATGCCCGTGCAGTTGGCAATCTTTGAAAAAAGGAGGTGCCCTCTTGGACAAATTTAGATGGCATACGTCAAGCGTGACATAGGTCAATGTGCTTACGACATCGACCATTTCGTTCAAGTTGGAACGTTGAATACAGTATTTGGATTGTTTCTCGAATAGCTTGGAGAAGGTTAGCCTCTATCCTTTGAATTTTTGGATAATTTTTTTTAGAATTTTCAGCTGCACTTCCTGATTACAGTACCAACTGCCTACAATTCTATAAAAATAACTCAAATCCATCTGAAATGAAAGCAACCCCCTTTTCCGCTTCCAAAGCAGCATCACATCACTGAAAGATCTGCAACTTGGTTCTCTGATGGCCACCGGTTTTGGAATCAGCCGCATTGACGTCGCAGCAAGGATCAAAGTCATGAAATTTAATTAATATGTTCACTAGCACGTTCTTGATAGCCAAAGGCTATTTCATTTGCATATGATTAAAAGCAGGCGACGACCATACCACCTTCTAGTATCTACAACGCAAGCCGTAAGTGACAGATCTAAAGCAAACCGCCAACTCACTTTTCCACTTTTCTTTCGATGCCAACGTAGAACCAGCTTGCATAACGACAGTGAGGTTCGGTTAGATTTTGTCAATATATAAAACAAGCATGAGTAACATCTTTTTCTCTTTTTTTTTAGTGGGCCTCGACGCCAAAGAGCAAATCTATCCCGATGGCAAGGTAACTGCAATGCTCGAGGCGCGACATCAGCAGGCACTGCGCGGAAGTTGAATCACCTATTATCTTCTTTCCTCGTTTCTGAAAAAAAAAAAGCGATCGCTGAATAGCACTTTTGAGTGATTGAATATATCTGAAATTTTGTATGGAAGCACAATATCATGAATGATGATAATGCTGAAAAAATGATGTCGATTGGTGGAGGTCACCCAGCCAACGTTTAATCAGTGTCGTGTTGACATCTCCAATTCCCCAGCTAAAAAAAATCGAAAATCGGCCATTTTCGCCAGGGAACCCCCAGAGCGATCTGACCAAAAATCGCAGTGCAAAATTGCTCAAAATCAATTCACCCCAAACTCTTCATACGAGTACAAAATGTCGAGAGATGAGTACGATTAGAATGGCCACTCTCTGGGACAGTGGGTGGAAGCAATTGAAGACTGGCAAATGCACTGAAAAAAGATTTGATTTTTTCGCACATGAGAATAAGCCTGGTAGTCGTCAAATGGTGGCGAAAATCTATCTTTCACATTTTAACTATAGCACACTCACTTGAACAGCACTGGCCCAAAGAAGGAATGTCCAATGAATGCAAATGTTGGTGTAACCTTTGCCTTACCATGCTGCCTTCGTTTGGAAAAAAACAACTGTTCAATTTTGGACGAAGAAACGGAGGTTGAAATATGCCAGGTGGTCATCTGCATGATCCCTTCTTTTGTGATGTTTATTTTTTTTGGCTTTCTCCTGAAACTTCTTACTTGATCTTTAGCAATGGAAGATCGTATACACCCGTTTGCACTAAATGACTTTTCTTATAGTCTTCCATACTGGGATCAATGCCCTCCACATAGCTTGCCAAGAAAGCCCTCTTCTCACAAAAAGCTTTACTCTCCACCCAGCAGGTCCGCCACCAAGACAGCTGTTTTAGAACCCATAGAGTTTAATGAGAAACGCAGACCTGCCAGCTATTACCATCATCGTTCACCCTCCCTTGATTACCAGCCCGCGCACAACCCCCATCCACGGCAATCTCGCAGTCGGCAGCCCGTTGTCAGCCGGCAACCGTCAAACCATCAGCATCGCCGCAATCCACAGATTCCCAGTGCTTCATCTGATCTTCTTCGCCAACAAGAACTAACGCTTTACAAGATTCAACGAAAGCCCGTACGTAATCCTTTATCCCCGTCTACCCCTCCGCCGGTCAATTCGTCTATACCGCTGCCCTCGACTGCCTATGCACCTGCGGAACCTGGCTGGAAGCTGCATCAGTATGACCATATCAAACTACGCTCGCCACTGTCTCCTGCCCCTTCTTATACGTTCGATAGCAACTCATCTTCGACCACTTCCACATCTGACTCAAGATCTTCGAAAGGCATCCGCCACCATCCAATGACCACATCCACTGTCTCAAGCGATTGGCCTCCGATGCCTCCTCCTTCTAGTTCACATGTAAATCGGATGACTTTGAAACACCCCGCTGCATTCAGAGATGCTGCTGCTTGCCCTTCTGGAAGTGTGAAAGATGACACCACGTCTCAGCCGTCTTCCTCCTGTTTATCCTCATCCCTGCCTCACTCACATGACTTGCCCACCATCCCAAGACCTCGACGATATTCGCAAGGAGATGCTCTCGGTGCTGACCCCCCTGTTCTCTTGGAAAAACGTGCCTCCACCCCCAAACTTCGGCGAGTGCTGTCAGCAAAACCTTGTGTGAAACCTGTCGCACTACCTGCAGACGACTTGAAGTCACGGGGAACGCTTTTTTCCACCTACGAGCCGGATAACATGGACACCCCACCTTGTACGCATGACGACGCCGACGCTCACACAGATTCGCCTGCCAAATTGAAGCCTTCGTTTTGGAATCCTCGCACGGAAACGGATATCATGCCTGTCAAACGTACCATCAGTCGCCGTCTCCGCGGCTTGTTGCTTCCCCAAAAGAGCAAACTGGACGGTGCTATCAAGGATCAGCATTTGGTCCATCAGCAATGGAGTGTTGCCCGACCCATGACTCCCCTTGACGATATTGACTTTTACAACATTGCTCTTCTCGACGAACTAGACAATGGCACGATTAACAACCCTTTTTACATGATCAGGTAAAAAAGGAACGATGTCAACCGGATCTGGAACTGACCTCCTCTCTCATGAAACTAGCCGATCTTGGACCGTCGGTGGAGCCATCAGCCTGGATGTGGAACACGAAGACTTCACCCAAATAGACACCTATGCTTCCAATGTGCAGCAGCAGGGCCAGGCTTTGACGCCCAAATTGCTGACTCTCAAAAGTCTAATCAGACCTTATCGTCGTGAATTGGATCGTCTCCGCGCTGTCTTTACCTGGATCATGCTGAACATATCCATCATCGACCAACGAAATCCAGAAGAACGGCGACTCGCTGAAGAAATTGATCAACTGGAACAACAGATCCGCATGTCGTCTTCCACCACTTTCGGCGTCCCTTTAGGAAGCAATCCCAACAACAGCACCAGTAACAATTATCGGCCTTTGAGTAAACGACGCTGGTCAACAAGCAAGCGCCAGACACAGCAACCTCCAGACGAATGCGAACTGGAGCTGCCTCTGATGGATGTCATGACTGGACAAGGTGTTCTCCCGCAAGGCGATGGGTCCGCCGAGGTTTTTGAAGACTGGTTGCATTCAGAATCGGCGCAGCAAGTGTTTCATCGCCGCAAATGCTCCTCTTCTATCGGCATGGCCAACTTGTTTTGTGAAATGGCCTTGGCTGCTGGTATGGAAGAAGCTCGAGTTGTCTTTGGTTATTTGCGAGGTAGTCCCTCTCTTTCCCCCCCCCAAAAAAAAAAAGAAGGTGGATTCCCTCTCATACTTTGTTTTGGACTTGCTTTTAGCGCCAAAGGATACAATCGAAAATGCCAGGTCGAACTCAACAACAACCGAAGATGATGACGATACGATGTTGGTGGTGCAAAGCCATGCTTGGTGCTGCGTCAAAATAGAGGGGGAATACCGGTTTGTCGACTGCTGGCTGGCCTTTCCTTCGCAACCCCAAAACAAGTATCAGATAGAAGAGCACTGGTTCCTGACCAAACCTCCCGACATGATCTACACCCACTTTCCTTGCGAACCTCATGACCAATGTCTCGAGCCAGCCATCTCATTGGAAACCTTTTTTGCCCTGCCGTACGTATGGCCAACCTTTTTCGCTCATCGGTTGAAAATGATCCGATATAATCCAGACACTTTAATCGTTACAGACGACCAGATGTGCCACTTAACCATCCGTGTAGACCCCAATACCATTTGCATAGCCATGGTGGAAACAGAAGATGGCCAAGTGATGCGCGCATTGGCCCAATGCCGTTTTGCCCAAACCATCGATGGCCATCCCGAGAAGGTGTACAAAATCAAAGCTGTGCTTCCCAAAAACGCGCCTCATGGTTGGCTGAAATTGTTTGTCGCGCCTTTAGAATGGCTGGATACCCATATGTTTTATCGACCAGACATGCCTTCAAATGATATCAACAGCATGGTAGACAACTACTCTGGCAACGGTGGCCATATGTCCTCATCGACGGCAATGACCTTGACATTGCAAGTGCCCGATTTAGCCGCGGTGTTCCCTCTTACCCAGCATGTCTCTGGCCACGTTCGGTCGGCCTTGCCCGAGCACCCGTTTGGATTTGTTCACTTGCATCCTTGTCAATACGAATTCAATGTTCAAGAGCCTCAATGTTACTACTTGTATCCGCTACAAACCTACAACTTTTTTATCCGTGGTGGAGAGTCGCATCACAAGCTGGCTATCCGAAGCCCTGGTGGCAAGCTCTTTAAGCTTATGTATTACCCTCAAGATCACTTGTATGACGGCAGTGTGACGCTGTCTGAAGTTGGAAAATGGACCCTGATTTGCCTGACTCACAACTCCACAGGCTGGCTGGTCGTGGCTACCTGGATGTGCACCCACCCTTTATCCTCTTAAAACGTCTTTGATTTGCTAAAGTTTTCATCATCTACACTGTCCTCTTTGGGCCATAAGCTGATAAGCACATGGATTACCATATAATAAAACACCAAAGGAATACAAAAAGTCGTTATCCCAAGTGACCAGACTTCGCTTGATTTTCCCCGTTTTTCGCGCTTGTTGAGCTTGGAGATCGGAGAAAATCATGCTTCTTCGAACTTTGGCTGGGCAAGCTTGTTCAATCGAAGTGGTTTTTTCACGAACGTCAGCTTTTGTCAGCTTCGGTACCCGGGAATATTCCGAATGGGTTCCATCCGTTCAAAAGTGATCTACGGCGCTTTTTCACTTTTCCAATCGAAAACAAAGTGAGCTGAAAAAGCCAAAAAAAAAAAAAAAAAAAAAAAGGCCTTGGTGGCTGGTTTTGGAAAGTCCGTCTGCTATGCGACGAGAGACATTCTAGTTTCTTTTCACTTCCAAATCTCTATCAGTCATCAAAGAATAGATAAAGTATACACAAAAACTTGTTGGGTACAGCAAGTGGGATACTAGAATAATTGTTTTAGAAGAGAGGCAAGTTTTTAAACGATTGGTTGGTAGCGATCTAACCAGGGTTCTTTGTTTTTTTTTTCTTTATTATTGTTATTCTTATTATTTTTGCTATAGAGTGAACGATGGCACTGAAGAGGATATATCAAACCTCGTTGTTTCATCAAGGACAATATGCAACGTTGTCAACAAAGAAACGAGCCTTTTTCTATCGGTCGCTCGGCCCTGGGATGGCAGCTTACAATGTCGATACGGCTTGTTACCACCAACTTTCTAACTCGTCAGCTGCTGCTGCTACTTCCACCTCCACCACATGGCAAACGGCAGCGTCCAACACAGCCACCGCCACACCCTCCACTCATGCCCAAACAAATCCACTAGCCTTTCGCCGATCATTACCCAGCTCGCCCTCCTTGGTGACTCTGCGAGCTATGCTGCATGTCGTTATGGAATGGGACACTGCTCAGGGCGTGCGCTCGCTTTACTCCACGTTTCGACACCACCTGAAACAGCTTCTCAAGGAACAAGAGCAACTTCACATCGATCGCCGGCGCATGCGACAGTCTTATTACCGTCGATGCTGGCATGCCACACAGTCCTTACGTCAGCCGTCCGTCCGTCATCGGCCGTTGCAGCAGTTCCGTTCGCTTCACACCAGTCAAAACCATGGCCAGCCCATGCCACATTTCCCTCATCCGCCTAGTAAGGATGAGCTTCTGGCGCAAACAAGGACGTTTTTTGGCCGACTCAAGGTACGGATCAAATGGCCGCTAATGCGACAAATGCGGCCCTGGACATTGAACGATGTTACGGCGCTGTTCTCTTGGCTCTTTCTGGGTCACACTGTCTGGCTCCTAGTCGGCACCACCAGCTTTGTTTCCTTGATACTTTGGTTAGCGAACTCACTCCAGGTCCAAGGTAGGAAAACAAACAAACAAGAATGAAAAAGGGTTTACCTGTTTTTTTTTTTTTTTTTTTTTCCGTAGGTTGGGTGGCCTATCAAATTGGCAAGTATTTGACATCGGCGACGGGCGCAACGGTGGTGTTCGATTCTGCCATTGTACCAAACTGGAAGGATGGCAAGATCCGGTTCACAAATGTTCGCATCCATCGCATGCCTCGCTCTGAGCGCGAGAAATTCCAGCGGCATGCCCATCTGGCGGAACTGGGATACCCTGAGCAAGAAATCAATGCAGCTCTGCAGCGTGATGACAAGCGTCAGCTGGCACTGATGACAAACCTCATGGGAGACGACGACCCGCTCGCGGGCGTGACCTTGGACGAAGACGAGCAACAGAATGATGTGCTGAAGCATTGGATGTGGTTTGATCTGACGTTGGATCGAGTAGAATGCACCCTGAGTCTGATCCGTTGGATGGATGGCAAGGGTCTGGTGCAAAGTGTGGATGTGCAAGGCGTACGTGGCGTGGTGGACCGACGCCATGTTCGATGGGATCGCAGTGCCAAGTATGACCCCAAGGCGTCGCGACACAAGTATACCCCGGGTGATTTTGAATTAGAAAAGCTTACGTTGGAAGACTTGCTTGTCACTGTTTATCAACCCAAAGGTTTCCGTCCTTTCCCTGTGTCGATTTTCCAAGCGCAATTAGATCGTTTCCGCAAACAATGGTAAAGTTACCAAAACGAAAAGCAATGGAGGATGACATTTGTTGATTGTTTTTTTCTTAACGCTAGGCTTTTTTACGATCTCCTTTGTGCAACGTCGATTGTAGGTGCTTTTGACAAGTGTTTATTTAGCGTGCATACCCCACAATTGGAGAAGAGTGTCTTGGAACAAGCGGGCCATATTGATCAAAGCCAGCTTGTGTTCCGCAGTCATGATATCTACCATTATTATCCATTCAAACGCCCGGACCCCAATGGTGTGCTTGTCGGTGGTGAATCTTCGCGCTTTGGTGTCCTGACAGACAATGCCATGCGGAAACAAGGCTACAAGCGAAAAGTGAGTCTCATAAAAGAGAGGGACGAACAAGGAATGACTCATTCATTTTATGATTGGCTAAAAGTCCCGTTTGCGTATTGATGGGGTTCCCATTGATCACATCAACCGTGGCGTGCAAGGTCCAGCTGGTTGGATTGTGTCTGGCACGGTGGATGTGACGGCTGACATTTACATTCCTCAAGAAGCATCGGAAGCCGATTCGACAGAGTTGCTGCGCCAGCTTGTGTATGAGCTGACCGATCGCATTGACCTTCCTCAGCCTGTGACATTGGGTGTGGGCAATGGTGAAGAAGTACTTGTGGTGGGCGGCAAGAACCACAAAACCCATGCCAGCCCAGGCGACAAGCATGACCATGCCAAGAAATTCGTCATGGATTTTCTCTTCCGGTTCAAGGACAGCAAAGCCTCGGTGCCGCTGCTGACACATGATCTGTCGTACGTCACCCATGCCACCGTCCGCCCTGTCGTTGCCTATATCAATCGTAACAAGACCATTGTGCCTATCAAGTGCCGTGTCGTCATGGATCTGTCCAACTTTGATGGTGCCTGGACGGGTTACGATTCGACCTTGGTCGACCGAATGTCTGAACAGTTGGGCAAAGGTTTTGTGGATTTGACGTTGGACCAGCAAGAACGCAATCGCCGGCTGAAGCAGATTGGCTTTTGGAGCCTGCGTGAAATGATTCGAAATTTGGTGTATGTGTATGACCTGGTGACTGGCACGTCCCGCGGTTTCTGGACCCACCTCTATGACAACAGTCTATAACGGTCGCGTTGCCTATCTCTCCCCCATCCGGTTCAACTTTTCTATTCATCTTTCATCCCCTCTCTTTTTTTCGTTTAGAATCGCCGTATTGGCAATAAACACGGAAGCTTGTGATACAGAAAATGTTTAATCCAAGAGCAGTGCTGCCCAGTCAAGACCGAAAGACGCGTACAACTTTGAGAATGGGGGCACGGCAAATTGGGCATTCGTTCTTGGTTTGCACCAGCTATGGGATATAAAATCAATGCCTCGACTTTCCTTTGGACCTTTCTGCTGTTATTTTTACCTTCATGCCACAGTCTGTGCAAGCAACCATGTGGCAACAATCGAGGAACAGGGCGTTTTGTTGTGCTTCGCAGCAGATTCGGCACAGATCATCGCTATCATCATCCATTGCCATGCTGGCCCGTTTCTGTTCATCCTCGACCAGCTGCTGAACACGTTTCACCAGTTCTTGCTTCTCTAGTGCATGGCTCAATTCGACTCGATTGGCGACCAAAAGAGCTTTGAGGGTCTTGACAGGCAGTGCAGACACAGAAATGTTTTTCTGGACAATCTCTTTTAGTGTGATGTCGTTCGGTTTGTGAGAGGGCGCGGACGAAGAGGGAGGAGGCGTTGGGCTAGGGCGGGTGGGCTGCCGAGGTGTGGGCGGAGAGGGCCGAGAGGTAGAGCGGGGCACAGCTGGGGCGGGGTTGGCCGTTGGGCGGGGATGGGGTCTGGTGGACGGCTGGGGTGTATAAAATGGCCCAGGAGCAGGTCTGGAAGGTTGGGTGGGTGAGGAGGGTTCAAAGGCCGTCGCCGCAGTAGAGATGAAATCGCTGACTCGGTTATAGGCTGTTGCCAAGGGATTGGGAGGCTGATTCGTCTGATAAGCGGGTGTGGTTCGGGTATTGGTGGTTTGTTGGATTTTCTGGTAATCAATGTCACGGTGCCGTCGGTAGGCAAGCTCATTATCGTTGGTTAAAGGCCGGGTGTTGAAGATCAATCGTACCAAATCATCCTTTTCAATGACAAATCGATCAGGCAATTCATAGTAGGAGATGTACTGCTTGAGTTGTTTAAGATGTAGATTTGCCAAGGCGGTAGAATTGCTTTGCTGCATCTCGATTAGTTTGTGACAAGTGTCGCAACATCGGACGTTGCTAAACATATGTATATATACAAACCGTCAAACATTGTCTTCTTTTTCTGACAATACTGCTCTTACCTATCGTAGCCAAACTTGGGTAATGCATGGCGCTGCTGAGAACAATCGCTACATGCAACAACACCTGCAAAAGAATCGTGAGTCCTCCAGAGATAATATTTATTTCATTATGTATTTACCACAATTTCTACAATGGTATTTTTGTCGAAACAAGTTAAAGTGTTCTTTGCATTCTGAACAGGCTTTTGCTTTAGAGAAAGGCTTTAGTTTGGGAACTGTAAAGATCCCCCCGGGACCATAAGAATGAGATGACGCCAGCGTGAAAAAAAAAACAAGTCAGGAGAAAAATGCTCACCTGCGGAGTGAACTGCCTCTTTTTTTTTTTGTAAGTGGACCACGTGACCTGCTCAGCGTCGTCGGCAACACCCTCGTCCTCTTACCGAAAAATGGGAACGATAGCATATTTTTTCAGTTTTTGTAAACAGTGCCTCCTTCCCTTATTTTTTTTGGAATGCTGCACCCCTTGAAATCCATCGTTATTTTTTAATCCTTGTCATTCTTGATTTAAAAAATCTTAAAAAGCAATTGCAACAAATTCTATTTTCGACGCTTACGATTCACCAACATTGGTGATCGTTTTTAGTTGGTAAAGAATAAAAAAACCAGCCCTGAGCATCGTTCACATTAAAGAATGTCTCCGAGAAAAACCGGAGGATGGGTGGCCCAATTGTGACAGTTTGTTTATTTTAAGCTTTTAGAAAAAAAAAAGGGCAGATGAAACACCTCAACAACAGACAAGTCAAATTGGATATATGCGATTCGTTTTCTTTTTTTTTGGGGGGGGGGAGAGAAAGAGTCCTAAGCACACTACCTTCAAAAAGTTTAAAGGGAGACACAGCGCTTATTCGTGCGGATGTTTAATACTGTTGCTGGAGTTTGTCGCTTTTGTCTTGAATGAAAAAGAGTAGAAAGATCGCAATTGAATTTTCATTTTAATAACGAGCAATTTAGGTTGAAATCAAAACAAAAAACAGAATGCTAATCTTTTTAGGCGCTGCTCCCTTTTAATAGTTTTTTATTTAAGAACACAACATGGGTGTCGCTTTCTCTAAACAAACCAATAGGACTTGCTTGCCAGGGAAAAAATAAATGCTTTTTTTTTTGGACTCTCAGAGAAAAAAAGGTTGCACAGCTTTGTGGAGGTTCAATTACAACGTTTTTTATTTTTATTTTTTTTGGTTTTTTACTTTTTTCTTTACGTTCTAGACCACATGGAAACGTAGCGTGTGCTGTACAATGTTTGTTTTCCTTTACTGGAAGATGGAAGGTAAAATAAAAAAGGTCGATAATGAAAAAGTGTTAGCAACAAATTTGGACCCATGACCTTTAGGTTGGCGACCATTTCCCAAGTTTGTATGCCGTTTTTTTGAAAAAAAGAAAAAAAAAAGGGGGGGGGTCGAGAGTAATCGAGATTTTTTTTCCGATCTGTAAATTGCGTAGCACTTGAAAAAGGGGGAGGAAGGCCCTTTCGTAAGTGTATGTGTTGCTTCTCTCCCCCCGAAAACAACGACAAAGAATGAACTGCTTTTTAACCTTCCTTTTCAATCCTTTACCTCCCCCTTTCCTCTCCCCCCTTTTTTTTATTATTATTTTTTATTATTTGCCATACAAATTATTTTCCCTCTTTGCATGAAACAAACAGTTCAAATGACACAATAAAATGCTGATCAAGAAAAAAAAGCTTAAAAAAAATACGTCTATAAATAAAGACCTTTTTTTTTTTTTCTTCCTTTCTCTCATTGTTTACTCTTTTATTATATTCTAAACTTTACAGAATTATCAGCATGTTAGAAACATACCATGGTTATATCAAATCACCACAAGACGCCCTTGTTATATTCGAAGCTTGTCGACTCGGTCAATTAAGCAGGGTACAACGTCGGCTATCTACCAAAGAACGAGTCTACATCAAATCAGGTTCGATATTTGTTTGGGATGAAAATGAAGCTGGGATGCGACGTTGGACAGATGGCAAGACCTGGTCACCAAGCCGTGTCTTGGGTAGTTTTTTAACCTACCGTGAATTGGACACCAAGCGCCGACCTCGACGAGTCCGCAAACAGCTCCCTTACCATACACCTCCACATAAATCTAACGCTGCAGCCTTGGCCGCTGCTCTCTGCTCTTACAAAGCCGACGGCCTGATTAAACAGTCTTTCTCCATCTGCACCGCCAACCACCAAAAATTACACCTCATCTCTTATTATAGCAAACGAGATGTCATGAGCGGCCGTTTAAAGCAACCTACCCTGGACCCAGCTTTGAACAACATCGTCGTCCCCAAAGGTCTCTATCCTGACATGAACCCATTAGATACCAGCGGTGGCCATTCGTCCACGTTACACAATATGCGCCAGCAACTTCACAACCTTGACCTTGTCGATCAGCAGCCCTCCATCATCATGGCTAGCCCCGACATCTCCCAGTCCTCTTCATCTTCCGCTTCTTCCTCCCCACCGTCTTTGTCCTCCTCACCTTGTACCTCCGATGAAGATCTAGCCATGGATTTTATCACCACCGATTGCCTAGCCTTCTCGTCCTCTTTGGCGCTTTTACCCACCCAAGACATTGCTTGGGGGAAAATACCCTGCTCTGAAGATCAACGTCAATTGGAAGCCCTGCAAGGCTTGCTACGCTTATAATCCTTTCCTTTTTATTATGTAATTTAGCCCGTTTGGGCTTACCCTCTCCCCTTCTCTTCCCACTTGTAAATGTTCCCATCCTCTTTTTTTTTTTTTTTATTATGCTCTCTCTTACACCTAAACTAAAATTAGCAAAGTAAATAAATAAAAAAAAAAAGCGATCTCATCTCAATAATGAAAAAGTTTCTTTCTCCACACAAAGTGATCTGTCATCCTCAAATCATGAAGGCTATCGACATTTCAACAAACAAGGGGAAGGTCAGTGGATTCCTTCCCTTTTTTCCCCATCTTGCACCTTTTCATAAATATTTTACCGCCGAGGCTGCAATCAGAATCACCTAAAATAAGAAGACGTGTGGCTACATTAAAAGTCAATGCAAGAAAAAAAACTTATTTTAGCGCCCCATGAACAAAAGAGACTCGTATTCCGAACAGGGGGTGAACTTAAAAAACATTGTTTGGGGGAGCCTTTGCCAAAATTGAGCGTGAACACCGAGTAATGCGATCGCTTCTCTTTGTTATTTTTTTTTTTTTTTGGGACACATCCTCTAGGAGAAAATCCAATCAGGTGGCAACTGTTGCTCACTCTATTCAAATGTTTAAATGAAACCATGGAAAAAAAAAAAAAAAAAAAAAAAGGCAAATTTGTCTCCTCCCATCACCCAAAAATGGGCCAGACCTTTCTCTCTGGGGATGAACCAACACTTTGGCTACTCAGCTGCACTATTTTTTCGGTGTAAAAGGATCGTTTCCTCCTGGGCTTCTTTTTCTGCAAGGAGTGATCAATGCATCCTTTAGCTGTAGTCGGTTTGTAAGCATTTTTATTCGGCAGCCCTGGCTTGACGAGGGTCGAAGGCGACACCGCATCAAGGATTTTCATTCAACCAACCAGGATTCCAAAGCCTCATCTCATCTCTACTATTTCATTTGTGACAGCATGCCATTGTCTCTGGACGTACAAATGGCTGCAAAGCAAGCGACAACAGACACCAGAAACGAGATACTTGACTTTTCTCAAGTTTGCAAGAAGAAACTTGATGGCGGGTGAACCGAGGTACCAAGCTGGGAAAAACTCCGATGGAAAGGGTAGAGACTTTTTTGATCGGTGAATTGCAGGTACGATTGCCTGCAAATACGATGTGTGGTCACGCTTCTCTTCTCAGAATTTATCCGTACCATTTGGAATTATTTTTTTATTGTCAAGTCTTGATTGTCGGTTGTCACAAACAGGTTTATCTAACGCGAAATACTGATGAACCCACCTGCACGTAAAGCTGCTGCCCTCTTTGTTACCTTGATCGACGGAATGGTGATTGTCTTGACGGGTAAGAGTTGACCTTGGCCATCTATTCTTGTAGGTGGTTGCTGATCTTCTGGCATCCAGTAAGTGCAAAACTGAACCACGCATAGAAATGAAGGAAGGGAGGGTGAGTGACGTTACGAAGTGCGACGCGTTGTTGTACCTTGTCCTGTTTCAATGGATGGTCAGCGTGTTGCGCAAGCTCCATCGTCAGTCTAAAAGTTGGATACAGAGGTAGGGATGGCATGGGCAAGGAAGAACTGAGCGAATTGAGCTTCAAAAGAGTTGCGCGAAAGTATTGGAAGACCGTGGCCTGGGCGTTTTCTTGTTGATCCGTTGTTGCTAGAGAATAGGTCAATTGGCATACATGGCGTTCAAGCACTTTGTTGTCTGATGTTAGGACTACCACACTAACCAGTTGGCACGTTTCCTGTAAAAAAAATGAAACGTTGTGAACCTAACCGTCTCGGTCTAATCAAACAGAGGCGCAACAAAAAAAAAGTACCTTTTCAATCATGGGTCGAACAGAAGTGACAAACCGGCTAATGTACTGGCAAACATCTGGATGGATGGACATGGCAGCAGGCACATCATACTGATTTCGTAGCTCAAACGAATCTAGCGCACATACAAATAAGCAAGTTAGCCTTCATCTTCTCTTTTCTCCAAACGGAACCTTTTGGGTATATGTCTCTTTGGTAGAGGACTTGATGGATCCAAACTTGAACTATATGCAAGGAGCTAGTATTAGCCTTGCATTTGTAATTCCATGGACAATGGAAATCACTGATTACGGAATTCACATAAAGTATCCACAGCGTCGAACATGAAGAAGAAGAAGAAAAGAAAATGAAAAGAAGGCCGCAGCCGACGGTGGTTTTTTTGACACAACAGTCCCCCAGCTGTTTGCAAAAAAAAATAAAATGGCTGCACAGATAGTTTGAGCCACTTTGATGAAGAAGTGGGTCGCGAGCACCTTGATCAATGTCGCACTTGTCAAATGCGATCCAACTTGGCCAAGACACTAAATCAGCACTTTCGCTGATCGTCAAGAATCGCAGGGCACTGTGCGGAGACTGAATTGGGTCCTCCCAATTTTTTTTCAAAATGAAAGAAAAAAACGGAATCGCAGCACAGCACATAGGAGTGATTGGATCGATGTGAAATTCTGTATGAGTGTGCAAGGGCACAAATGATAATGGTGCTGAAAAAATCAAGCCGATTGGTGAAGGTCACCCAGCCAACTTTTGATCCGTTTCATTCTGACACCGCCGACTCCCCTGCTAAAAAACATGAAAAATCGGCCATTTTCGCCAGGGAACCCCCCTCAGAGCGATCTGATCAGGGGCGTCTCCAAATCTCGCTAAAAATAAAAAAGAGAAATGAAAAGATGGGCCGTTGTAATAGCACCCATGTCATTGAGAGGCGAGATAAAGCAGATGGCCATTTCCGCTGCCAGGATGTAATAACGGGCTACAACATGGCGTGGTTTGACAAGCATTTTTCCCAACACAAGTAACACCCGGTGGTCTTGAGCTCGCTCGGATTTTTTGATCCCTCCCAGGTCTTTTTACAGGGTGGCCAGGCACGCGGGTTTGTTTTTTTTTTCTTAAAAAAGCAAAGAGCTAGGGTAAGATGGAATGATATCGATTGTATTATTTTTTATTTACAAAACATAAAAATGCATTTGGGGGGGGTGGTGGTAATAAAGAGGTGGGGAGTTATGCAGAAAGGATTTAAGCCTTGGGGCCAGCAGCGATAGTTTCGGCGGTGGCACCGGATTCGTAAGTCTTGAAGTTTTCTTGGAACATACCAGCAACCTTGTTCAAGGAGGCGGTGAATTCAGCATCGTCACCAGTCCAGGCCTTGCGAGGGTTCAACAATTCAGAGGGAACGCCGGGAACGTCAGTGGGGACTTGGAAACCGAAGACTTCAAAGGTTTCAAAGTTGCCCTTTTCCAAGGAACCGTCGTGGATAGCATCCAACAACATGCGAGTGTACTTCAAGGGGCAACGCTTGGCGCCAGAGGCAGCAGAACCACCGATCCAGCCAGTGTTAATCAACCAGGCGTTGGCCTTGTGTTGGCTCATCTTGTCAGCCAACATGGTGGCATAGCGTTGAGGGTGCAAGACCAAGAAGGGGGAGCCGAAACAGGCAGAGAAGGTGGGGGTGGGTTCGGTCAAACCATCTTCGGTACCAGCAACCTTGGTGGTGTAACCAGAGATGAAGTGGTAAGAGACTTGTTCGGGAGTCAGCTTGGAGACAGGGGGGAGGACACCAAAGGCATCGCAGGTCAGCAAGATGATGTTCTTGGGGTGGCCGCCCATGCAAGGGAGCTTGGCGTTGGGAATGTAGTCTAGAGAGCGACAAAAAGCGAGTGAGTATCGTTGATGCCTGATGGATCTCTCTCCAGCTTGTCCAAGAACTTACCAATGGGGTAAGAGCAACGAGTGTTTTCGGTCAAGAAGTCGTCGGAGAAGTCGACCACACGGGTTTCTTCATCCAACACAACGTTTTCCAAGACGGAGCCGAAACGGATGGCGTTGAAGATAGCGGGTTCCTTTTCAGCAGACAAGTCGATACACTTGGCGTAACAGCCACCTTCGATGTTGAAGACACCTTCATCGGACCAGCAGTGTTCGTCATCACCGATCAATTGACGCTTGGGGTCAGCAGACAAGGTGGTCTTGCCAGTGCCGGAGAGACCAAAGAACAAGGAAACATCGCCATCGGGGCCTTCGTTGGCAGAGGAGTGGAGAGACAACACACCAGCCTTGGGCATCAAGTAGTGCATGACAGTGAAGATCTAAAAAAGTAGAAAATAAGGTTTGGTATCCCGGCACTTTTCACATGTCACTTTTGTATCGCCGCACGGAAAAAAAAAAAAAAGACTTACACCCTTCTTCATTTCACCAGCATATTCAGTGCCGAGGATGACCATTTCGTTGCGCTTGAAGTTAACGGAGACAGAGGTGGTGGAGGTCATGCCGGTGGTGTAACGGTTGGCAGGGAATTCACCAGCGTTGAAGATGGTGAAGTCGGGGTTGCCAAAGTTTTCCAATTCTTCGTCAGTGGGACGGATCAACATGTTGCGCATGAACAACAAGTGGTAGGCACGGGAGGCAACCACACGGACCTTGATGCGGTACTTGGGATCCCAGCCGGCGAAACCGTCAAAGACGTAGAGACGGGGACGGGTGTTCAAGTAATCGATGGCACGTTCACGGTTGATGGAGAACACATGTTCAGAGATGGGGGTGTTGACGGGACCCCACCAGATGTCCTTGTCAGAGGTTTCTTCTTGGACAATACGCTTGTCCAAGGGGGAACGACCGGTCTTCTTGCCAGAGTAGGCACACAGTGCACCAGCAGAAGAGATGACGGTACCTTGTTCATAAGTCAAAGCTTCTTCGTACAAGACGGCAACGGAAGGGTTACGCTTGATAGTGACCTAATGAAAAGAGGTTGAGTTGGTCTCATTAACTTTCTTTGTTTTATTTTTTTTTTTTTTTACCTTGTCATAGTCAATACCAGCGACGTCGTGCAAGTCTTCTTCAATCTTGCTGTGGGTAGACATGGAGCTAGTAGGGCGTCCGTGGTAAGGAGAACCGGGTCTGGGAGTGGCAACCATTTTTTTAAGTGTGTGTGTGTGTGTGTATTAAAAAAAGTAAAGAAGAAGAGTTGGAGGAAGATTTTGCACCGCTTTATATGTTCTTTTTCGAACTCCTTTTCCGCGCGTGAAAAGAAGGGAAAACCGGAAGGCTGTGTTTCAAAGCCCGAGCCTAAATAGGCTTGAAAATGGGTCTCCACGGGAGTGCTTGGTTTTGGACTTTCGGGCAAGAACGGACAGACAGCAAGCTCCTCCTTCCGTTTTTTTCCACCTTCCAAAACCGAGGGATTCTTTATTGCTTCCACTGCATGTGATACAAAAATAAAATAAAATACGCATCTCAATGAGAACGAGGTGCTTCCATTTTGTTTGGCTTTCTTGGGCGTTGGCCCGAAGGCATTTTTTTCATCCATTTTCAAAAATGACTTGATCCCGAGGGAAAAATCAGCCCTTTCTACTATTTTTGCTTCCCCGCATTTTCGATGGAGTTTCAACCAATGACAAATGCGGTTTCCAATAGGAATCCACCGTTGGATGGTGACCAGCGAAGTTGACATCATTATTTTTGGCCAAAAACAAAAAAAGGGTTCCGACACTTTTTTCACGTCAAGAATAGTATCGAATGTCGGGTGTTTTTCACCTAGTCGATATGTGATTGTCAGAAAATGACCTCATCCAATTTTTGCATTAGCTCCTTTTTTTTAAAAAAAAAAAAAAAAAAGAACGGAGCATGTTATCCATCGTCTAATGAAAATGAAAAAAAAAGAATGTTGATCGCATCAGGCACGGGAGAAGGCGGATTTTGCCTCTCCTTGTAGGACGAAAGTCTTCTCCCTTTCCGATCTCTATTGGCTCCGGAAGGCCTTCCTCGATTTTAAACTTTAAATGATGCACTTTCACAGCAGCCCTGGGCAAGGTGGGCACCATCAAGACAACATGCAAGGAATAAAATGTGTTGAACCAATAAAAAGTCCATAAAAAAACCAGCACTGGCTCGCTTTTATTTTTATTTTTTTTTCGTTGTGTTTTTGTGTGTGCGTGTGTGCTGAATCATGACGACACTGGATGATATTCAACAGCAAACAAACAGTCTACTTCAAGATCCTTTATTATCTGATGTCAGCTCTATAACAACCATCGAAGAGCTGGATTTGCTGGTTGCTCTTGAGCAGCATCGTGCCTTCAAGATCCAGATTCTCCGGGATCCTTTCCCTGCCGTTGGTAAAAAGAGAACGCGATGGACCACAGCTTATCAGCTCATCATTTCTCTGATCTTTGCAGATGTTACTGTTCGCCAATCCGACACTGTCAAGCAATTGAAAAAAGCATTTCAGACAGCATTGAAACAAAGCCCGAGTTGCCCACGTCAGCTGAACTTGTAAGGAAGTCTCTTGTTTTGTCTCTTTTTGATTTTGATTGTTCGCCTTTTTTTTTTTTTTTGTTTTGTTCTAGTAAGCATGTTTGGCAAAATTATTGTTTGATGTTGAATCAGCAACGCTTGGTCAAGGATGACGCATTGGTCAGCAAATTGGGGATTCGTCATGGCACCCAGCTTCGATTTGGCCGGCGGTGAAAACTCCAGAAAGTTCTTTTCCAATTCCGCCGGCTTCCTCTGGATGTTGCCAGTGCCTTCCACCCTCACGAAAGCATTTTGCATAAAAGGACCGTCCCTGGCACTGGTTTTTTTTTTTTTTTCAATTTCTCACCTACACACACTCTCTACCTACCTCTTTTATTGGATCAACCATGTACCAAGGCCCTGTTTGGATTCAACCAGCTACCTCTTTGCTTTCATTGGATGACTACCTGAGCTACCGTGCTTGGCAGCAAGAACAACAAGCTCGTCGCCAGCATGCTCTGCGCCTTGAACAGCAACGCCAGCGGTATATGCAAATGCAGCGCCGACGTCAACAGCAGCGTGCTTTAGCTACCGCCCTTTTGGCCTTGCAAGAACGTGCCCAGCGGAAGCGCCGTGAGCAATGTTTGGCTTCGCATTTGGAACAGCTTTTCGCTTCAGAAGAACTAGCCAGTGAGCAGCCTTTGGATTGGACCGACCTTTTACAACTTGTCACTCGCTCCTCTTGGGAAGACCATGATCAAGACGAAGGTGATCAGGACGACGATGATGGCCAGGACGACGATGAGAGGGAGGCGTCGGACAATGAACTGGGATCGATGGTCCATGACAAGGACGAAGAAGCGTCACCCACAAACCAGGTGCATGCACTGATACCCGATCCACAAGAAACACAAGAAGACATGGATGAAGAACAAGACGACTGGGTGACTCTGGAGCAAGACCATCCCCTGCGATCAGAAAAACTGCATAGCTTGGCCACCCTTCGCCATCACCTGGATGACATGACGGAACAATATCACCAACAGGCTCTAGCGGCCCACCTTGCTTTTGATACGCTCAGCGACTCGGAAGACTCGGGCTCTTCTCTGCAAGTCCCAGCCAGCGCACATAACCGGGAATTTTTAAAGTACGAAGACGACATCATGCGACTCCTGCTGCAGCTGGATACCATCCAGTCGGACGGCGATCAAGTTGTACGTGACCAACGCAAAGCCATTGTCGGATTGGCCGAAGCTCTCCTGTCGGATCTGGACCAACACAAGCTCGAAGAATGGGAACGCCACTCGGAAACCTCCTCACAAGCCGGCACTCCTCTGAGTGACCATGGCCACCTGACGGATTCGGAGAACGATGCTTTGTCACAAGACGTGGACGATCAAGGCTTTTTGATTTTGAATCTGTAGACTTCAGCGGTGAAATAAAAATTTCTTTTTTTGCGTATGCCAAGAAAAAACTAAACAAACCTGGCTTCCATGTTGGAAATTTCTGATAATGGAAAATTATAAAATTGGGGGGAGGAAGATCAGGAAAAGGAGGACGGAGCCCACCCATTCCTATAAAACGAGCATGACATGTGCTTCACTACATCTTTTGGCGGTCTCAAATGGATCTCTATTTAAAAACTTGCAAAAGAAAGGATCACTGTATCATGTCAATTGGAAAAAGATCACCACTTTTTTGTTTATTGCTTGAAATGGCCTACATGTTCCACGTTTCATTTACTTTTTGAAACGATTGTTACACGAAAAGATCATAGTAAAAAAAAAATAAAAGGTTGCCCCATGTTGCCCTCCATTTGTGGGCGATCAGGGCTTTTCTTTCTTTTCAAAAGCCAAAGTGTCAAAAGAGAGCCCCAAAAATAAAACAATCAACATGAACCAAGCCAAAGATCATGACAAAGCACTCTTTTTTTTTTTTTTTTTTTCGTCGGTGCTGGGGAGTCTTTCCCATTTGTGGTTCATTGTTCAAAAAAGGAGATGGCTCACCAGCATGACCTTTATTTTTCACAGACCTGGCTCTCTTGAAAAGAAAAAATGTAACCCAGGAAAAGTAAGGTGCAGTCATGTTGCGGTATTTTTTTTTTTTTTTTTTTCAGGCTGAAGTTGGAATCCTGGTGTTGGCCTTTGTACGACGCCAAACTTGGAAAAAAAAAGTCTTGGCATGCCTTTTTGGGAAAAATTATTCATATAGAGGCATTTAGTTACAAAAGATGATGAGCAAACGTGTGATGAGCACTTCAAAAAAAGGGCTTGCTTTTTTGTTGGTATTTTGGTAATGTGCGTTGATTGGCTCAACTTGAAACCCGAAAACAGATAAAACCAAAAGCTGACAATTTCACCAAATGCAATGATCGTGAAAATCTGCCTTTTTTCCATCTTTATTTTCTCTTCTTCTCTTTTCTTTTCCCTTCTTCTTCTTTCTCCTCACACCAGATCAACAAATGGCTTCACCAGGCATGGAGGATGATCAAACGTCATGTTCTTATCGATTTATCCCCAGTTATCTAACCATGCAGCCTATCCAGACCAGGTAACTCCCCATGAAAAAAAAAAAAAGGATCGACATCCTCTTTCGGCTTCTCACCTTCATTTCTTTTCCCCATGTTCTAGGGGATATGACCTGCAAATCCGACAACAGCCGCAACGAGCAAAAATGAGTGTTATTAGCGAACGAGGTAAGTCACCTACAAGTTGAGAACGGCCCTCCTTTTGAACCTTCACCCGTCAACACCATCTGGCTCCCTTACCCACCCACCCAAAAATGTATCCTTTGAGTAACTCTTTTGTATTTTAGATCGGCGACCTATCGAACCACCACCCATTCTACAAATGAAATGGCTCCAATGTTCTCAAGAAGAAACAAAGTACCCAAAAAAATAAAATAAAAATAAAAAATAGCCTGACTGATCTCCTTTTTTTTTTTTTTTGTTTTAGGAAATACCTGCAGAGCCCGTTTTATTTTGTGGTCGCCAACTTGGTTGACGCCAATAAGCATGATCAGCTTTTACTACCCACCCAAGATTATTTGTCAGGTGCCACCGTCTCTTCTTTGTATAAACTACGAGACATCGACAATCAAGGTAGCCTCCCAGAACCACCCGAATCAACCCCCGCTCACATCCTCTTTTTTTTTTTTTTAGATGGAGGCTTCTTTATTTTTGGTGATTTGTCGGTCAAGAAGCAAGGCAAATTCAAACTTCAATTTTGTCTGTTTGAAATTAGAGAGTAAATAAGAAAAAAGTATATTTTGGGCTGGACTCTTTGCTTACCATTTCTCTTGTTACACAGTGGCGTGGTAGAAAACCGGAACACCACCTTGTCTGATCCATTCACCGTCTACCTTCCTAAGCAGTTCCCTGGTGCTTTGGAAGCTACCTTTTTATCGCGTACCTTTTCTGATCAAGGTGTAAAAATGCGCATCCGAAAAGAACATCGTCTGCAAACGTAGGTTGTTTTTTTTTTTTTTTTCCTAGCTCACTTTTAATTTTATTTTATTTTTTTTAGCTCAAGCTCCAGGAAACGCAAAATAGATACCTTTAAAGAAACAGGAGAAGATGTCTTCAAGATCAATACCAACAAAGCCGAACGCCGCTCCAAGAAAAAGAGCCCCAAATTGAGCCCTGAACCAATCCACCATGACCATCCTTCTGTGGAGACTTCCATCCACCACGACCTTTCCCTGGCCGACCATGGCTACCCTCATCACCATTCACCCCCAACAGCCTTTCGACACTACCGGTCCCCATCCCGGCCATTGTACCTGTCCCCCCAATCCTCCACCGAAACGCCTTCCTCCTCAGACTCCTGGCCTCCTCCCACGCCCGACCAATATCCTTCACACCCCACCCTACCGCCCCTCCATCTCCCACCTACAGCACCCATCAATATTGTTCGTCACCACCATCTCATCCCACGCAATCTACGAGTTCCCTCTTGTTTTACCATCTGGATGCCTCCTCCAAACTACCGTCTCAACGAACTTCGGTCGATCCGACCTACCAACCTATCACTCCACCTCCTTTACCAAGCATCTCTACCCTCTCCATTGCTAAAGAAGATCACGAATGGGGCTCCAAACTGCCGCCCTTGCGTCCCATCATGAACAACGAAGACATCCATACAATCAACAAGTCGCACTGGCAACTGCCTGCCCCATCTCATCCCCCATTACCTATGCCCCTAGGACACCCCCTCAATCATTCCTCCTCTCATGCCCAGCATTAGTGCAAATAAAAAAAAAAAAAAAAAAAAAAGTCAACCACGGTTGTACATTTCATACCTTCACCTCGAACAAAACCAGGCGATCGCGCCTTGCTTTATTCAAAGAAAACAAATCTTTCTCTTCACCACCCTTCTGGCGAACTGGACACCTCCGGAAAAGATGCGGAGCGTGAAACCGATGAAACGCCAGGAGGGGGGGTTTTTTTTTCTGGCCCTTTTTTCTACTTTGTCTCCATCTTGCGCATCGATTGCATTGCACCCATTGCCTCTAATGCCTGTCACCGAAGCACAAGCTCATGCATTGGTTGCAAGATTTATGCAATATTACAATTACAATACCACCCTGGAGGCATTTCAGGAAGAAGCTGCAGCCTACTTCACGGACCCTTCGCAAACCAGCCTACCATCAAACGATTTGGACACCGTACTGCAAGCTGTCTCACAGCTGACTCTTGGCGAGCAAAGGTAAATGCCCTCTCCATGATTTCCTGCCCGCATTCTACACATTTGTCTCTGACCATTCTCTTCGATAGAACAGTCACCCTGCCTCCATGTGATGGCCATTTCTGCAGCACGTTGCACACCACCCATGATCATTGGCACGGCGTGAATATCCTGACTGTGAGCTCAGAACCAACAAACAACATCGTGGCGACCAGCGCCATTGACAAAACCGTAAAAGTGCATCATCTCGATGGATCTCAGCCAGCTCAAGTCTATCGCCATCACGATGCCCCTGTGCTCAGTATCGCCTTCCACCCTGCTTATACCAATTTGATGCTCACCACATCCATGGACGGCTCAGCTGCCCTCGTCGACCTTTCACGACAGAACCCTGACGACGCCTTGGTCCAGCGTTTTCGAGATCACCAACGGTACGTGGTCCAAGGCGTCTTCTCCCCTTCAACGTCCCCTCAGCACTACCTTTGCACAGCCTCCTATGACCGCACTGTCCGTGTCTATCATTGGAACGACCCCGATGGGGATGTCCACTACCAGTCCATCGGCAAGGTCGGTCCCTTTGCTGGCAACGTTGAATCCATCTGCTTCTTGCCTCGCTCGCCCGTGGATGCGCAGGATGCCCAACATATGTTGGTGGCTGTCCAGAACGACAATTACCTGCACGTCCTTTCCTTGCAGCCACAAGGCGTGCAGTTGACCCGAAAGATCAACATGAATGCCAACGGGGATGACTGGATTTCATTTAGCCCTGTGTGGATAAGCATGTACCCCGCCGCCCCCACTTCCTCGGGAGCGAAGGATGACAGGAACGACCCTCTGGGCTCCCTGGTTCTGGTTTCAACGAATCACAGCAGCGGACGTATGATCTTACTCGACACTACCTCTGGAAAGCAGATACAGAATTACTATGTGCACCCGTCTAATAACGAATTCCTCACCAGACGTCACGTCTTCCATCCCTCCGGCACGTGTTTTTATGCCATCGGCAGCGAACTAGACAATGCGATCAAGGTGGTTGAGACCGGCTCGGGTCAAGTGGTGGCCTCGCTGACGGGTCACTCCGCCATGATTCGGTCACTCACTCTACATCACGATCACCTACTGACCTGTGGGTACGATCACACTGTCAAGCTTTGGGGAGAACCTTTCTCACAGCAAAACCTTCGTTGAAATTAAAAAAAAAAAAAAGATGTTTAAACATGGCGTTGACCAGATAATGCTACCATAAAAAAAAAAAAAAAAAAAAAAAAAAAGACAGCTTAGCTTTACAAGTATCCATCTGATGAAAGCAGAATGGACCATGCCCCCCTTGCTCTTCCTTCCTGCACGTCCCATTATCTCTACAATGAGCAGCTTTTATTGCACCTGATGAGTGCAAGATCTGGCCAGCCTAACGAGGAAAGGACCCACATAAGCGCGAGTTCGCAGTCCAGAGAGAAGGAGAAGGGGATGATGGATGAATGATTTAATGAAGGCAAATATAAAGCATAAAGCAAACAAGTGAAATGAAGAGAGAAAAGGCGAGGGAATTCTAAGACATCTTGTACTCGCAGTGATTAGGACCAGAAGGCTGGTCACCATGCAATTGAAAATCAATTTCAATATCCAAGTCACGAGGATTTCTTTGGTTGGGAGCACACTTGATGGTGCCTTCCATGGTATCCCCAGCCTTCACCATCAAGGTCGAGGGTGTGTAAAAGACGGTTTGCTTCCAATGGGTGTATCGGGCGTGGGGGCCAGTGGAGAAGGTGACAGGAGTATGGCAGTGGGTGAATGCAATATCGAACCAGCACAAAAAGGCATGTACGTAATCATTGCGACCGGCCGTCACCTTGAATGGTGCTGTGAACGTGAGGTCTTCTTTCTTAACAGTCAGGATATCGATGTCCTACATTGTCATGAATACAGAAATAAAAATGAGGCTACTTGCACCACCCAAACTCTTGTTTTCAACACAAGTACCTTGAAAGCACAAGCATCAGTGATCACGGTATCCCCATTGACGGTATCAACCAAAGGCTCCTTGATGGCAATTTGTTTGATGGACGAGTAATCAAAACCGTACACATTGTCCCAGTCTAATAAAAGGAAGGGGTATCATGAGCGACTTTTTTTCCCCTGCAATGAGTCTTACAGTTGATCTTTTCGTCCTTGTATTCAGCATCTTCAATGCCAGCAATGTACATGGTGGCCTTGTCAGGGAAGATCATGCCGCCTTCCTTCAGGTACTTATCACGAGCCACCAACACAGTGTCCAGCATGGATTCATACAACAAAAAGTAACCCATCCATTCGGAAATGATGATGTCGACCTTGTCAACTGGCAGCTGCACTTCTTCCATTTTGCCTTGGATCAAGGTCACCTTGTCTTCCAAACCATTGTCGCGCACGATCTGTTTGGCTTGAACGATAATGTTGGACATATCGATCTGAGGGGGGGAAAAAAGGCCCAGCACGTCAATTCCTATTGCCAAATGCTCCACTACACATGCTCTACTTACACCGTACACATGCTTGGCACCAGACTTGGCAGCAAACATAGACAAAATACCTGTGCCACAGCCGACGTCCAACACAACTTTGCCTTCAAACAAATGCTTGTTCTTGTACATGGAATCACGGTAGGACATTGTGCGCACTTCGTCCTTTAACATTTCCTATACGTCATATAATATGAAAGGTTCAGGATCCTGGATCTAAGGTATTCATTCATTTTGATCCCGTACCTCGTGAATGCCTAATTGAAAGAAAAAGCGACGTCAATGAAGGTTGCCATATTTAGTAACGTCCCATGACAGTAATGCTTACCAAAGTGTGCATAAGAATCAAAGTAGTAATCTTTGGCGGTCATATCACTGTCGTTGGCCATCTTGAAAAGTATAGGGTGAAAGGATCAAAAAAAGAAGGGAAGGGAAGAGGTCAAAAAAAAAAAAAATTTGCTTTGGGCACGTTTTCGAACCCAGATCGGAAGGCTTTTTTCTCGGTGTCACCCACCATGCATCACGTTCAGCTGCAAGATTTTCAGGCGTCTGGTATTGATCCAGATATTCCTTCTTATTATGGCCTCCTTTTTATCCATTTGGTTAGCCATAGGGTTTCAAAATCTCTGTGCACGTTAGCTCACTCATTTGTTTACTCGATGATTTTTTTTCCTCAAAAGAAAAAGGGCCGATCACTGAACCGGTTCCTTGATGATGAAAAGGAGAGCAAAATGAAAAACATGCCTGTAAACAAATAGAGAGTATCAAGCCAAAAAAAAAAAAAATAGGTTACTTCTTTCTCATTCTTTCTAATGCCAATGAAAAAAGACGATTGTGAAAATGTCATTGAAATACCTGTGCCACCTCCTGCCTACCACCATCTACACCTAGACAAGAACCTACCCCCACCTCCATGTTACAGCACTGGTGCGCAGCACCGAAAAGTGACAGACGACGAGTGGAGTGCCATTATGTCACAACCATTCCATCGCCGTTGCCACTTCGTTCTCCAAAGCTGGGCCCAAGTGCTTTATGAAGGCCGTGCCGTTTTCGGCGCTTGTTGTTGCATCACTGTGATTTTGCTCGCCATCATTATTATCACCCTCGGCCTCGGCCAAGCACATAACACACACCGATAAATCCGCTTTTGAAAAATACGTCCAAGGCACAATTTCGTATCTATCTAGATGCCTCCTGATCCTTCGTCCATTGGTTTCATACAATGGATGATGAGAACGTATTCAAAAAAAAAACCGAGGTGCCTTTTGGACGTGATCAATTCAGGCTGAGATAGAAACCGAAGGGTCCGTTTGCAAGGTGAAACCAAGGTGCGCTGGGGAAAATGGAGTCGTTTGCATCAACCGCTAATACCAAGCCAGGGTATTTATGCCTTGGCGTGGAATGGCTGATAAAAGTAAAGTGGCAGAGCTGGTCTGGAGAGAAAATTCTTGGGAGGTAAATGCAAATGTGACAATAGAAAAAACGTATGCTTTTTTTTTTTTTTTTTTCATGCGATCATTTTTATGCGAGTGAAATGCCATTTTTTTATTTTTCCTTCTTTTTTTTTTGTTCTCTCGCTTCCTTGCAATAACATATCGATGAGCTTAAGTAATAAACGACTACAAATCAGCCAATCCAAATTACAGAAAATCGAGGAATATAACAAGCGGCTGACGGACCAGCTCAATATGCAGTGCATTGCCACAAGCGAGGCCTCTGAAAGGTAGAATTCTAAAATACGCCAACTGCCTCGGCCATCACTCACTTGGATTTAATAGTTTGATTCGGTACTGCAATGCCACGAATGATCCGCTGCTACCTTCCATATGGGGCAAAGTGGAGAAAGAAGATGATCCTTATGCTCCTAGCACAACCTCGTGTTGTGTCATTTCATAGACTCTGCTTAACGAGCACTACCATTTGAAATGGAAACGTGTTTGATACCATTCCCAGCTGTGTGCGGAAAATAAAGCGCCCGATTCCCTTTCTTTGTTGCGCTGCCGATCAACGTCAAACAGCAGGCCGTGGTCATGTGAGTTTGTGGGAGGTTTAGTTTTTTTTTCTCCGTCGCCCACCCTGGTGACATTGAGGCTTTACTTACACAAGGCGCATGCCATAGAATGATATGGATAGGCGCTTTTTCTTCGCTCTGGAGCATGGCTAAAGATTAAAAATCACAGAAGGGTCTTAAGTTCGGTGGTACCAAGGCGTTTTCCGTCGCTTAATTCAGCATCGTGGACAAGCTTAATCATGGCTGGGTTGTTTGGCTCTTGCTTACCAAAATGGTTTGATTTGGGTGGTAGATGGTGAAGACACTGAAGTACCCAATTTTTTGAAAGGTGCGAGTACACTTTATTCACAAAGTAATGTCGTAAGTGAAAGAAACAAAATGTCACAAAAAGATCTGATAAAAATAGAAATACGAGGGGTAAGTTTAGTATAGAGTGGCGAATACCAGACCGCTTACCAAATATCCCAACGCAAAGTCAAATATGGGATGACGCGAAAAAAGCAAAAGTTGCAGGGATACCGAGAATGAAGCAACAAAACAAAAGAGGAAATTGGTCAGCGCACTGTATCTTTCATGGATTTGCGTTGAGAGAAGTTACCCTATAGAAAATAAAAAATGAGTGGGTATTTTGTTGACTCCGCGCTTTTTCATGACTTACTAGAGGACCAACAATAATCACCAGGAGCATTGCTATCTACTCTGTTGATAGTGTAAGCACAAAACCTTTTTGGGTTTCAATGGCGACAAAACACAGCTGGCCGATCCAGGTGCTCTTGTTCACGCAAGCCCAAGTGGAGGATGTTGGTGGCGGCTGACTTATCTCGGTTCACGTTTGTCCTGCACACCCGGCAATACTTGACAGCCCAAAGACCAAAGGTAGCGTTCGTCAGTGGATCCAGTGCTCTTTTCGTGGATAATGATCGGTGATGGCAGAAGCAGCAAACCTACAACCAGAGATAATTATGAGCCCTCGTTTTTTTTTACCGTCCATGTCTTGCCACTATTACCTGGCTGGTGTACGCTTCGTTCACCACACAAACAAGCAGACGGCCCTCCTTTTCGGCTGCCTTCAGTTTCGGGATGATCGACATACGGGTTTTTTTCCCTTGGCGAGTGAAACCAAAGACACCTGATCCAAGCATAAGCAATGGTATATTTGGACGCTCATCCTCGCCGTCTTCGTCGCCCTCGTCGTTCTCGTCGTCGTCCACATCCACACCCCTCCTAAAAATAAAAATGAGCAATATTGCTCCATTGCACTTACGCACCCCCACACCTCTAGCTTACCTAGCCTTGCTTTTCTTGTATTTCCTACCGCCTGATACAAAGATGTTCACAGCTTCATCCAGTATCTTCTGCTTGCTGACATATGCAAGAAAGCGATTGTTGGTAAATGCACTTCCGTAGAAATTTGTCAGGGAAGGCAGGCAAAGGCATAGTTGACGGCAATAGGCCATCCACCTTGGAACAGAGATGGTTTTCTTGGTCGGTAGGATTGAAAATGATAGAATTGATGCCAAGTTGCTCGGCGTTGTTCTGGCGTGTGTATCGTCGGCGCATGTGCCCGATGCGATGGTAAAATTCAGGATTTGTGAGTCGGAGGCATTGGCGATTGGTATCCATTGAAGTAAAAAGCACCGAGTGTCCAGGGTCCACACCCATAGGCTTAAAAACTTCCATGTCTTCATCATCCAGATCGCTCATCACCAAGTCAGGAAGTAATTCGGCAGCTTTCTTCGAACAAATGAATTCAACTGTATGACCGTCCGTTCGAATCAAGTTGGTGAACGCGGTATCGGTTTCTTCAGGAGGGAGATCTGTGTTGTAAGTGCCTAGTGTGTCAAAGCTATCGACAAAAAGGAGTAAAAAGTCTGCACTAACCACTTTTTTTTTCCTTGCCACTTCCAAACTTACACTTTGCTAAGGTTCGCTTTTTTGAAGTTGAGCGTCTTCCAAAACACTAAGAACTTCTTCCCGACTTGCTGGAGGTCAGATTCTTGCTGAGTGTGTTCTCCAAGCTGGGTTAAAAACAGCTGGTCGTCAACTAGCCTTGGTTGCACCCCGGCTTGAGAGAATACTCGGGACCAGCATTGATGATCCATAGTGATGAACTTGCGTGTAAAGCGGAGGGTTGGAAGGAGGGTGTACATTTTTGTGGCTTGATAGAGCGAGGCTGACTGGGATTTGAAACAGAGCGACGGGTCGATCAAGTCATTGCCTTGCAGGTATTGGTGGGACATCGATAGTTGAAAGCGTGTCGCCCTAATCAAGGCTGTGATGGCTTGGCGCATATCGTCTTCCATACGGGGACCAAAGTTCAGTGGGAGGGCCGGGCTATTCATGAATTTATGCGTGGCACGCTGAACCTGTGCTTTCTGTCGTCGTCCAAGATCGTCAAATCCACCCACTGCGCCCAACAGTTCACGACAGTATTGGGAATCAGCTTCGTCAACAATGACCCATTCGGATGGCTGGCCAGTTTGTGCTGTGCTGTGTGCTTCCATTTCCTCTTTTAAAAAAAATGAGCCATCTTCTTGCAGACTAGGCTCTATGTATATTTACCTAGGAACTTGTACATCACTGGGAGGTATTCATAAAACTTGGCTGTCAAGTTTTCAAAAGTTACTGGTTGTGGACCAAGGGAAGTTGTCTCCAGAACTGTGACTACAGCTCGCTCCCAAGATTGGCGAGCATAGGCTGGCTCATTGGCGGGGTCTTCACCAGATAGCTTGGAATAGACATAGTTCACCAATTTCTTGAGCTCCTTCTTTTTTGGTTTGTCCTGCATCATTCATATATATATACAAGTATATTAGAGATCGTCACTCCTGTACTCCTATTTTTTCCCACTTACAGTCCGAGAGATCAAGGTACGCAATTTAAATGCTATGTATGCCTTGCAGCGAGGCTCAAATGCCTCGGTAAGGCAGTCCTTGATTGTTGTTGCCAGAGTCTTGGCCATATGCGCATAGCATTGCGAGTACCCGGGAAGGGGGTCAACAGTTGGAAGACCGGCAGCGTCGAATTGTTCCACATAGGCTTGGAAAGCAGTCGCGGCGTCCTGAGGCAAGTTGGGGTTGGTGTTCGTGACCTGCTTGCCGATGACAAGTTGCATCACCCCGTACACGTACCCTTGCATGCCAAGCGTTGGAGGGATTGGTTCGCCGGCACTGAGCATCTTGAGCACATGGTGTTGGACAAAGAGCATGGCCTTGATGGACACGTTGCGCACATGATCGACTACGCGTTCAACCTCCCGGATAACCTTGATTTTTGCGGAAAGTCGCTGGCGCCGGGTTCGACCAAAACAAGTCAGTGTTCGCTTCAACGTACATCGTCGCACAAAGCTATGGTACCTTGGACCAAGGACGTTATTGACAATATCATCCATGCTGGTCTTGTGTGCATGGCACAGGTGGCTTGCCGTGTTGCCATGGTGCAGACAGCCATCATTGGTGCCATCGGGAAGGATACAGCGTTGACAGCGTGGAACATCAGGGTTGGCTTGCTCCAAACGAAGCCGCTCTTGTCCAGCGGCCCGACCTTGTCTATTCTGCTGCCGAACCATGGCTGCCGTTGGAACCCCGAAATAGCCTTCAGTAAAAAAAAAAAAAATTAGACCAGGCACTCTTCAGATTGACTTACGATTGAAAGGACAGAGACGAGATCTTGCATTATTATGGTTTGATCCACCGCATCTTGGGCAAGGTACTCTTCCTGTATGTTTTGAAATGAAGCATTTGTTCAGCTCATCTAGTTTTGTTGTTTTACTGCGCCTATTACCTCTTTGCTCTTCTTCTTCGCGTCGTTGTATTTTCCTTCTTTTCAAACTTTCCAAGTATATTCGCTGCTCCTGTACGGTGTCCATATTCAACAGTAGAGGGTAAGATGAGGAATAGTAAAAATCGAAAAAGTACTAGCAGAGATGACAGGGATTGGGAAGTGGAAAAAAAAGGTGAAAGAAGAGGAAAACGTGAAACAAAAAAAAAAAAACTAGAAAGGGGCGAGGCGTGGGTTGTGATTTTCACCTTTTTTTTTTTGTGCCCATGGGCTTTTCCTCTGCATCTTTTTACGAGCGGTGGACACTGAACCTCGTTGATTATTTAGTTCGACCATCTGAAATTCATAGACGGTAGCAGCTCCCCTTCAGCTGCTTCGCTATTTCTGTGTCTCCACCGAGCCTTCGCTAATCACGGTAAGCAAATCAGAGTCAGAATGTGGTTTCAAAAAAAAAAAAAAAAAAAAAAAAAAGAATGTAATTTCATTTTGCACTGCGATGGCCAGGTAAAAGTCTAATAGGCTCACTCTCCTGAAATTGAAATATCGCACACGGCAGCAGATCGCCTGCTCATATGCTAATGGCGATTAGGCTCCTCTCATGGCCTCAGCCCGTGTTGGCGCGCGAAACCCCACCCTGAGTCTATCCCAGAGTTTGTCCAACACCTCTACTCCAGAATTGGTCAGTTCCTGCAAAAGATACTGCCCAGAGATTCATGCGAAGTCGTCCCTCGGTGCTCGAACGTCAAACACCTCACCTTATGGCTCGACGTAATCGACTTTTACGCCTAAGAATCCAGAACATGTTGGCAGCGGCGGACACGTCTCGATCCCACACCATTTGGCAAGTGGTGCAGAACTTCAAGGCAAAGATCGACGACTGATCTTGCGTGCGCACGGGCGACAGTTGCCCACCACAGGTGCTGCAGTTCTAGTTTGGATAAGCAAATTAGATATGCCCACCACGCTCTTATTTTTTTTTTGGCCATCTTACCTGGCTGGTCCAGAACTCGTTGGTGTGGGCAACCATGCACAACGCCTGGTGCTGTCGTTTGATCAAGTGCTGTCTGATGTTGTTCGTTCTGCCCACTGCGTGCCCACGAAAATGTTGGGCATCTCGACCAACCATGGCATCACCGAACGAGATCAGTGGCAGGCCATCCACTGTTTGTTGGGAGCCGTGATATGGCAACTTGCTGGCTCGCATGCGGCTAGAGTATACATAAAAAGGAGCGTGAGATAATGCAAATAGCCCATTTTTGTATTACGTTGGTTGCTGAGGGGGGTCGAGGTATTTTTGTTGGAGTGACACGAGATGGTGTTCCAAGGCTCCAATTTCGGTGTTAATGGCAGCTGTAGCAAGATCATGCGCTGTGCCATGTCGATCTAGTGCATGGTTCATTTCTCGAGCAAATTGGTGCTGGTCCTTCTTCGGGTCGAGTTTCAGGGTGCATACCAAGTGGCTGGTCCAAGGTTATGCGCTTCATCTGGTCCATCAACTCATCATGTCGTTCGCTTAAGCGCCGAAGATTTTCCAAGCGTGATTTCGTCTTGCTATACTCATCCTTGATTTGCAACAAACGAGTATGCCATTTTCGTTGCATCTGTCGCTTTCGTTGCTTCCGATTTTTCCTTGTCTTACGCTTGTCTCGGCAACGTCGGGTGTACTTGCGAGATCCAGTGGTGATGATATTGACAGCTGTGGC